>JAODXP020000034.1:18399058-18412005 GCA_027497455.2 Sardinella longiceps | reverse complement strand
AGAGAGAGAGAGAGAGAGAAACTAAACACTAAAGTGAATTGTTTGTTCCTGCTTTGACTTACTACTCAAATGAACCACAAGGGGGCAACAATGTGTCTCTCAACACAAGAGATCCACTTATGTCTTCTGTTTGGCTTACTTAGCATTTGCACAACAACTCATATGCCTCTTGATCACATACTGTAATAGTAGGCCTATCTAATAAGTTACTGGGGGCATCTGTGGTGTACCGATCAGGGAGTTGGACTGGGGGCCGGTGCGAAGAGGAGGGTGGGGGAGTGAATGAGCAGTGCCTCCCCATGTCCGGCAACCACGGATGCGGTGCCCTTGAGCAAGGCACCCAACCCCCAAACTGCTCCCCGGGTGCTGTACTAACGGCTGCCCACTGTTCTGTGTGTGGGTGTGCGCACCCTAAGAAGTGAGAAGCTCTGCGCTTACACTTCTCAACAACTGTGTGTGTGTCTGTATGCATGTGTGTATACCTCTCGGATGGGTCAAATGCAGAGAAAGAATTTCCTTCCTGAAGGACAAAATAAAGTACTCTTACTCTTACAGTACGTCTAGACCACTCCCTACAAGAGTAGAGTAGGGATTCGTCCAATCAAACTTGGGAGAACAGTTACTGAGACTGTGTACTTCTGCATGGTTTGTTTAAAACATACCTGATAAGCTAAATCCTTTGCTACCACTAGGGTAGGGTATGACTAGATTTCCGCTTATGATAAAAGGTTCCTGCTGTCAAAATGATGTTCATGAGGCAACAAACCATAGAGCAAATTCCACACCATTGATACCAATACCAAGAGCACAGACCAGGCAGCAACATGGATAAATCAGTAATTGGGATTATCATTCTCCTCTCCACTGGTAAATCTAGTTCTACTGGGATTGCCATTTTCTTCATTTTGATTACAACTACGACTATGACTGTTTATAATAATTATAATTACACGATTCAAATGCTTTGATGTGCTTGCTTTGCAGAAATAATGGCTGACAAAGTTGATCCTGATCCTGACCTTGTTACTCACACAGAAGGAATGAAAGAAGCGACCCTCAAATGTTCTTATACAACTGACAGCCGTAGTGTTCACCTTCACTGGTTTAGACAGTATCCTAATCAGGCACCACAGTGGCTTCTATACAAAGGTGCTCGATCATGGAGTAGTGACTTTGAAAGTTCTAACCAACGATTTACCTCTGATACTGGAGAAGACTTCACTAAACTCACCATTGGGGATCTGACTCTGGCAGACTCCACTCTCTACTACTGTGCTCTGAGGAGCCCAGTGATACAAACTCACTGAGAAGCTGTACAAAAACTCATGTTCAAAATAGGATGTTTTCCATTCAAAGAGATAAAAGTCATTTCCTGCTAATATCAACACCATCTGAGGTTTTCTGGTGAACAGTGTTTGTGGTCACACCTGTTGTATCTCTGAAATGAAATCATCATACTAAACTGCTACACACAAAACTCCCTCAACAAGGATATTTGTCACATATTAACTAATAGACCAAGGTGTTTTATAATGTCAAAACAAATAACCACCTCTCAGAAAATATCAGCAGATACAGGGTAACACCAATACTAACATCTTTAAAGTAGAGCAAAAAGTTTCAATTCGATCAGAGAAACCTCAATATTTCATTTATTTCCTCAACAAAACTCATTTTACATTTTTATATAAAGGCCGATCACTATGGGCTACTGAGGGTGTATGAAGCTTATTCTCATTGTAAACAGAAGGGGGTGCAAATGCAACACTATAGCCTGCAGAATGAAGATCTCTCTTATGCGCCACATATACTGTGTTAGAATGTGATATAATCACTGAGAGAAGGAGAGAATCTACACCAAGCCACACCGTCACAGATATACATCTCAGTTCAACAATGGATCACAGCATGAAGACATTGTTCATTCTAGCTGCTTATTTCAGTGGTAAGAGATAAGATTTATCACACCGATAATGTTTTCATTGATGTTTCCTTCTATTCACATTTCATCCATCTCTGTCTTTCCAGTGTGCAGTGCAAAGGATTCTGTTACTCAGTCTAAAGTTGTGATGGATACTGAAGGCAGAACAGTGACCCTCAGCTGTCAGTATGACACCACTGCCGCTGCATCAGAACAATATCTCTTCTGGTATCAGCAGAAACCAAACGGATTCCCCAAGTACATGCTGTTAATCACCCCTTTCAGTACAGTCGCTGATGAATACTATGAGGAAAGATTCAGTGCCAAGCTTAACTCAGACAACAAAACAGTGCCTCTGACAATTCACAATCTACAAGTGTCTGACTCTGCTGTGTACTACTGTGCTCTGAGGCCCACAGTGACAGCTGCACACTCAGTTCCCTCACAAAAACCCAGCTCAGTACACATCAAACTGTTGCAGACTCCATACTAACTCTAATGTTTCTTTCTCAACAATTGAATAATTCAACTGATGGTAATTACATTTTCTAGAGAAGGAACATGTGGGTCTGTCCAGCCCTTGCTCATCAGTCCACAGGAGCACAGCAACGGTTGCCCACATGGTTAGTGTCTACCTGCATCTGGAAAGGCTGGTCTAAACAGGCTTGTATATGTATGTTCACTGAGTTCTGGTGTGCCAAAAAAAGTTTTATGGGGGTGGGTCTGCAATGAGCATAAATGTGGATATGCCCATTATTTATTTATTCATTAACTTATTGGGATGCAAGGGGTGGGTAAGATTAATGATTACAGTTATGCATATGACTTTTTATTGCAGAATTAATAGGCTATTGGTGATGCCATCTTTTTATTCATTAGTCGTTGCTGTGTATGTTCTGTATCTGCTCCCTTGGGTGCCACCTATCTAGTGTCATGTGATCTAGAGGTAACCTGTGACCTCTTACCCCCCTGTGATAAGCTGCACCCTTTCCATTGTTCTCTGTATCACGCACTGATGATGGCTTAGGCCGAAACGCGTCTGCATTGGACATGGTGGTATAATAAATAATGAGATATAGCTCGTGAGTGCGGATTTTTCTTTAAGTCTAAACAGGCTGCCATCAGAACTGGGACAGAGGTGAAAAGCAGCCTGGATGACCACAGTCCAGTCAAACCTAACTTTGGCCTTCAACAGGTCAGTCAAAGGGGCTACTTCAGTAGAGAAATTGGAACAAAAGCTACTATAGTACCCTACCAAGCTACACTGCTGCAACTAGGGTTTGGTAGTTGGAACAGTGAAATGATCAAAAGCCACCACCTTAGCATGGATGGCTTCACTTGGCCCTGCTCCACGACCTTCACCAAGAACACCTCTGTTACATGGTAAACTCACACTTGCCTAGATTTACAGTGAGCCAAGTATCCACAAGCCCAGTAAAAAGAGCCAGAATACGATCTCAGACCACTCATCACATCACAAACACCACCACATCATCAAGGTACTTGGCGCACCACTGTAACCCAGAAATTCAATTCAATTTATTGTGCACAAACACAATACATTTTCTTGTGGCGCTATACAGGCATAACCCATGAGTAACAGGGGCAAGGACTAAGCTGAAATAAACCAGGTGAACACCGCCTAGGGCTTTGCTCAATTCTGATTTCATTCCACCGACTAGTCAGGAACAGCATAATGAAGTTTCGATTTCACCCTCCCTGAGCTGTGCATAACAAATTCAGCAAATAAAGTGAGAAATAGAAGAAACAATATTGCACCCAGACATCACCAACTTTGAGTTTAAATCCAACTCATGTTGCAATGCAGTAACAGAAATCATGATCACTGTATGATATTGGAGGGTATATGAGCGCTATTCTCATTGTGAACAGAAGGGGGCACAAAGCAACACCAAAGGCTTAAGTCTATGCTCCAAAGTCCCATGTGTGTCACATGTGTGATCATCACTGAAAGAGGTAGAGAGAGAGAGAGTTGACACGCAAGCGCATTCTCACAGACCTTCATCATCCTACAACAATGGAATACTCCATTAGGACACTGTTCATTATAGCTGCTTATTTCAGTGGTAAGAAATATTCTCAAACACCAATTTTATCACACTGTTAATGTTTTCTTTGATATTTCCTTTTTTTGTTATTTCATCCATCTCTGTTGTCTTCCCAGTATGCAGTGCAAAGGATTCTGTTACTCAGTCTAAAGACATGATGGAAACAGAGGGCAGAACAGTGACCCTGGACTGTCAGTATGACACCGCTGCCCTTGTAGGTCAGCAATATCTCTTCTGGTATCAGCAGAAACCAAATGGATTCCCAAAGTACATGCTGCTGAGAACCAATTTCAGAAATGACACTGATCAAGAATATGAGGGAAGATTTCATGCTATGCTCAACACAGACAAGAAAAGAGTGCCGTTGACTATCCAGAATCTGCAAGTGTCTGACTCTGCTGTTTACTACTGTGCTCTGCAGCCCACAGTGACAGCTGCACACTCAGTGCCCCCACAAAAACCCAAGTCATAGACAGAGGGAACCTGACATGTCTCTCACATTCACACATACTGTATAAGAACATATGCATTATCATGTGTATTGTTTCAACATAGAAACATGTTGACTAAACATAATGTTGTTGACAAATAAAAAAACATTAATGTATATGGAGGTAAAAATACTGTATATTGCACATGGGCAGTGGCGCCTCCAGGCGTACGGCTGTACGCACTGTGCGTACCTTGGGATAGCGAGAGAGAGAGAGAGAGAGAGAGAGAGAGAGAGAGACGCGCAAGCGAGAATCGGGCGGAGAGATTTGTCATTTGTAGAGATTTGTCAAGTTCTGAAGTAACCTATTGAAATGTTTTAAATGTGTCAATAGGCAAATTTATTTTAGGAGGCTTGCATGGTCGTATCTATCGACGACATGATGCGATTTCGCTCTAGTGTTTTTGTGATTAATGTTTTCATGTAGGCTATTTGCCTATTTTCTTTTGTTTGAAAGCTCGAGAAAAGCAGTAGGACCTAGCCTTTTTGGCGAGTGTGTGTTATAATTTTCTTACAATGGGCCATTTGCGAGTTGTGGGCGCCCTTCGTTTCGCGCACCAGTGGAAGGCAAAGGGGAGGGGAGAGGCCCTATCCCTACACCTGGCAGCTATAGTGCAAGAAGTTGGTGTAGTCTACACCACGCAGTAATTCCTTCGAAATAAGCATAGCCTACTTCATTCATAAGCCATCCCGACAATATCACAAACAATTTCCTGGGTTGTGCGAAATCTTCGCTTGCCTACATTTCAAAACAACAGCAACAGCATCAAAGCGCTTAGACCTAATTGATGCATCATGTCCTCTACCTTCAACAGGATAGGCTGCTCACAAACCCAAATTAACCCTCCGCGAATGTGAGAACCAGCAGTCTCCATTTGTCCAAGACACGTCCTTCCCATATAATGACAGAAAAAAGTTGGTTCTCCCCCTAAAGTAATGCAGTGGCCGCCCGCGCCCATGTGTGTGTGTGTGTGTGAATGCAACAAATGTGTGAATGCAACAAAAGTTCACTGTCGAGTTTATCGTAGCCTACATAATCTATGTATGCGTGTTAATGTTCATGTAGTTTTTTTTTTTTTTTTTTTGCGCGGGGGGGGGGGGGGCGTGGCATTTGTGCGTACCCTACACTTCAATCCTGCAGGCGCCCCTGCACATGGGTAAAAAACATATTTTAGGGAGGCTCAATATGTCTATACAAGTGGCACGCAGGAGAAGTCTTAAGAAGATACCACTCTGGGTGTTTATCTCACTAACTGAAAACTGCACACTCTTGTGTCTGCATAAACAGCCAGTCCCCAGTACTCTATAAGATAAACAGGCATGATGTATTGCAAAAATACACACTATCCATACTCAAGTACAAGTATGGATTCATGTGAAAAAAAAAAAATAAAGTGGGGTTAATTGTATGTGCATTGCAAAAAAAAAAAAAAAAAAAGCCTTTGAATTACCTTTGATCGTTGATATAGCCTGCAAAGGTATTCCAATTTAACCACTGTAACAGCCATTGGTATCAGATGAACAGACTGACTTGTGTAATGGAATGAAGGTGGAGCTTTGTACAAGCTGTGGAGAGTCTCAGAGTTAACCAGAGTCAGAATCAGCCAGTCAGCGGTGATTTCAGTTTCTACAAGCACCATATTACTGTTTGGCCTTTTCTTGTGTAGTGCAACAGCAGATAAGAATTTCACAATGTAACGAATGTGCAATATAACATAAGATAATGAAATGTTTCCATAGTAAATCAGTAATATCCATAACTGGAGTCTGTGAGACATCAATGGACTTGTCTTTTCCAGGTATTACTTTGGCTGATACAATCAAATCAAACCAAAAACAAACATACCGTGAGGTTGGATCTAATGTTACCCTATCCTGTAACTACTCAACATCTTACACTAGCGCAGGGCTGCACTGGTATCGCCAGTACCCTGGATCAGCTCCAGAGTTCATTGTGCTCACGATAGACAGCGCTAAAGAACCAGAACCATCAAAAACAGATTCTCGCCTGGTTATGTATCTTAAGCAAGAGAAAAATCAAGTCTTTCTGCAGATCTCCTCTGTTCAAGTCTCTGACTCTGCACTCTACTACTGTGCTCTGAGGCCCACAGTGACAATAAACTGCAGACTGCCATACAAAAACCTGCCCGACAGAGAAAGAGAGAGAGAGAGAGAGAGAGAGAGAGAGAGTGCAAATGCATCTGTGAATAAGTCCAACTCATTTTGCAATGCAGTAACAGAAATCATGATCAATGTATGATATTGGAGGGTATAAGAGGGCTATTCTCATTGTGAACAGAAGGGGCGCAAATGCAATACCAAAGGCTTAAGGTTATGCTCCAAAGTCCCATGTGTGTCACATGTGTAATCATCACTGAAAGAGGTAGAGAGAGAGAGAGTTGACACAGACCTTCATCATCTAACAATGGAATACTGCATTAAGACATTGTTCATTCTAGGTGCTTATTTCAGTGGTAAGAGATATCCCCAACCATCAATTTTATCACATCACTGTTAACATTTTCTTTGATATTTCCTTTTTTGTTATTTCATTCATCTCGGTTGTCTTCCCAGTATGCAGTGCAAAGGATTCTGTTACTCAGTCTGAAGATGTGATGGAAACAGAAGGCAGAACAGTGACCCTGGACTGTCAGTATGACACCACTGCCTCTGTATCTCAGCAATATCTCTTCTGGTATCAGCAGAAACCAAATGGATTCCCCAAGTACATGCTGTTGAGAACCACTTTCAGAAATGACACTGATCGAGAATATGAGGAAAGATTTTATGCTATTCTCAACACAGACAACAAAAGAGTGCCATTGACTATCCAGAATGTGCAAGTATCTGACTCTGCTGTGTACTACTGCGCTCTGCAGCCCACAGTGACAGCTGCACACTTAGTACTCTCACAAAAACCCATGTCATAGTCAGAGGGAACCTGAGATGTCTCTCACATTCACACATATAAGAGCATATATATCGTGTGTATTGTTTCAACATAGACACATGTTGACTAAACATAATGTTGTTGACAAAAAAATCAAACAAAACATTCATGTAAGCAGGTACAATACTGTATAGTATGGGTAAAAGTTAACATATTTTAGGGAGGCTCAATATGTCTTTGCAAATGGAATGCAACACAGAGAGAAGTGTTATGAAAATACCATTATGGCTGTTTATCAGCTGTAAACAGTACATACTCTTATGTGTCTGCATAAAAGTGCAGGTTGGTTGACCATAAATAAGAAAAGGAAATAGGACAGTGTCATAGGCTAATATTCAGAGAGTGGTCGAGATGAATCCCAAATCACAAAGGAATTATTCTCTAAAGGCGATTATTTTAAAATCAATCAATTAAAGCAACCACAAGGGGGCAGTGATTCAACATGCTATACTGATAAGACCGTCATCATCATCAAAGACAAAAAAGGAATTCATGAATTATTCATGACTGTTATGTGTCATTTGACAACTTCCTGTTGTATTTTGAACACACATTCACCTGCAGATAATTAAGTGCACACAACTGACCAGGCAGCAACATGAACAGACTGCTCTCTCTGATTCTCATTGTCACCATCGGTAAACTGTGTGGATGTTTTGTCTGTTTTCTATACCCTGTCAAGAATTTCTTAATAATTAAACATTTACTTCTTTAACATGTTGGTTTACAGAAATATTGGCTGACAAAATTAATCCTCATCAAGACCTGGTTACTCTCCCAGAGGGAATGAAAAAAGCTACCCTGAAATGTTCATATGAGACAGATAGCCGCAGTGTTCGCCTTTACTGGTTCAGGCAGTATCCTCATCAGGCACCACAGTGGCTTCTATACAAAGGTGCTCGAAATTGGGTTCAATATGAAAACTCTAATCAACGATTTACCTCTAACACTGGGGAAGACTTCACTGAACTCACCATTGGGGATCTGACACTGGCAGACTCAGCTCTCTACTACTGTGCTCTAAGAGTAGGGGCCCAGTGATACATACACACTGACATGCTGTACAAAAACTCATGATCAAAATAGGATATTTTCCATTCAGAGAGATGAAAGCAATTTCCTTTTAATAACAGTTGAACACCATCTGAGGTTTTCTGGTGAACAGTGTTTGTGGTCACACCTGTTGCATCTTTGAAATGAAATCATGCTGAACTGCTACACACAAAACTCCCTCAACAAGGATATTTGTCATTTATTAACCATGCTATAATAGACCAAGGTGTTTTATAATGTCAACACAAATAACGCCCTCTCTAAAAATATCTGCAGATACAGGGTAACAGCAATACTAACATGTTTAAAGTAGAGCAAAAAGTTTCAATTCGATCAGAGAAACCTCAGTATTTCATTTATTTCCTCAACAAAACCCATTTTACTTATATAAAGGCCGATCACTGTGGGCTACTGAGGATGTATGAAGGCTATTCCCATTGTGAACTGAAGGGGGTGCAAATGCAATGCTATAGCCTGCAGAATGCAGATGTCTCTAATCCGCCACATGTGTGTTAGAATGTGGGAGGGAGAGAAGGAGAGAATCTACATCTAGCCACACCATCACAGACATACATCTCAGTTCAACAATGGATCATGGCATGAAGACATTGTTCATTCTAGCTGCTTATTTCAGTGGTAAGAGATAAGACTTATCACACCGATAATGTTTTCTTCAATGTTTCCTTCTATTCATATTTCATCCATCTCTGTCTTTCCAGTATGCAGTGCAAAGGATTCTGTCACTCAGTCTAATGAGGTGACAGATACAGAAGGCAGAACAGTGACCCTCAACTGTCAGTATGACACCACTGCTTCTGCATCAGAACAATATCTCTTCTGGTATCAGCAGAAATCAAACAGATTCCCTAAGTACATGCTGTTAATCACCGCTTTCAATACAATCAATGATGAAAACTACGAGGAAAGATTCAGCGCCAAGCTTAACTCAGACAACAAAACAGTGCCCCTGACAATTCACAATCTGCAAGTGTCTGACTCTGCTGTGTACTACTGTGCTCTGAGGCCCACAGTGACAGCTGCACACTCAGTTCCCTCACAAAAACCCAGCTCAGCACACATCAAACTGTTGCAGACTCCATACTAACTCCAATGTTTCTTTCTCAACAATTGAATAGTTCAACTGATGGTAATTAAATTTTCTAGAGAAGGAACATGTGGGTCTGTCGAGCCCCTGCTCATCACTCCACAGGAGCACAGCACCAGTGCCAACATGGTTAGTGTCTACCAGCATCTTGCAAGGCTGGTCTAAACAGGCTGCCATCAGCACTGGGGCAGAGGTCAAAAGCAGCCTGGATGACCACAGTCCAGTCAAACTTAACTTTGGCCTTCAACAGGTCAGTCAAAGGGGCTACTTCAGTAGAGAAGTTGGAACAAAAGCTACGATAGTACCCTACCAAGCTGCAATGCCGCATCTTGGGTTAGGTAGTTGGAACAGGGAAATTATCAATAGCCACCACCTTCACATGGATGATCAATAGCCACCACCTTCACTCACTTGGCCCTGCTCCACGACCTTCCCCAAGTACACCACTGTTGCATGGTAAAATCAAACTTGGCTAAATTTATAGTGAGCCAAGAATGCAGAAGCCCAGGAAAAAGAGCCTGAATACAATCCAGATGCTTACCACTCATCACTTCACAAACACCACAACATCATCAAGGTACACAGTGCATTCCTGTAACCCAGAAATTCAATTAAATTTAAATTGTAGAGCACACAAACTCAATACATTGCCTGTACAGTCGGTGGTCAAGACCCGATACATACATATAGATTGACCATGGTTTTCACAGAGTGACAGCATGCCTACAGAATATTGTCACTAGATGGTAGGCAAAGTATACTTTTGGTATAAATAACTCACTGACATGCTGTACAAAAACTCATGTTCAAAATAGTCATTTCCTGCTAATGTCAACACCATTTGAGGTTTTCTGGTGAACAACGTCTGAGGTCACACCTGCTTGAAATACAAACATCATAATACACACTGGGGATACTCATTTAAATTATGAGTCCTTCAAAAGCATTTCTCAAACTGTGCTGAAATACTGTAAACTAGCCAGGCAAACACCACCTAGGAGCTCTGATTAATTCTCATTTCATTCCATCAACTAGTCCGGAACAGCATAAAGGAGTTTCGTTTTCACCATCCCCAAGTTGTGCGGAACAAATCCAGTAAATAAAGTGAGAAAACGGAAGAAACAATATTGTACCCGGACATGAACAACCTCGACTTCAAGTCCAACTCATTTTGCAATACAGTAACAAATCATGATCTCTCTAGGATTTTGGGCGCTATATGAGAGCTATTCTCATTGTGAACAGAAGGGGGCACAAATGCAATACCAAAGGCTTAAAGTTATGCTCCAAAGACCCATGTGTCACATGTGTGATCATCACTGACAGAGGTAGAGAGAGAGTTGACACTCAACGGCATTCTCACAGACCTTCATCATCCAACAATGGAATTCTACATTAAGATATCGCTCTTTCTAGCTGCTTATTTCAGTGGTAAGAGATATTCCCAAACACAAAATGTATAACACTGTTCATATTTCCTTTGATATTTTCTTTTTTTTCTTATTTCATCCATCTCTGTTGTCTTTCCAGTATGCAGTGCAAAGGATTCTGTTACTCAGTCTGACCAGGCGATGGATACAGAAGGCAGAACAGTGACCCTCAGCTGTCAATATGACACCACTGTCGTTGCAGCCCAGCAATATCTCTTCTGGTATCAGCAGAAACCAAATGGATTCCCCAAGTACATGCTGTTGAGAACCACTTTCAGAAATGACACTGATCCAGACTATGAGGGAAAATTTCATGCTTTGCTCAACACAGACAAGAAAAGAGTGCCGTTGACCATCCAGAATGTGCAAGTGTCTGACTCTGCTGTATACTACTGCGCTCTGCAGCCCACAGTGACAGCTGCACACTCAGTGCCCCCACAAAAACCCAAGTCATAGACAGAGGGAATCTGACATGTCTCTCATATTCACACATATAAGAACATATGCATTATCATGTGTATTGTTTCAACATAGAAACATGTTGACTAAACATAATTTTGTTGACAAATAATAACACATTTTTTTATTTTTTTATTCTATGAGATAAACAGGCATGATGCATTGCACACTACATTACACACTATCCATATGTAACGGAGGCCAGCTAGCACGGCTAGCTCGGTGGTAGTGTGTAAATCCTCATCACCCAATTCCATGGGCGCTTCTAACACGCTGAGTTAAAAGCTCAGGCTTTTAGCTCAGTTGATTAGAGCGTTCCACTCCCACGCCGGGAGTTTGTAGCACCCATAAAAGGTGGGGTAAATTGTATGTGCATTGCAAAAATAAAAAGCCTTTGAATTACCATTCATACAATGTAATTTTATTTTCTGGTAAACAGAGAGAGTTAAAATGGAGCAGGTCAGTATTCCATATCCTGCAAAGGTATTCCAATTTAACCACTGAAACAGCCATTGGTATCAGATGAATAGACTGAGTTGTGTAAAGAAGGTGGAGCTTTGTACAAGCTAGAGAGTCTCAGAGTTAACCATAGTCTCAGCATCAGTCAGTCAGTGGTGAAATCAGTATCTACAAGCACCATGTTACTGTTCAGCCTTATCTTGTGTAGTGCAACAGCAGGTAAGAATTTCACAATGTAAAGAGTATGCAGTATGGAATAACAGATTAAATGTTTCAATAGTAAATGCTAATATGCATAACTGTGAGGTCTGTGACCATGTCTATGACACTTGAAACTTATTTATGGACACTTAACACTTATGTCTTACAGGTATTACTTTGTCTGATACAATCGAATCAAACCAAAAGCAAACATACTCTGAGGATGGATCCAATGTTACCCTATCCTGTAACTACTCAACATCTTACAATGGTGCAGGGCTGCACTGGTATCGCCAGTATCCCGGATCAGCTCCAGAGTTCATTGTGCTCACTATAAACAGCGCTAAAGAACCAGAACCATCAAAAACAGACCCTCGTCTGGTTATGCGTCTTAACCAAGAGAAAAATCAAGTCTTTCTGCAGATCTCCTCTGTTCAAGTCTCTGACTCTGCACTCTACTACTGTGCTCTGAGGCCCACAGTGACACTAAATTGCAGACTGCCATACAAAAACCTGACTGACAGAGAGAGACCTTAAAAGGAGTACAAATACATGTATAATGATGTTAAGTGCAAATGCAGGCAGGTCTGCTGACCATAAATAAGACAAGGAAATACGTCATTATCATAGGTTAATGTTCAGATAGTGGTCGAGATGAATCCCAAGTCAAAAAGGAATTATCCTCTACAGGTGATAATTGAATCTATCAATTAAAGTAACCACAAGGGGGAGTGATTCATCATGTTCTACAGATAAGACAGTCATCATCACAGACAAAAAAGGAATTCATGAATTATTCATGAAAGCTAT
>JAODXP020000034.1:18362161-18398958 GCA_027497455.2 Sardinella longiceps | reverse complement strand
ACGTCAGATGCAGCGTCCCCTTAGGCGCTATAATTGCCGGCATAATTGCCATAATACTCGATTCAACTCGCATAATATAGATGTCTCTTTCAAATATAACTGTTAGATTTGTTTTGTAAGTTTGCTAGAGATGAGTTATGTCAAAAATCCCGCCTGGTGCTTCGTACGCGTCTTCTGGTTGGTCCGTCCGTTTAATATCGGACCTGAAATGACTTGTAATGGATGCGCCTGAGGGGGCGCTGCATCTGACGTGAGTGAGGTTAGGTAACCATGGCTCCTTTCTGATTCTCTGTCTTTCTCTTGAAAATCACAAAATTAATGACAAAGTCAACCTCAATAGCAATGTTTTTTTTTTTTACAATACCACCACCTGTTATAATATTAACCATTAGAAAATCCAGCTGAAACTTAATGTTTGGACATTGCTCTTGACGTAAAGGCCATGGAAAGTGATACACAGCTGACCACTTAGTAATATGCCATTGCTCCTCTTGCCAACATGTCACAGCAAAGATGGTAAAAGAGGTTTAACACAAATAATAATAATAATAATACAATATAATGGAAGCTTCTGTTATTGGTAGCGTTATTATGTCTTGAAGAGCCATTGGATGAAATTCCAGAAGGTAATATTTGTGATACACACATGCTTTAGAGATTACTGTAGCCTACCTATCGCTTGACGTAACTTATGGCAGTTCATTTTTTGACCACACAGGGGAGACATTTCACACAGGGAAGTCGACTTGCAGATGTCTACCTACAAACTAGTGTTCCCACATGACATTGTATCTCATGAAGAGTGTAAGAGAGACTAACTCAACTTTGCGGTTCTATCCACATGAAGTGCAGCATCATGAAGCATTTAATGAAAACACTTCTTATTCTTCTGGCATGTTACTCAGGTACAGGAACCACAGAAGCCATCATCATTTGTGCCTTTGTCGTGTGATAAATTGTAGGTGTTTGATTCAATGTATATAATGTCTTTAATGTGTGTAGAGCAATGTGCATTTTTAATATCTTTACAGCACACAGAGTCAAAGCAAATAAGGTGCACCAACGTGATTCTCATCTCATCAGCTTTACGGGAGCCACATTGATCCTGGACTGTGAATATGAAACTTCAGATGGGAATCCTTATGTGTTCTGGTATAGACAAGAGAAAAACAGCTTTCCCAGATTCGTGCTCAGAAGGGAGAGATATGGACCTGGAGACAACAATGCTGAGTTTAATGAGAGATTTCACTCCAAACTCAACTTCTCCTCCAGCTCAGTTCCTCTGACCATCCAGAATCTGCAAGTGTCTGACTCTGCTGTGTACTACTGTGCTCTGAGGCCCACAGTGACAGTTGCACACTCAGCTGTCATACAAAAACACAAAATGTACTTGTCATAAGTGATGATAGAATTTCTTTTTCCCAAGCCTTCTACCAGCCAGAGGAGGAGCTTAAGAGACAGACTGACATCATGTTAGAGGTACATCATACTGCTCCCTAAATTGAAAGGAAAGGAGAGAGAGAGAGAGAGAGAGAGAGAGAGAGAGAGAGAGAGAGAGAGAGAGAGATTTTCATTTCAAACCAGTCTGCTATCATGCATTACTGGCTAAAGGTCTATTTTCTTATTGCAACAACAGGCTTTGGTATGATGGATATTTGAATCAAATGTTGCTTTCTGCTTGAATTTCTGTCTATTATTTATGCATTCATCAAATTATACTTTATGCATTCATCAAATTATAGATCAACTGCTGATGATAAACATAAAATAAGCTGTGACATTATGTAGGCTACATTGCATAAAATACATGTATGTTATATTTTCATGCTGGTTTGGCTGTTTGGTTGATATGCATTTGGATGTATTTGCAGTGTGCCAAGGAAAAGATGAAGTTCATCAGCCATCACAGTTGGAGACTGGACTAGAAGGAGGGATGATAACACTCAACTGCAGATATGACACAACCAGTAATAATGCCTACCTGTTCTGGTATAAACAGAAACCTAATGACTATCCTCAATACATGCTGAGCAAATTCTCCACTGGAGGAGGTGATGGGGAAAAGGAATTTGAAGGAAGATTTCATGCTGAGCTCAACACAAATACAAAAACAGTTCCACTCACCATCCAGAATCTGCAAGTGTCTGACTCTGCTGTGTACTACTGCGCTCTGAGGCCCACAGTGACAGCTGTCTGCTCAGATATCATACAAAAACCTCTCAAGCTCAGCACAGTCAAGCATTCTCATGTACTTTAGGTTTTATCATTGTAAGTTTTAAAAGTAAATGCTACAGTTGTTAAATCATACAGTACAACCATATGTTTGAAAGCCAAGGACAAAATACCAGCTGGATTTCCTCTCACTCTTTTAAATATAATTTTTTTTTAAATAAAATTTTGAAACTAAATCTTGATGTTCCCCAGTTTCAAAATAATAGTAATAATTTCATTATTCAAACCATTAGTGGTGGGGTGCTGCAGTTATATGTGATGTCATTCATTCCACGCCTCCTCAAGATGGAACCTTCTTCCTTTTTAAATACAATTACACACACACACACACACACACACACACACACACAATTGGACTGCCATGACTATAGCATCACCACTGCATAGTGTACATCACACATGGAGACACAGCTGTTACTCATGATCGTTATGGCAGCAGGTAAATTCTCAGTAACATAAGGGCTGCTCTTCATATTACTTGAAGTAATAGAGTAGTCTTTAAAATAAGAATACTAATCCATTTTACTGACTGAATAACATTTTCCCCTTCACAGGTATAACTGCAGACCAGATTAACCCTGATCAGGACTCTGTCACCAAGACTGAAGATGAAGATGTGAGCCTGAGGTGCACTTATGACACAAGTGCCACATATGCTGATCTTTACTGGTACAAACAGTATCCTGGACAAGCACCTGTTTATTTGTTATATAAACGAGGAAAGGGCAGTGGTTCCTATGAAAACAATAGTGATAAGAAGAAATATGATTCCAAAGCCACATCAACATCCACTGTGCTCCAAATTAAAGGTCTGACTCTGGCAGACTCGGCTCTCTACTACTGTGCTGTGGAGCTTCGCCCAGTGATACAAACTCACTAAGACGCTGTACAAAAACTCAGACAGTTTTTTTTTTTATTGAGAGACATCAAAGTAATTTCCTTCTTTTGGTTTAATATCAGCTAGCCGCTATCTGTGGTTTCAAACTGAGTGAGTGTGGTTACACCTGCTATTGGAAAGTGGATGTTATTCAGTATAAAATGAATGGCTAAGTTATATGAGATCTTTAAATTAAATGATAGTAGTATAAGGTCTTTACTGAATACACAGTAGTTGTATAAAAACAACATATAAATCCTCAAGATAGCATCTTAAATGCTCAATGGTGGTTTTTGCCTCCAACGGCACCTTCCAGGCAGCAGAGCTTAAAAGGTCCTACCTTAGCCTTCACCAGTGTTGGGTGTAACGCCTTACAGTAAAGGAAGTTACAGTAACGTAACTACATTTTTCACAAAAAAGTAGTGTAACGCGTTACCACTGAAAATTTGGTAACGAAACGTAGTTACTTTTCCAATACGGCCCAAAGTTACTTTCCCTACGGACATATTTGAGAGCGGCACCGATTCTCTGTTCCATGTTGCGCAATAGCGCCATCATTTAATGGAGACCCTTCAGTGACTGATGGCATGAAGGGAGCAAGCAGCAGCGAGAAGCAGCCAACAATAACTTTTGAGGGACTATGCTCATTACTTCGAACTCATTGAAACTAAGGGGAGGAATGTAAGTGTAAGGAAACTGTGCCCTGGTGAGAAAGTTCTGTCCACTGCCGTTAATTCAACTGCTAACCTTTCCAAGCATTTGAAAGTAGCCTAATGCATGCTAACGTGGAGCTTATAGCTCAAGATCCCCGGGGAACTGATGATTCAAGCTAGTTTTGTGTTGAATTGTTTTTGTTGCCTCACAGCTATAGGCCTTTTCTGTTGGAATGAGATTAGGCATGTTTAATTTTGAGACACATGCCATTTTGAGGTTGTCATCACGTTCATAAGGAGCCTGTATTGAGGCTGTTATTTACTACTGTTTCACAGGGCTTTAGTGTTGAAGCCTGTAGCCAAATATTTTCATGTTAAAAGCAGAATAAAGAGCATAAAAGAAATACCTGTTATGTCATCAATAGGACTTTATTTTTATTTTTTTTTACAAAAGTAACGTAAAAGTAACGAATAACGTAAAAAAGTTACTTTGCATAGAAGGGAACTAAGTAAAGTAACTGACTACTTTTCCAAGAAGTAACGAGTAACGAGCAAACACTACTTTTTAAAAGTAACTTCCCCAACACTGGCCTTTACCCTAAACCTATAGATGGCAGCTCATGAGATCATTAATAGCGCCAATACAATCCTCTCTTGTCCTACTCATCAATCCAGGTGAGACTTACTAGACATGCTATTCGAACATGTGACAGATGCCATAGCCTGGCGAATGCCAAACTAAAATCACAAGTGATATTTAGTCTGGAGACCCACCTATTGCATCTCTCGTAGCGGAAGCATCATTTACGATTGTCCAGAGCCGTTTATTGGGTGCTACGATTGTCTATCATCTGTACATAGCTCGGAGCCAATACCAGAGCCTCCATGTGACGTAAAATGCAATCGAGGGCTGTGCTAGTCCCTTTTTGTTCTTTGATTGGATACCGAAAGCAGGCGAAAAAATCAGCCATGGTCACCATGCTGCTTTGCAGAGTGAAATGAAATAAGCGTGCAAAGGAGCATGGGAACTCCCAGGCTACAGATGCCATGCAGTTTTGTAACATATTTTAGAGTGCAGTTCATTGAAAATTTTGACAAGTAATTATTTGTGAATGAAATGTAGGACTTATCCGTACAACATCTTTGAAACTGATGGCCAAACAGAGGAGGAGCTTATCAGACAGACATCATACTACAGGTACATCATAGTGCTATCTGCTTATTCACGTTTCTTGTCACTTAATTCCCTTAAATTAAGAGAGAGCGAGAAAGAGGGAGAGACACAGAGAGAGAGATCTTCATTTTAAACGACTCTGCTATCACTACTGGCTAAAGGTCTCTTTTCTTATTGCTATAAGAATGAAAAAAAGTCCGCTACAACCGGGATTTATTGCTCCCACAATTTTTTTTTTTTTTCCGTTACGTTTCGGGTATGCACCCTTCTTCAGACGTGACATTTCTTTCTTTCTCTTTTCTTATTGCAACAACAGGCTTTGTTAACTCATTGACTGCCAGCCGTTTTCAGAATAGAGAGTTCCATACTGCCAGAGGTTTTGGGGAATTTTGACTGTTTTTTAAAGAGCCACAGAATATTATGTGTTACGACTACATAAACAATGAAACTACCACAAGAAAGAGCAGACTCTCTTCTTTCACCAGAAAAAAAAGTTCGTTTCTACCCCTTTCCATTGCTTAGAAATCAGCAGGCGAACATAAGCTACTTTCTCCAAACACACCCGTTGTTTATCAAAAAAGGGGAGAAAATTAGCGTTTTGTTTGACAACGTTAGTGTCTTGGATGCGCGGTCTTTTCGGTCTATTAGCACGTCAAACATCGGGAAAATGTCTTCCTGTGATAAGACCACAAAAACAACAGTAACAGGGGACTTTTGGTAATAAAATAGACATTGTTGTAACAAGGTAAATATATGCTATTTACAGGCTGTGACAGCGAAAACTCAGTGATCAACAACTGGCTCGCAAATTCTTACCTGACCCGGAACTGTGAGCTAGCTGGGCACTGAAACAAGTCACAACTGCTATTTCCGTTTGCCCAAGGTTGATCTCCTTCATCTCCCACGATCGGAACACTACTCGAACTACTATGGCAGTGACACATACTCTGATCGAGTGTGAACTGCCTAAATTTCTCCGATTTACGTCTGCACTTTGCTAGCGGCATATTTAGCCATGTCATTAGCTTTCTCTACTTCTCCCTTGGCCATACCTATGAATCTATGCTCATCTCACATCCAAAGTGACACACTGCCACCCTCAGGATCAATTTGGAACAACAATTTTCGTAGGAGAATTCTGATATTTACAGACAAGGTTCCCTAGGTCTTTCTGCAGCCCTCCCCATTAAAAAACGCAGTTGACGTCTAAAGACGTCATTGGCAGTGAACGGCAGTATTTCAGTTGACGTCTAAAGACGTCATTGGCAGTCAATGAGTTAAAAGTAAATGCTACAATTGTTATATCATACAGTACAACTGCCATATTTGTTTGAGGTCCAGGACAACAAATCAGCTGTTGAAGCTGGATTTTCTCTCTCACACCTTGAAATATTGTTTTTTTTTAAATAAAATTTCAAAGAAGCTTATATTCCCCCCAAAACAAAATCTTAATGTTCCCCAGTTTAAAAATAATAATTCTAATTTTATTATATTTATTCAAACCTTTAGTGGTGGGGTGCTGCAGTTATATGTGATGTCATTCATGCCACGCCTCCTCAAGGTAGAACCTTCTTCCTTTTTTACAGTAAATACACTCACACACACATACACACACACACACACACACACACACACACACACACACACACACACAGGAAGTTTCATCAGTCAGTTCCTGGTTATTATGGCTCATCTCATTTTGTGATTGCAGTTCCTGTTGCAAATGAAAGAGGGCGCCATTCTCCATAGGGCTGCATAGGCTAAACCCAGAGGCATCTGAGACCCTTCTGACAGATTACAGTATGAAGAGATGCCCTGCAGAAGAGTAGGAAAGGCTGACAGAAAGAGACTAGACTGGGTTAAGGCTGAGAGAAAGAGAAGTTTCCCAAGTTTGTTGTTTACTTCTCATAACAGCTATGAACAACTGGAGGAAGATTTCACTCATTTTAACTGTCTGCTTCTCAGGTGAGATATTGTTAATTGCTGAGTGTGAATGTAGTGTGAGCAAATATCTTCATATAGTTTGATATATATTCTACATCTGTCTTCCCAGTGTGCAATGGAAAGGGGGATTCTGTTAATCAGACTAAAGATGTGACGGATACAGAAGGCAGAACAGTGACCCTCAACTGTCAGTATGACACCAGTGCCTCTGCAGGCCAGCAATATCTGTTCTGGTATCAGCAGAAACCAAATGGATTCCCCGAGTACATGTTGCGGAAAACAACTTTTGATGAGGACACTGACAAAAACTTTAAAGGAAGATTTCATTTGATGTTGAACACATCCGCAAAAACAGCTCCTCTGACCATCCAGAATCTACTAGTGTCTGACTCTGCTGTGTACTACTGTGCTCTGAGGCCCACAGTGACAGCTGCTCACTCAACACTTAAACAAAAACCTTTTGAAAATATTGTGTAAAAGTGTTGCCAATAGGGGCGCTGTGGTGCAGTTGGCTTTGATGCCTGTATCAGCAGAGACACTTATGAGGAGACAAATCACTTCAGAAGTCCTCCCATTGAAATGCACTACGGCCGTTCGTAACGCAAAGATGGCGGAGTAGAGAAACTGGAAATTTCCCATTGTTGTCACCTTAGCCACTGTAGTGTAAACATTCCACTGGTCCTGCTGGCAGTCGGAACTTTAGGATTCATGAGAATTCTATGTCAACTAGAAACTATTATCACGTGGAAATAGCCAATCGCGTTGCTGAGCTGTGTATGACTGACGGTTAGCTTTTTTGTTTACTACCTCCGTCACTATGGTGATAGCCATGCCGCGATTGTCAGCGCAGGCGCAGTAAGCAATTTGCCGTTTTAAATAACGTCTTTTTAGCTTTGTTTTAGCGTCTGTCTGGTAGATTTTGGCACTGTTCAACTCAGATTTAAACAAGGATTCACACCATATACTTTTTAAGTCCATACGACCAGCCAATCTGTACTTATGGATACTTCTCCATTCATTTTGGAGGGTCTGGTCTTGTTAAGCCCAAATAGCCGACGATGTGACTTGCCTTTGAAGGACTTTGTATCAGTCATCAAAGCCAACTGAGGAGACATTTCACACAGGGAAGTCCATTTGCAGATGTCTACCTACAAACTGGTGTTCCCACATGACATTGTATCTCAAGAAGAGTGCAGGGTAACCATTAACTTCACTCACGTCAGATGCAGCGTCCCCTTAGGCTCTAGAATCTGCGGTGACGTGAGTCTGACGTGAGTAAGGTTAGGTAGCCATGGCTCCTTTCTGATTCTCTTGCCGTGTTCGAAAATGTGTACTGGGTACTACTGGTGTACTGATCCTGGCATGAAGTAGTACGTCGTATGCAGTATGTGGAAAATATGATTTTACCAGTATGCAAATGTTTCCCGGATGTCATACTGACATACTTTCCCCTCACTCAAAAATCCTGGCAGCAATGGCGGACAGTAGTGGTGGTTTTGCTGAAACTTGAGTGACTCCAAACTAACTATTTGTGGCATATTTTCACACAGTAACCGTTTTAACTTGCACAATGTGCATATCCCTTGGACATATGACTGTTGTAGTTGTGCTTTGTTCGTTTGTTAGAGATATAAGTTCGTTTTGGTTAGCATTTGAGCAACTGTGCATGGCTTTACATTCAAATGCCAGCCAAAGACGTTAGCTTGATTGCTAACCATTAACTTCAATTTAGGGAAGCGAGCTAGCGCAGGAAGCAAGCTTCTAACCTGAGTCTAAAGCTGATAGGTCTTTGTTGGTCACATGGTTGTGTAGTATATAACAAGAAAAATATCACTTTTGGCTTACTACGCTGTATACTATGGTGTGTGTAGCACCCAGTACTCAGTATATACTGAAGCAGTATGCAGTATATAGCATGTAGTATGCCTTTCCGAACGCAGCTTCTGTCTTTCTATAGGGATTGCCAAGATACATCAAAATCGCCATAATCGGCGCCATCTTGCCCCCGGAGCTAGCGGTTAGTTAAGCTATAACTTTTTTACGACCCCACCGTAGCTCCGGTTCATACACCCGATCACATTTTTTTTCACCCGAAAATTTTAAAAATATTTTGCGAGTCTAGTCAGAGATTGTTGCTAGATTTTAATTCCGAGGGCAAACCCAGAATGCATTGTGTGATGACGACACATTGGGAATCTCTATTGAAAATCACAAAATTAATGACAAAGTCAAACTCAATAGCAATGTTTTGTTTTTTTTTGTTTGTTTTTTAAACAATACCACCACCTCGAACAATATTAAACTTTAGAAAATCCAGCTGAAACTTAATATTTGGACATTACTCTTGACGTAAGTAAGTAAGTAAGCAAGTAAGTTTTATAGCGCATTTTTCGGCACCAAGGCCACTCAAAGCGCTTAAAACGAACACAGACAGACAAAACACAAAACAGTCACTCAGTCCATCGGTAATGCCAGGAAGGCTCACTGGCTACTTCAGGGTGGTGCACATAAGTTGCTCCTCTGTATCAGACGATGGAGGCATCTGTAGGCTATCAGACGATGGAGGCATAGGCTGTGGGAGTCATACGACCATCCATGGATAGGTCACTCAACATCGCTCCATGCAGGGAAAACACAGTTCCAAGCTGAAATTTTCAACGGCAAGGTGGATGCGTCTTCGATTGAGCCACAACAGATGACAAGAGATGTGCCGATTGTGCTCGATTCGTTCAGCACTTAACAGTGCTCATTCAAAAAAAGATCAGCTGACCTGAAGCAGTGGATGATGACCACGATCTCTGCTGTTCAGATGAGTCGAGCTGCGCAACAGGCTAGCCTTGAAACCACTGCCGTTGGCTAGGGCAGGTAACGCATCATCCGATGGACAAAATGAAGACGCCAAAACATAAAAACTACATGACAAAAACAATCCAGAAAAACATGCCCACGTAGCGACTATGTTCAACAACACGAATACAAACACGTTCAGACAAAACGCGACATAAACAAAAATAAATTATAAAAACATTTAGTAAAGGCCATGGAAAGTGATACACAGCTGACCACTTAGTAATATGCCATTGCTCCTCTTGCCAACATGTCACAGCACAGATGGTAGAAGAGGTTTAACACAAATAATAATAAAAAAATAAATAAATATAATAATGGAAGGTTCTGTTATTGGTAGTGTTATTATGTCTTGAAGAGCCATTCGATGAAATTCCAGAAGGCAGTATTTGTGATACACACATGCTGTAGAGATTAATGTAGCCTACCTATCGCTTGACGTAAGTTATGGCAGTTCATTTTTTGACCACACAGGGGAGACATTTCACACAGGGAAGTCGACTTGCAGATGTCCACCTACAAACTGGTGTTCACACAAGACATTGTATCTCAAGAAGAGAGACTTGTGTGTAAGAGAGACTAACTCAACTTTGCAGTTCTGTCCACATGAAGTGCTGCATCATGAAGCATTTAATGAAAACACTTCTTCTTCTGGCATGTTACTCAGGTACAGTAACCACATAATTTCTGCCTTTGTTGTGTGATAAATTGTAGGTGTTTCAATGTATATAATGTATTTATTGTGTTTAATGCATGTACAGTAATGTGCATTTTTAATATCTTTACAGCATACAGAGTCAAAGCAAATAAGGTGCACCAACGTGATTCTCATCTCATCAGCTTTACGGGAGCCACATTGATCCTGGACTGTGAATATGAAACTTCAGATGGGAATCCTTATGTGTTCTGGTATAGACAAGAGAAATACAGCTTTCCCAGATTCCTGCTCAGAAGGCAGAGATATGGAGCTGGAGAGAACAGCACTGACTTTAAAGGTGCTATGTGGAATTCCTGTCAAAAAATCATATACCATACTCCACACTCAAGGGAGAGGTGTTCAGCATAAACCAGAGCCATGGCCTGTAGAGTTTGAGGCTCTTCACAAAGTATTTTTTCTACCCTATCCAAAAATTCAAAGCTTCCACCATAATTTACAAAGATGGGTAACATGCAACTATATCAAGAAGCTTGATTTCTGCAAGAGCCCATGAAAATAATCGCCTTTAGCGAAAAGCGCGGCTGTAACACAGACTAACGTTAACTAAGTTCAACATATTGACAGGGGACAATGCATCGGCAACACCGAAACGAAGGCTTCTCCTTTGGAAGAGCTTAACGTTAGTGCAGTTATCGTTTGACTCGGGACATGCAGGTCAGCAGTAAGCACCCTGCCCGCTTCATACACACCATTCCAAGAACGATGAGCGATGCACATGTGTTTTCCTTTACTAACGAATTTGTGATCGAGATATTCCTTACCTACACCTCGATTAAATCAATTGAATGTCCACTATTATTTAGGTGTGCGAATTAATGTTACCAGAGTTGGTCGATATTTTAGATCTTATTGATATTTGAGCCAACTAACGTTAACGTTAGGTAGTTGGCGGCCGCCACTGCACCCACTGACAATAACGTTACATTTGGCATACCGCTACATTTAACCATAGGACGTATAGTTGTAACGTTACGGGCTCTGCTATCTATCTAACATAACTTTTGACATGGGCAGTGGTAGCCTAATGTTAGTCTTTTTACCTGTCCAGACGAAACATTGCAGTTCCACCATCAATCTTCCTTTAGCCTACTTGCTCCAGCTGCCATGAATGGTTTTCAAACTATGGATGGTTTAATTCCAGTTTAATCGGTTCTTATCTTCACTTTTCGAGTGTGTTCCTGGCTCCCATAACTTGTGGTGGTGGTGGGGTTGACGTTAATTTCAGCTAATCCAGTACAGCTCAATCCTTGTAGCCTACGCTCTACTTCCCATTCTGATGGAAACGTGGGACTTTGTATCTTCCCTAGAATTGACAGCTACTCCAGAAAATGTGTAATAGCCATAAACATGTACATTAACAGGGCATAAATGGACTCTGACAGATTAATTTCAACTACAAGCGAAGTGCTACTAAACCACAGGCGATTTCTTCGTCAACAATCGGAGGTTTGCGAGCTGTGACAGGCCTGTTAGTCGCTAGCGATTACTAGTGGCAAAATTGGTATTACAATACAAATAAATAGGCATCAGGGCCGTGGCTAATTTTTAGCATGCTAATTTGGGTTGATATCTCAGCAGCTGAGTACATGGTCATATTTTTTGTGTGATGACTGCATTTGTTTCTTCACATTCTCCTGTTGCATTTTGTTTATTTTTTCATATTTCAAACTTCAATTCTTACACAATACACCTTTAATGAGAGATTTCACTCCCAACTCAACTTCTCCTCCAGCTCAGTTCCTCTGACCATCCAGAATCTGCAAGTGTCTGACTCTGCTGTGTACTACTGTGCTCTGAGGCCCACAGTGACAGCTCAGCTCTCTGACAAAAACACAAAATGTAGGACTTAGCTAACATGTTTTTAAACTAATGGTAGATTTTGTTTTGCCCAAACCCACTACCACTCAGAGGAGGAGCTTAACATGTAGAGACAGTCAGATGTCATACTACAGGAACATCAAACTGTATCTCCTCACTCTTGTGTCTGTATTTTCACCGTCATATCTGTAAACTCTTAAAATCTGTAAAAAAAAGAAAGAGAGAGAGAGATAGAAAGAGAGAGAGAGAGAGAGAGAGAGAGAGAGAGAGAGAGAGAGAGAGAGAGATCTTCATTTCATCAATCAAACGTTATGCATCACTGGCTAAAGGTCTCTTTTCTTATTGCAACAACAGGCTTTGGTATGATGGATATTCGAATCAAATGCTTTCCGCTTGCATTTCTGTCTATTATTTATACATTCATTACATTATACATTAACTGTTGACAGGTTTCATGTTGGTTTGGCTGTTTGGTTGACATGCATTTGAATGTATTTGCAGTGTGCCAAGGAAAAGATGAAGTTCATCAGCCATCACAGTTGGAGACTGAACTCGCAGGAGGGATGGTGACACTCAACTGCAGTTATAGCACAGGCTTTTCTAATGCCTACCTGTTTTGGTATAAACAGAAACCCAATGACTATCCTCAATACATGCTGAGCAGATTCCCCACTGGAGGAGGTGATGGGGAAAAGGAATTTGAAGGAAGATTTCATGCTGAGCTCAACACAAATACAAAAACAGTTCCACTCACCATACAGAATCTGCAAGTGTCTGACTCTGCTGTGTACTACTGTGCTCTGAAGCCCACAGTGACAGCTGTCTGCTCAGATATCATACAAAAACCTTATCAGCTCAGCACAGTCAAGCATTCTCATCTACTTTAGGTTTTACCATTGTAAGCTTTTAATTAAAAGTCAATGCTACAATTGTTAAATCACACAGTACAACCATCACATTTGCTTGAGGGCCCAGGACATCATATCAACTGTTGAAGCTGGATTTTCTTTGAACATTGATTTTTTAGATACAATTTCGAAACAAAATACTGATGTTCCCCAGTTTGAAAATGATAGTTATAGTTTTATTATATTTATTCAAACCTTTAGTGGTGGGATGCTGCACTTATATGTGATGTAATGCATGCCACGCCTCTTTTTACAGTAACCACACACACACACACACACACACACACACACACACACACACACACACACACACACACACACACTATTAGACTGACATGACTATGAGCATCACCACTGCATAGTGTACATCACACATGGAGACACAACTGTTACTCATGATCATTATGGCAGCAGGTAAATTCTCAGTAACATAAGGGGGAAAAAATCACACATCTGATGGTTGGCTTTTATCTTCTACCCCTAAATATTACACTTAGCCTGCTCTTCATATAACTTGAAGTAATAGAGTTGTCTTTAAAATAAAGAATACTAATCCATTTTTTTGACGGAATAATATTTTCCCTTTCACAGGTATAACTGCAGACCAGATTAACCCTGTCCAGGACTCTGTTACCAAGACTGAAGATGAAGATGTGAGGCTGGATTGCACTTATGACACAAGCAACACAAATGCTTGGCTTCACTGGTACAGACAGTATCCTGGACAAGCACCTGTTCATTTGTTATGGAAACAAGGAAAAGGTGGCTCTGGTGAAAACATCCCAAATAAGAACAAATTTGGCTCTGAAGCCACATCAACATCCACTAAGCTCATCATTAAAAAACTGACTCTGGCAGACTCAGCTCTCTACTACTGTGCTCTGCAGGCTAGCCCAGTGATACAAACTCACTGAGACGCTGTACAAAAACTCAGACAGTTTTTTATTAAGAGACATCAAAGTAATTTCCTCCTTTTTGTTTAATATCAGTTAGCCCACATCTATGGTTTCAAACTGAGTGAATGTGGTTACACCTGCTATTGGAAGTTAAAGTGGATGTTATTCAGTATAAAATGTATCATATGAGATCTTAAAATTAAATGATATTGCTACAAGGTCTTTACTGTATACACAGTAGTTGTATAAAAACATACAAATCCTCAAGGTGCATCTTACAGTAAATGCTCAATGGTGTTTTTTTGCCCCCAGCGGCAACTTTCAGGCAGCAGAGTTTAAAAGGCCCTACCTTAACCTTTACCCTAAACCTGACCTCCTCAACCCTCACCCTAACCCTAAATTGGGGGAAGTAGTGCCTTGATGGCAAAAAAAAAAATACCAACTAGATTGCAGCTCATGAGATTTCAAAATTTCAAATAAGCATTTTCCACCCAAAACAAAATCTTAATGTTCCCCAGTTTCAAAATAACAATTTATTTTTACTGTTTATTCAAACTTTTAGTAGTAGGTGCTGCAGTTATATGTGATGTCATTCATGTCACACCTCCTCAAGGTAGAACCTTCTTCCTTTTTAAATACAATCACACACACCCACACACACACACACACTATTAGACTGACATGACTATGAGCATCACCACACACATGGAGACACAACTGTTATTCATGATCGCTATGGCAGCAGGTAATTCTCAGTAGCATAAGGGGGAAAAAATCACACATCTGATGATTGGCCTTCATCTTCTACAACTAAATATTACACTCAACCTGCACTTCAAATTACTTGAAGTAATAGAGTTGTCTTTAAAATAAAGAATAGTAATCCATTTTATTGACTTAATAATATTTTCTCTTTCACAGGTATAACTGCAGACCAGATTAACCCTGTTCAGGACTCTGTCACCAAGATTGAGGATGAAGATGTGTGGCTGAAGTGCACTTATGACACAAGTGCCAGCAAAGCTGATCTTCACTGGTACAGGCAGTATCCTGGACAGGCGCCTAATTATTTGTTACAAAAACGAGGAAAGGGCAGTGGTTTTGATGAACACATCACTGATAAGACAAGATTTGGTACCAAAGCCACATCAACATCCACTAAGCTCCAAATTAAAGGTCTGACTCTGGCAGACTCGGCTCTCTACTACTGTGCTCTGCAGGCTCAGGCCCAGTGATACAAACTCACTGAGACACTGTACAAAAACTCACAGTTTTTTTATTATGAGACATCAAAATAATTTCCTTCTTATGGTTTAGTATCAGTTAGCTGCTGTCTGTGGTTTCAAACTGAGTGAGTATGGTTACACCTGCTATTGGAAAGTGGATGTTATTCCATATAAAATGCATGGCTGAATCACATGAGATCTTTAAAATGATAGTGCTACAAGGTCTTTATTGTATACACAGTTAGTTGTCAAAGAACAATATACAAATACTCAAGGTAGCATCTTAAATGCTCAATGGCGTTTTTGTCCCCAACGGCACCTTCCAGGCAGCAGAGTTTAAAAGGCCCTACCTATACCCTAAACCAGGGGTCGGCAACCTTTTTGCCATGCTGTGCCATTTAGAAATTTCATATTCGTTAGTGTGCCAGTAGGTGTCTAACTATGTGAAATTAAATACTGGCTAACGTTACATATTCAGATGGATATGGACATTGAGCAAATGTAAAACACCATTGCACTGTTTTATCCTCACAGACTTCAAGGTTTTAGAACACTCATATTTCCCTCTCCCTCTCTTCCCATTGATAACAACCATATAGGCAACAAATTCACAAAGTAGGCCTAACATCCAAAATCTGACAGTAGGCATGTTATTCACAGAGCCAATTGAAGATGGAACTGATAATAATAGCACAGATTAAAAAAAAGAAAACATAATAGGCTAACTAGCATAATTAACAATAACCTGCCAATTTGAAATAGGCCTTGCCTTGTTAGAAAATAAATGTTTTGCCTAATAGTCAATGTGATCCCTGGCCCTGCTTCCCCTTACTTTGCTCTGAAATGTGCAGTTGGTAATTGGTCACTTTGGACGCATGTTTCGGAATGCACCGCTGTCAGACGACTTCGGGAGGGACAAAGGACATAACGTTACTTCATGTGCGAAAATATGTGTTCACGCAGATAGGTTGATCCGAACACTGACATTAAAGCCAGTGCAATATAGCCTGACATAGCCCGACCATAATACTGCTGTTCATCCGATGAACATTCGTATTATGGGCGGAGCTATGTCAGGGTAAGTGCGATATTGCGCAGACAGCTGAACTTTTCGGTAAAGATGCTCAGCAGGCGTAAATGATGTTGGCCCTGCGATGTGTTTTGTAAGTTCACTGAACTTGCTCACCCACAATATTGAGCTCTTCAACTCAATCAGCTGCATTTCCATATGTGCCCAACCACTCTATCAGAGCCTGAAGCTGGTTTGATCAAGGAAGAAAACACTGCGCTATAGCCTACTTCTGAAAGTCCCCAAAGCGCTCTGCGAACTCTGACTGAAGCTGGCGCGTATTCGCAGATATGTGTCAATGTGGTTGGAAGTAGCCTAAACTCCCTTGTGTGTCTGAAATAACTTATCGTTCCTATCTGCCTGATCTTTGAAAGTGTTTTCGCGATTTGTCTCGTAATGACGTCTAACATTGTATGTTCGACACGCAACACTTTCAAAACATAAGTGCACACAGCACAAATATTCTGCGGTCCAGGAAGAGTGGAAGGCCCGACCTGTCGGCTTCTTTGCCATCTTAGCAATACATCAATGGGGCACATTTAGTGGGAAAAATGAATATGAGGAGGGGGCGCTATTGCTTTTTAAGGTCAATGACATTTCATCATATGTCTGAACATTTTTAATGCATTAAATTATTAGGGTAGTGCAATGTCCGCGTGCCACTGGAAATTTCTTGACGTGCCACTCGTGGCACGCGTGCCTAGGGTTGCCGACCCCTGCCCTAAACCTAACCCCCTCAACCCTCACCCTAACCCTAAATTGCGGGGAGTAGTGCCTTGACGGCAAAAAAAAAAAAAAAATCCAACTAGATGGCAGCACATGAGATTTCAAAATTTCAAATAAGTATATTCCACCCAAAAACAAAATCTCAATGTTCCCCAGTTTCAAAATAATTATTTATTTTTACTATTTTTTCAAACTTTTAGTGGTGGGGTGCTGCAGTTATATGGGATGCCATTCATGCCACGCCTCCTCAAGATGGAACCTTCTTCCTTTTTATATACAATCACACACACACACACACACACACACACACACACACACTATTAGACTGACATGACTATGATCATCATCACCACTGCATAGTGTACATCACACATGGAGACACAACTGTTACTCATGATCATTATGGCAGCAGGTAAATTCTCAGTAGCATAAGGGGGAAAAAATCTGACATTTTCTACCACTAAATATTACACTCAATCTGCCCTTCAAATAACTTGAGGTAATAGAGTTGTTTTTAAAATAAGAATACTAATCCATTTTTTTTGACTGAATATTATTTTTCCTTTCACAGGTATAACTGCAGACCAGATTAACCCTGAACAGGACTCTGTCACCAAGACTGAAGATGAAGATGTGTGGCTGAAATGCACTTATGACACAAGTGCCACATATGCTGATCTTTACTGGTACAGACAGGATCCTGGACAAGCACCTGTTTATTTGTTATATAAACGAGGAAAGGGTAGTGGTTCTGATGAAAACAATAGTGATAAGAACAAATATGATTCCGAAGCCACATCAACATCCACTAAGCTCATCATTAAAAAACTGACTCTGGCAGATTCAGCTCTCTACTACTGTGCTCTGAGGAGCCCAGTGATACAAACTCACTGAGAAGCTGTACAAAAACTCAGACAGTTTTTTATTAAGACACATCAAAGTAATTTCCTTCTTTTGGTTTGATATCAGTTAGCCCCTATCAGTGGTTTCAAACTGAGTGAGTGTGGTTACACCTGCTATTGGAAAGTGGATGTTATTCAGTAGATGATAGAGTTACAAGGTCTTTACTGTATACACAGTAGTTGTATAAAAACAACATACAAATCCTCAAGGTAGCATAGATGGCATGAGATATTGCAGCATTTAAATCCTCTGTTATCATACTCATCAACCCATGTACAGTACAGTAGGTGAGACTATACTATGCTATGTGAACATGTACTTTTAAAAGAATTTTATAGATATGTTTTTACAGTAAGCAGAAGAAAACAACTACATTATATTCATTCTTTTTTAAAAAAAATATTTATTAATTATATATTTAAAATATATATTAAAAATATATTAATTGTGCTCCTACTAATACTATTTCTGAACTGTTTTATCTGCTTTGTATGTGGTTTTACTTTCTGCCTTGTATTGTGCTTTGCTTTGTACAGCACATTGAGTTGCCTTTGTGTATGAAATGCGCTTTATAAATAAAATTGCCTTGCCTTGCCTTACAACAATTGAAATAAAAGACAACAATAACATTGTAATGACAACATAATAATTTCAGAATTCTACACTCAATCTTGGTTGATCAAAGCAATCCAAAATCAAGTTTCACCCCCATAGGCTAATCTATACTGTATGTGGTGTAGTATTCAACAGTTTTACTACTAAGACACAGAGCTGATGGTTAAGATGTTGGGCAGTTGTTGGGGGTATGTAATTTTAACATTATTGACTTAGATGGTTGGTTTACAGGACGTTTCATCTGCATTATTGCTCTTCTCATTTCTCTGTTGCAAATGAAAGGGGGCGCAATTCTATAGTAAACCCTGAGACATTTAAGACTCTCATGAGGGAGTATGAGGAGATGCTCTGCAAAGAAGAGGACGAGGAAGAAGACTAGATTATTCTGGGTTAGGACTGAGAGAGAGAGAGAGAGAGAGAGAGAGAGAGAGAGAGAGAGAGAGAGAGAGAGAGAGAGAGAGAGCTGTTAAGGCTGAGAGAAAGAAGCAGTGTTCAGTTGCAGTGTTTACTTTTTATCACAGCTATGAACTACTGGATGAAGATTTCTTTCATTTTATCTGCCTGCTTCTCAGGTAAAATATTGGTGTTTATACTGTGGTGTAATGTGAGCAAATATATTTCAATAGTGATTATGTGTTACATCTGTCTTCTCAGTGTGCAGTGGAAAGGGGGATACTGTTACTCAGCCTAAAGAGATCATGAGTCAGGAAGGTAGAATGGTGACACTCAGGTGTCAGTACCAGCAAAAGCCAAATGGATTCCCTAAGTACTGTACATGCTGCGGAAAACAACTTTTGATGAGGACACTGACAAAAACTTTCAGGGAAGATTTTATATGATGTTGAACACATCCGCAAAAACAGTTCCTCTGACCATCCAGAATGTGCAAGTGTCTGACACTGCTGTGTACTACTGTGCTCTGAGGCCCACAGTGACAGCTGTGAACCCTAAAAAACAAATTTGACTAAAGAATAAAGAATTCATTGATGAATACAAAAAAAGCCCTAAAACATAAATTTGACTCTCAAACGTATGCCGTGCAAAGATTAATGAGTTGTAGTCCAGGCATAAATGGTTAGACAAAGAGTTGATGGTTATGATACTAGGCTGATACTTACAAGTTACAGAGGCTATGTAATGTCAATATTGTTGAATTAGGTGCAAAGGATGTTTCATCATTCAGTTCCTGGTTATGGCTCATCTCATTTTGTGATTGCAGTTTCTGTTGCAAATGAAGGAGGGCGCCATTCTCTATAGGCTAAACCCAGAGGCATCTGAGCCCCTTCTGACAGATTACAGTATCAAGAGATGCCCTGCAGAAGAGTAGGAAAGGCTGACAGAAAGAGACTAGACTGGGTTAAGGCTGAGAGAAAGAGAAGTTTCCCAAGTTTGTTGTTTACTTCTCATAACAGCTATGAACAACTGGAGGAAGATTTCACTCATTTTAACTGTCTGCTTCTCAGGTGAGATATTGTTAATTGCACAGTGTGAATGTGGTATGTGAGCAAATATCTTCATATAGTTTGATATATATTCTACATCTGTCTTCCCAGTGTGCAGTGGAAAGGGGGATTCTGTTACTCAGTCTAATGATGTGATGGATACAGAAGGCAGAACAGTGACCCTGGACTGTCAGTATGACACCGCTGCCCTTGTAGGTCAGCAATATCTCTTCTGGTATCAGCAGAGACCAAATGGATTCCCAAAGTACATGCTGAGGAAAACAACTTTTGATGAGGACACTGACAAAAACTTTAAAGGAGGATTTCATATTATGTTGAACACATCCGCAAAAACAGCTCCTCTGACCATCCAGAATGTGCAAGTGTCTGACTCCGCTGTGTACTACTGTGCTCTGAGGCCCACAGTGACAGCTGCACACTCAAAAAATATTGTGTAAAAGTGTTGCCAATAGGGGCGCTGTGGTGCAGTTGGCTTTGGTGCCTGCATGCAGTCAAGTGTGCAGGGTAACCATTTACCTCACTCACGTCAGATGCAGCGTCCCCTTAGGCGCTATAATTGCCGGCATAATTGCCATAATACTCGATTCAACTCGCATAATATAGATGTCTCTTTCAAATATAACTGTTAGATTTGTTTTGTAAGTTTGCTAGAGATGAGTTATGTCAAAAATCCCGTCTGGTGCTTCGTACGTGTGTCCTGGTTGGTCTGTACGTTTAATATCGGACCTGAAATGCCTTTTAATAGACTCAACATCAGATGGATGCGCCTGAGGGGGCGCTGCATCTGACGTGAGTAAGGTTAGGTAGCCATGGCTCCTTTCTGATTCTCTGTCTTTCTATTGAAAATCACAAAAGTCAAACTCAATAGCAATGTTTTGTTTTTTTTTGTTTGTTTTTTAAACAATACCACCACCTCGAACAATATTAAACTTTAGAAAATCCAGCTGAAACTTAATATTTGGACATTACTCTTGACGTAAAGGTCATGGAAAGTGATACACAGCTGACCACTTAGTAATATGCCATGGCTCCTCTTGCCAACATGTCACAGCAAAGATGGTAAAAGAGGTTTAGCACAAATAAAAAATAAATAGATGAATAATGGAAGCTTCTGTTATTGGTAGTGTTATTATGTCTTGAAGAGCCATTGGATGAAATTCCAGAAGGTAATATTTGTGATAAACACATGCTGTACAGATTACTGTAGCCTACCTATCGCTTGACGTAACTTATGGCAGTTAATTTTTTGACCACACAGGGGAGACATTTCACACAGGGAAGTCCACTTGCAGATGTCTACCTACAAACTAGTGTTCCCACATGACATTGTATCTCAAGAAGAGAGACTTGTGTGTAAGAGAGACTAACTCAACTTTGCAGTTCTGTCCACATGAAGTGCTGCATCATGAAGCATTTAATGAAAACACTTCTTATTCTTCTGGCATGTTACTCAGGTACAGTAACCACAGAAGCCATCATCATTCGTGCCTTTGTCGTGTGATAAATTGTTGGTGTTTGATTCAATGTATATAATGTGTTTAATGTGTGTAGAGTAATGTGCATTTTTAATATCTTTACAGCATACAGAGTCAAAGCAAACAAGGTCCACCAACGTGAATCTCATCTCATCAGCTTTATGGGAGCCACATTGATCCTGGACTGTGAATATGAAACTTCAGATGCAAATCCTTATGTGTTCTGGTATAGACAAGAGAAAAACAGCTTTCCCAGATTCCTGCTCAGAAGGCAGAGATATGGAGCCGGAGAGAACAGTGCTGACTTTAAGAAGAGATTTCACTCCAAACTCAACTTCTCAACCAGCTCAGTTCCTCTGACCATCCAGAATCTGCAAGTGTCTGACTCTGCTGTGTACTACTGTGCTCTGAGGTGACACAGTGACAGCTGCAAACTCAGCTCTTAGACAAAAACACAAAATGTAGGACTTATCCAACATCTTTTTAAAGTGATGGTAGATTTTTTTTTTGCCCAAACCCACTGCCACTCAGAGGAGGAGCTTAACATGCAGACAGACAGCCGTCATACTACAGGTACATCAAACTGTATCTGCTCACTCTCGTGCCTGTATTTGACACTTGTCACTTCATTTATTTCACCATCATATCTGTAAACTCCTTTAAAAATCTGTAAAAAAAAAAAAAAAAAAAAAGGGGGGAAAAGAGAGAGAAAGAGAACGAGCGAGAGAGAGAGAGAGAGAGAGAGAGAGAGAGAGAGAGAGAGAGAGATCTTCATTTCATCAATCAAACGTTATGCATCACTGGCTAAAGGTCTCTTTTCTTATTGCAACAACAGGCTTTGGTATGATAGATTTTCGAATCAAATGCTTTCCGCTCGCTTCTGTCTATTATTAATACATTCATTACATTATACATTAACTGTTGATAGGTTTCATGCTGGCTTGGCTGTTTGGTTAATATGCATTTGGATGTATTTGCAGTGTGCCAAGGAAAAGATGAAGTTCATCAGCCATTACAGTTGGAGACTGAACTCGCAGGAGGGATGGTGACACTCAACTGCAGTTATAGGACAGGCTTTACTAATGCCTATTTGTTCTGGTATAAACAGAAACCTAATGACTATCCTCAATACATGCTGAGCAAATTCTCCACTGGAGGAGGTGATGGGGAAAAGGAATTTGGAGGAAGATTTCATGCTGAGCTCAATACAGATACAAAAACAGTTCCACTCACCATCCAGAATCTGCAAGTGTCTGACTCTGCTGTGTACTACTGTGCTCTGAAGCCCACAGTGACAGCTGTCTGCTCAGATATCATACAAAAACCTTATCAGCTCAGCACAGTCAAGCATTCTCATCTACTTTAGGTTTTACCATTGTAAGTTTTTTATTAAAAGTAAATGCTACAATTGTTAAATCATACACAATCATCATATTTGTTTGAGGGCTGGAGCTGGATTTTCTCTGAACATTGATTTTTTTAGATAAAATTTCGAAACAAAATCCTGATGTCCCCCAGTTTTAAAATAATAGTTATAGTTTTATTATATTTATTCAAACCTTTAGTGGTGGGATGCTGCACTTATATGTGATGTAATGCATGCCACGCCTCTTTTTACAGTAAACACACACACGCACGCACGCACGCACACACACACACACACACACACACACACACACACACACACACACACACACACACACTATTAGACTGACTTGACTATGAGCATCACCACTGCATAGTGTACATCACACATGGAGACACAACTGTTACTCATGATCCTTATGGCAGCAGGTAATTCTCAGTAGCATAAGGGGGGAATAATCACACATCTGATGGTTGGCCCTTATCTTCTACAACTAAATATTATACTCAACCTGCACTTCAAATTAAAGTTGAGTAGAGTTGTCTTTAAAATAAGAATACTAATTAACCCTGAACAGGACTCTGTCATCAAGACTGAAGATGAAGATGTGTGGCTAAATTGCACTTATTCCACCAGCAAGACTTATGCTTATCTTCACTGGTACAGACAATATCCTGGACAAGCGCCTGTTTATTTGTTATTTAAACCAGGAAAGGGTGGTGGTTCCTCTGAAAACAATAGTGATAAGAACAAATTTGATTCCAAAGCCTCAGAAACATCCACTAAGCTCCAAATTAAAACTCTGACTCTGGCAGACTCCGCTCTCTACTACTGCGCTCTGGAGGCTAGGGCCCAGTGATCCAAACTCACTGAGATGCTGTACAAAAACTCAGACAGTTTTTTATTAAGACACATCAAAGTGATTTCCTCCTTTTGGTTTAATGTCAGTCAGCCCCTATCTGTGGTTTCAAACTGAGTGAGTGTGGTTACACCTGCTATTGGAAGTTAAAGTGGAAGTTATTCAGTATGAAATGTATCTTATGAGATTTTAAAATTAAATGATATTGCTACAAGGTCTTTACTGTATACACAGTAGTTGTATAAAAACATACAAATCTTCAAGGTGGCATCTTACAGTAAATGCTCAATGGTGTTTTTTGCCCCCAACGGCACCTTCTAGGCAGCAGAGCTTAAAAGACCCTACCTTAACCTTTACCAAACCTGACCCCCTCAACCCTCACCCTAACCCTAAATTGGGGGAAGTAGTGCATTGATGGCAAAAAAAAAAAAAAAAAAAAAAAATACCAACTAGATTGCAGCTCATGAGATTTCAAATTTTCAAATAAGTATATTCCACCCAAAACAAAATCTTAATGTTCCCCAGTTTCAAAATAACAATTTATTTTTACTGTTTATGCAAACTTTTAGTAGTAGGTGCTGCAGTTATATGTGATGTCATTCATGTCACACCTCCTCAAGGTAGAACCTTCTTCCTTTACAATCACACACACACACATCACACACACACACACACACACACACACACACACACTATTAGACTGACATGACTATGAGCATCACCACTGCATAGTGTACATCACACATGGAGACACAACTGTTACTCATGATCATTATGGCAGCAGGTAAATCCTCAGTAGGGGAAAAAATCACACATCTGATGGTTGGCTTTTATCTTCTACAACTAAATATTACACTCAACCTGCACTTCAAATTACTTGAAGTAATAGAGTTGTCTTTAAAATAGGAATACTAATCCATTTTTTTGACTGAATAATATTTTCCCTTTCACAGGTATAACTGCAGACCAGATTAACCCTGATCAGGACTCTGTCACCAAGACTGAAGATGAAGATGTGCGGCTGATCTGCACTTATGACACAAGCAACACATATGCTTATCTTCACTGACAGTATCCTGGACAAGCGCCTGTTCATTTGTTATGGAAACAAGGAAAAGGTGGCTCTACTGAACACATCCCAAATAAGAACAAATTTGGCTCAGAAGCCACATCAACATCCACTAAGCTCCAAATTAAAGGTCTGACTCTGGCAGACTCGGCTCTCTACTACTGTGCTCTGCAGGCTAGCCCAGTGATACAAACTCACTGAGACGCTGTACAAAAACTCACACAGTTTTTTTATTAAGACACATCAAAGTGATTTCCTTCTTTTGGTTTAATATCAGTTAGCCGCCATCTATGGTTTCAAACTGAGTGAATGTGGTTACACCTGCTATTGGAAGTTAAAGCGGATGTTATTCAGTATAAAATGTATCATATGAGATCTTAAAATTAAATGATATTGCTACAAGGTCTTCACTGTATACACAATAGTTGTATAAAAACATACAAATCCTCAAGATGGCATCTCAGAGTAATGGTCAATGGTGTTTTTTGCCCCCAACGGCACCTTCCAGGCAGCAGAGTTTAGAAGGCCCTACCTTAACCTTTACCCTAAACCTGACCCCCTCAACCCTCACCCTAAATAGGGGAAAGGAGTGCCTTGATGGCAAAAAAATACCAACTAGATTGCAGCTCATGAGATTTTAAAATTTCAAATAAGTATATTCCACCCAAAGCAAAATCTTAATGTTCCCCAGTTTCAAAATAACAATTTATTTTTACTATTTATTCAAACTTTTAGTAGTGGGGTGCTGCAGTTATATGTGATGTCATTCATGTCACACCTCCTCAAGGTAGAACCTTCTTCCTTTTTAAATACAATCTCTCACACACACACACACACACACACACACACACACACACACACACACACACACACACACACACTATTAGACTGACATGACTATAGCATCACCACTGCATAGTGTGCATCACTCATGGAGATACAACTGTTACTCATGATCCTTATGGCAGCAGGTAAATCCTCAGTAGGGGAAAAAAATCACATCTGATGGTTGGCTTTTATCTTCCATAACTAAATATTGCACTCAACCTGCACTTCAAATTTCTTGAAGTAGAGTTGTCTTCAAAATAAGAATACTAATCCATTTTATTGACTGAATAATATTTTCCCTTTCACAGGTATAACTGCAGACCAGATTAACCCTGATCAGGACTCTGTCACCAAGACTGAAGATGAAGATGTGCGGCTGATCTGCACTTATTCCACAAGCAACACATATGCTTATCTTCACTGGTACAGACAGTATCCTGGACAAGCACCTGTTTATTTGTTATGGAAACAAGGAAAAGGTGGCTCTCGTGAAAACATCCCTAATAAGAACAAATTTGGCTCAGAAGCCACATCAACATCCACTAAGCTCATCATTAAAAAACTGACTCTGGCAGACTCGGCTCTCTACTACTGTGCTCTAGAGGCTAGGGCCCAGTGATACAAACTCACTGAGACGCTGTACAAAAACTCAGACAGTTTTTTATTAAGACACATCAAAGTGATTTCCTCCTTTTGGTTTAATATCAGTTAGCTGCCATCTATGGTTTCAAACTGAGTGAATGTGGTTACACCTGCTATTGGAAGTTAAAGTGGATGTTATTCAGTATAAAATGTATCATATGAGATCTTAAAATTAAATGATATTGCTACAAGGTCTTTACTGTATACACAGTAGTTGTATAAAAACATACAAATCCTCAAGGGGGCATCTTAGAGTAAATGGTCAATGGTGTTTTTTGCCCCCAACGGCACCTTCCAGGCAGCAGAGTTTAGAAGGCCCTACCTTAACCTTTACCCTAAACCTGACCCCCTCAACCCTCACCCTAAATAGGGGAAAGGAGTGCCTTGATGGCAAAAAAATACCAACTAGATTGCAGCTCATGAGATTTTAAAATTTCAAATAAGTATGTTCCACCCAAAACAAAATCTTAATGTTCCCCAGTTTCAAAATAACAATTTATTTTTACTATTTATTACCTCCGCCAAGGAGGTTATGTTTTGCTTGACGTGTGTGTGTCTGTCCGTGTGTGAGTCTGTGTGTGTGTGTGTCTGTCTGTGAGCAACATAACTCGAAAAGTACCACACGGATTTGGATGAAATTTTTGGACCACATCTGTAATGGGACAATGAAGAACTGATTCGATTTTGGTGGTGATCGGTAATTCAGAACACCCCCTGGAGTCGATTTTGTCAAAAGTGAAACTAACATTTCCACTGACCCATACTTTATCTGATTCACACGAAACTTGGTACACATCATCTTTGGACCATGTCTCGTAAAACATATCCATTGTTTTGTTCAAAAGTCCAAGTGCTCGCCTTCTACGGCCAATAAAATTTTACGGTAAAGTCACCAAACAGGAAGTGACCTCATAGCTCGGTCATGCTTTGACGTATCACATCCAAAATTGGTATGGAAAAAAAGGATGTTACACTCTCTAGCACTCCAACTGGTAAAATATTATATCTTAGCTATGCTTTGACATAGTGCAGCCAAATTGTTATTAATGTTATATGGACTGACAACCCAGTCCCAGAGAACTTTTAATAGGGGAGAATTAGCACTCCGGTGGTATTGCGCCTAGATGGCGCGCGCGAGTCAGTGAAGAATGAATTGGGTTCTATGCAGCTGCACTCTCAAATGCTGCATTTCTTTAGACACAATTTTTTCTTGAATAAATGCATTCATGCATGCGGTTCAGAGTAATTTGATTTAATTCTCAGTCCACACATAATATTTTTAGCATTTTTTGTTCATTTGTAAAATCCCTTCCAAAGTGTCTGTCACGTGACACAGCAAGGCTTTCCCTATGGCCATTCACCAGAATAGAGTAGCAGAATGCTAGTGAGTCAGGGGAAAAAACAGCTCAAAGATGAAAAACGTAATGGTCATATGTATTAAATATATTTCATTTTGATTGAAATCCATGTCAAAGTTGCTTAAAATAAAATGCAATCTGTGATATGTTGTCCCTAAATATGTGAAAATTATACATTTAGCCTTATACCTCATAGGTGCCCATTGATTTTCCACTCAGTTTCCACTGACTCGCGATCGCCCCCTAGTGGATTTGCAATTGGAATTGCAGGTTGAATGGCGTTAATAGGAGTGCCATGGCTCGCCGTAAACGGGCTCTGCCAGTCCTGACTACGTAGCAAAAAAAAAATATGTTAAACTCTCTAGCACTCCTGGTGGTCAAACATTATATCTCGGCAACGGTTCAACATATCATAACCCAGCTTGGTATATGGAGTCAGGACCCTGTCCTGATAACATCTGTCCACTTTGCAGGGTCTAGCGCCACCAGTTGGTGATCAATGGAAATTCATGCATATGCAATTTAGTGTCAAGAGGGGTGACGTGGGAGAAGGGAGAGAATTTGGCGGGGTGGGGGGATTGCAGGTGGGAGGACGGGCGTTTGCTGGTAATATATTATATTGGTAATATATTATATCTGTGACAACATTGCCTTGGCGGAGGTCTGCGCTCTCCGAGTGCTTTTCTAGTTCAAACTTTTAGTAGTGGGGTGCTGCAGTTATATGTGATGTCATTCATGTCACACCTCCTCAAGGTAGAACCTTCTTCCTTTTTAAATACAATCTCTCTCTCTCTCTCTCTCTCTCTCTCTCTCTCTCTCTCACACACACACACACACACACACACACACACACACACACACACACACACTATTAGACTGACATGACTATAGCATCATCACTGCATAGTGTACATCACACATGGAGACACAACTGTTACTCATGATCGCTATGGCAGCAGGTAATTCTCAGTAGCATAAGGGGGGAAAAAATCACACATCTGATGGTTGGGCTTTATCTTCTACAAATAAATATTATACTCAACCTGCACTTCAAATTACTTGAAGTAATAGAATTGTTTTTAAAATAAAGAATAGTAATCCATTTCATTGACTGAATAATATTTTCTTTTTCACACAGGTATAACTGCAGACCAGATTAACCCTGTCCAGGACTCTGTTACCAAGATTGAAGATGAAAGTGTGTGGCTGAAATGCACTTATGACACAAGTGCCAGCGGTGCTGATCTTTACTGGTACAGACAGGATCCTGGACAGGCACCTGTTTATTTGTTATATAAACGAGGAAAAGGTGGTTCCTATGAAAACAATAGTGATAAGAAGAAATTTGATTCCAAAGCCTCAGAAAGATCCACTGAGCTCCAAATTAAAGTTCTGACTCTGGCAGACTCGGCTCTCTACTACTGTGCTCTGCGGGCTATCCCAGTGATACAAACTCACTGAGACGCTGTACAAAAACTCAGACAGTTTTTTATTGACAGACATCAAAGAAATTTCCCTCTTTGGTTTAATATCAGTTAGCCACTATCTGTGGTTTCAAACTGAGTGACTGTAGTTACACCTGCTATTGGAAAGTGGATGTTATTCAGAAGATGATAGTGTTACAAGGCCTTTAATGTATATACAGTAGTTGTATAAAAACAGCATACAACTCCTCAAGGTAGCATCTTAAATAGATGGTATGAGATATTGAAAGCAGCATTTAAGTCCTCTCTTATCCAACTCATCAACCCATGTACAGTACATTAGGTGAGACAAGACTATGTGTGCAAACATGTGACAAATATCATGCAGTATCATAACCTATTTTAGAGTGCTGTTCATTAAAAAATCAATTTTGACAAGTACGTATTTATGAATTTGAACATAATTTTATTTTAATGATAAAGCATCAAATTGGCAGAAAAAAAAATATTACAGAACTATCTTCAATAGAATGCTGTAGTCACTGCTACCAGAAGAGGGCAGTATGTTTTAACATTTGTCAGCATAAATACACTTCCTCTAAGGCTGAATGTTCTGACTGCGTGTGCTGCACTCTCACATTATAACTGCAGTTTGCATCATCCCAAGCCTCTTCTACCATACACACTAGGCTATGCAATACAGTTATGGCACTTATGCTAAATTTCATCCCCTTTATTATACTGTATGTTTTAGGTAAAACTTATTTTTTCAAGTTTTAGTAATTGTTTAGCCTTTGACCTACACATATTTTCAAATTGAGTAATGTTGAGGAGAGACTTCTTCTGATATTTTGTTGTGATTGTATTAATGTGGTTTTACTTCACCAGAATGCAGAGGACAGGAGACAGTTGAACAGCCAGAGCGAGAGATGGTTCATATAGAAAGAGGATCAGTGACTCTCAGCTGTGGATTTCAAACAAATAGTCAATCACCAGACCTCTTCTGGTACATCCAAAGACCAAAGGATTTCCCCAGATTCCTGCTGAGAAGAGATAAATATTCCTCTGGAGAGAACAGCGCTGAATTTCAGGAGAGATTTCACTCCATACTAAACTTCTCCTCCAGCTCAGTTCCTCTGACCATCCAGAATCTGCAAGTGTCTGACTCTGCTGTGTACTACTGTGCTCTGAGGCCCACAGTGACGGTAGTCTAACACACCGTGATACAAAAAACATGATTGAGATGTTGTCACTTGCTTTTTCAAGGTTTTAAATGATTCATACTTCATACTATAAATGACATAATTTCACATAATATCATTACACATCCCCATTCCATTTCTGTGCCATGGTGCAGTTGGCATCCAGACCATAATCCACTCTAACCTGAGGTCATTTCCCTGACCTCATCTCTCTCTCTTCCTTTAATATCCAGCCTAATCTCTAGTCCTGCAAGAAAAGCCTCCAAAAATATACTTTAAAAGTACGGCTTGGAGCAAGATTAGTAACATTAGCCCTGTTTACATGGACACTTCTAATCTGATTATTTAACCCAATATTCCATTTCAGATGGCATTTATGAATGCATCTCCTTGGATATTGTTCTATAGAATGCACATGGAATCTTTCTAATCAGATTAGAAGTGTCCATGTAAACCCGCCTATTGACTTCTGAAATACGATGCTCATTACATAAAACATGGAAGAATATAGAATATCAATAATTAATCACATTGACATTTTTAGATATTCTGAAATAGAGTAACACTATGTGAATAAATGTTAATAAAAGGTAGTGTGGCAAAAGCAATGTTGATACAGTGATACTGTAGTGCCCAATAAACAGGTGAGAAGGAGGAGTATATTCCCTTGTAAAAGAGATGTGGGCTTGTCAACACTCATCAAGTTCAAGCTGTAGTCTTTCTCTGTCCTGTATACGATGTGCCTCTACATGTATACAGGAATATTGATAGTAGCCTTTACAGGTAAGTCTATTTTGTTATTTCTCATTTTGAATAAGCATACAGACATATAGAATAATAATAAACAAACATGTATTTGGTGTACAAGTCATACTTCTTGTGCCTCTTTTTTCAGGCTGCACCTTGATTGTGGAAGCAATCAGTCCAAACAGAACTGAGGTTGTCACATTGGAGGATTCGACTATAACCCTCTCCTGTAGCTTCTCCTCTGCTAACTATCTATTTTGGTATCGCCAGCATCCAGGATCAGAACCCCATTTTCTCATTACTATTTATGATAAGGCTGTGAATTATAGCTTGGACTCTCGCTTGTCTGGGAGAGTGAACAAAGAGAGAACTCAGCTCTACCTGACCATCGCCTCTGCCAAAGTCTCAGACTCTGCAGTCTACTACTGTGCCATGAAGCCCACAGTGAATGAAACAGGAACTCTGTCATACAAAAACACCACACTCAGTCTCTGAGGACAGGCTCCTTCTGCTGTGTAATTAATTACACCATTTCTTACTATGTTTTTAACGTTGTAAATATCTTTGTTGTGCTAATCAACACAAGAAATAGTTGGAAATAAATGATTATCCATGTCTCTTTTGGTATTTTAGACATTGTAATGAACAAAAGCCTACCTGAAATATATCATTCATCCAATTAAAAAGAAAAACCTATGAGGTTAAACAGAATGTTGCACACAGATGTAAATAGTGACATTCTCTAAATTATGTTTTCTATTTTAAATAATAAGATGAGAGGTGTTTCTTCAAAGTCAATAATAATAAAAAGAAATCGTTTCAGAAACCACTCCCCAGAACTATACTGTTATTCCATCACATTCATACCGTATCATGATTTTGTTGTTTGTGTGCTTACCCACTCAATGGTGTTTTTTTGCCCCCAAAGGCACCTTCCAGGGAGCACAGCCTAAAAGGCACTACCTTAACCCTATTCGTAACACTAACCCCCTCAACCTTGAGGGGAATACTGCCTTGAAGGCAGCACTGCCTGGAAGGCACCGTTGAGGGTAAGAAATACCAAAAAACGTGTACCCTCCTTCCCAATTCCCCCATCCCCACCCCAGTGCAATACTTCAGTCCAACCCATGAGGGAGACATTTCTACACCAATGCTGAATCCAACATTCCTCCTCTTTACATAGGCTTACTATACTAGCTTCATAACCCCATGGGTCTTGTGCACTGAGTAACAGAGAAACTCACGACTCAAGCCACCACGGCTTTCTCTCACAGCCATTAAGACACAGATCATGACTACCTGGACTATCATCTCAGTCTCCCTCGTGGCATCTCTCTGTGGTAAGACTGTGGATTACATTACAAAAAGTCATTGAAAACAAAATGCTATATGAGATGTACAGTAGTTGGTGTTTCATCATCCATAAAGTATTTGAATTGTTTCATTTTTAGTTGTCAGTGGAAAGGATGACTCTGTTGATCAGCCAAAAGAAGATATAGTCACTTTGGAAGGTGGACAGGTGACTGTCAGCTGTCAGTATGACACCACTGGATATCAAATCTACCTGTTTTGGTATAGACAACTACCAAATGATGAGCCTAAGTACATGTTGCAAAGATATCAACATGGAGATGAAATCAACAGTGATGAGTTCAAGAAGAGATTCAAAGCTACCCTCAACACCACTTCAAAAACTGTTCCTCTGACCATCCAGAACCTACAAGTGTCTGACTCTGCTGTGTACTACTGTGCTCTGAGGCCCACAGTGACAGCTGCACACATAACAGTCATACAAAAACTTTGACACAACAAATACTGTATGTCTGTTTTATTTCTCATGATTTCAGAATACCTCATACAATACAAGCTGTATAACAAGACTTTGTATATTGCAAAAATGCCATATTTCTTTTTCAAAACAAAATTAGCACAAATTACCATGTAATTCCAGGAAATTACCCTCCTAGTAACTATTCAAACATTATTTATGAAATACTGTACAATGACACATTAACTATATTCATCCTAATAATTTAGTATATTGGACTATTATGGACAATAACACATTTATGTTTTCTTCCCAAAGCACCAAATGAACTCAGACATTTTGAAACACAGCAAATAAAAAGCCCTTAAACCCTTATACTTCCACAATGTCATGGCAATAGTAATGCATACATCAACCACTTGAGGGCACTTTTCTCACATCTTTATTATAGTAAAGCACAGCCTTGCATTGACAACTAAGAACCGGAGTAAAGCTAAAGATTCCTCTGAACCAGTCATTTAGAGGTTCAACACAGATGAGATAGAAGTGCTCATCATCCACTGCATGTCATCATGGCTCTGAGAAATATACTCCTTCTTGTGATTCTTGTTGGTAAGTAATTGAAGAACATTCATAAATAATATACCATTGGCTCCATAAATTTAAATTTTACTAGTATGTAGAAATTGTCTGAGCTGTTGGATCCCTTCCACAGATCATAGTTCATCAGATGAGCTTATTACACCAAATAAGCCAGAGCAGAAGGCCATGGAAGGAGAAGACGTTACACTGTCTTGTAACTACACGGTTACAGCCTATTCTCTGCACTGGTATCGCCAGTATCCCAGATCAGCTCCACAGTTTCTGGTCCTCAATTCCAACATTGATGGAGATAATCAGAAATCAAAAGTAGAGGAGCGAATTTCTGCAGTGAATCAAGGAAAAACTCAAGTCTCTCTGCACATCTCGTCTGTTCAAGTCTCTGACTCTGCACTCTACCACTGTGCTCTGGAGCCCACAGTGACACTAAACCACAGACTGCCGTACAAAAACCTGATTGCTTGGACAGTTTTTACTCCAGCACCTGAGAAACACAATCCCATTGCAATTTTACACAAGACATAAATAGGCTTGTAAACATTCATCAATCAATCAATGCTGAAATGCCTGCTGTGTTAATTCACAATGACAAACTCACATGAAGTATCTTGAGTAGTTGGTGTGTAACAACATATCAACATCAGAAAAGTGAGAATGTACTGTAGGCTACTATGATTGGTCCCTTCGAACGTGCAATATTTTTCTATTTCTGCACGTCGTGTCGTTCATTATCCCGTTCATTACATATGCTTCACTCTTATTGATAAGATGTGAGTTCAACCTCCACATTAACAATATACACAATTTCATCAGCTGTGACTGAACACAAGCAATCTTTTGCAATTCAGTACAATTTTGCCAGTGTGCAAATTTGCAGAAATATCATCCATGTGTTTTTACTTTTTCCATTATAGGATGAAAGCCCCCCGCCAATCCTAGAACATTATTTTGCAAGTAGCCATGCCATATTTCAATGCCATCAGGATGTAGACTGTAATATAGAGATCAGCCACAAGATGGCACCTTTCAGACATCATATACATACTATGAGGTATGGCAAAACTGAGCCAGAGAATGAAAACAGTTGAGCAAGTGCATATCCTTCTCATATTAGATTTGTCAGTAAAATCATCATGGAGTGGCTGAGTGTTACATTTCTAGCTGCTGCTTGCTTTTCAGGTAAACACTTTTCTCTGACTATTGCTCAAACTAAGAGAAATGCCATGTGATGTGTTTTGTTTAGCGAGGTGATTATTATTACTCTGCAATGCGTGGTATATGCAATATAATATGCTTCTTTGTTCCAGTGTGCAACGGAAAGGATTCTGTTGATCAGCCACATGGTTCTCTAACTGCTCATGAGGGAGAGGGGCTGACACTGGACTGTAAATATGAGACACTGGACACATCACCGTATCTCTTCTGGTATATTCAGCGAGTCGGAGGAGTCCCAGAGTATATATTACTGAGACATAAAGTCATGAATGATACTCTTGCTGAATTCAAGCAGAGATTCAATGCTATACTCGACACAAACAAGAAAACTGTTCCTCTGACGATCAAGAATCTGCAAGTGTCTGACTCTGCTGTGTACTACTGTGCCCTGAGGCCCACAGTGACAGCTGCACATACAACTCTCATACAAAAACCAGACCCCCTTTATATGTGACATCACACCAAATATGTGCAAATCAGACAGAATCAAGATATCAAAGCACCAAATAATGTTTATAAATTTCAAGATTTACAGTATAGGGGATAGTAAAAAAAAAAAAAGCACCGTAAATCATGACAATATCTTGTAACCTTCTTCCTGAGAGCTGGGGGAGGGCAAGTGATGTGTGTGAGGGAGTGTTTCCTGATCCAGTGACTGAACTGTGCAGGCTGAACTTTGAAGAGCTGAGAGCAGAGCTGAAGTCAAACACCATCCAACACAGGTGACAATGACCCTGAGATTTACTCTGCTACTTGTGGCTCTTGTGGGTAAGTGGAAATAAAGTGATCACATGTGATCTATACACACACATCTACACAGTTGATTTATGAATTCCTTAACTTTGCAAATGTGTGGAAGATCAGTAATGATCAAATTTCTCTTCCACAGGTGTCAGTTCAGCAGATGACATTAAACCCTCTAAGCCAGAAGAGACAGCTAAGGAAGGTGAAAATGTGACATTGTCGTGTGAATACCCAACTTCAGCCTACAACCTACTGTGGTATCGCCAGTATCCCAGATCAGCTCCTCAGTTTCTGGTGCTCACGGCTAACATTGGTGGAAAGGACCTGAATTCAGATGTAGATCATCGAATGTTTGTGAGGGTGACTGAGGAGAAAACTAAAGTCTCTCTGCTGATCACCTCTGCTGAAGTCTCAGACTCTGCTCTCTACTACTGTGCCATGAGGCCCCACAGTGACAGGAAAAAGACTCACTGTCATACAAAAACTTTGCTCATGAGGCCTGGGGGCGGGCAGAGAATGTGTGTGAAGGAGTGTTTCCTCATCCAATGACAAGGAGGCAGAACTCTGAAGAGTCCTCAGAGCTGAAGTCAAACATGCACTATCCATCACAGGTGACAATGACTCTGAGATTTACTCTGCTACTTGCTGCTATTGTGGGTGAGTATAGATACTGAAATGTAAAGTGATGTAATCTAGAAAATCGATGTATTAAGTTTACTTGATCAAATTTCTCTTCCACAGGTGTGAGTTCAGCAGATGGCATTAAAGCAGCTAAAACAGAAGAGACAGCAGTAATAGGAGTAAATGTGATGCTGTCCTGTAGCTACTCTTCAGCCTATACTCTGTACTGGTATCGCCAGTATCCCAAATCAGCTCCACAGTTTCTGGTGCTCACTGCCAACAGTCCTGGTAATCAGCCATCACAAGAGGAGAAGAGAATATCTGTGACTGTGAATGAAGGGAAAACTGAAGTCTCTCTGCACATCTCCTCTGTTCAAGTCTCTGACTCTGCACTCTACTACTGTGCTCTGCAGCCCACAGTGACACTAAACCACAGACTGCCATACAAAAACCTGCCTGCTGAGGGAGGAAATGTTTGTCAATATCATTATAAATTTAACACAGACACAGCAACAACTCCAAATTAATATGAAAATGAATTTTAGTCACTGATTGGACAATAGATGAACATTCTTGATTACTGACAGCTCCCCTCAACACTCTTTGATAAAGGTAGGCCTATTACTAAAGTCATCATCACAGACATCATAGGCCTACTCCACACAACAACTATTGCTTAGTGTTTTTGTTTTTCAGTTAAACAAAAATGGTAATGCTGCTTTGAGTTTGTAGTACTTTTTTGATAAGTTATAGTATAACCAGTCTGACATCCCCATTCAATGAAATATTAGGTATGAGTGATGTCTTATG
>JAODXP020000034.1:18327922-18362061 GCA_027497455.2 Sardinella longiceps | reverse complement strand
CATTTGTTCTGAAACAAACACTGCTACGAAATATGATATGAGGAAGACAAAAGCTGAAATAGAGAAGGAGAATCTCTAATGTCCGATATTTTGGCTTTCATGATACACGTCTTAGACCCCGACACCAATACAGGCAATTGTGTAACATAGGAAGCCTACTGAAGGATTATTTAAGTGAAGTGCACTGACCCCTCCCACCCCATCAGTGTACTGATACAGAGGCACCAGTGAGACTACTGTATCAGACTCTGTTTCACTACAGCTATGGCAGTCTGGCTTTGGGAATTACTGCTGCTCTCTGCCTGCTTTTATGGTAGGTTTTGGTTCTAATGTAGATACATAGACACATTTGATGCATTTATAATTATATAATTACGTAATACTGTATAATTATATAATAGCTTGCATCATTGTATTATTATTCATCTTCATTTGTGTGTGTGTGTGTGTGTGTGTGTGTGTGTGTGTGTGTGTGTGTGTGTGTGTGTGTGTTTTATTGTTTCCAGAGTGCCGATCAGAAGACTCAGTTGATCAGCCAGAGAGAATTCATATTACTTTGGAAGGACAGAACACAACTCTCAACTGTACATACAAGACATCCGATACATACCCGTATCTTTTCTGGTACCAACAGAAGGCCAATGACTTCCCAGACACATGGCTACAATATATACCTCTGGGTCTGGATCTCAGTTTGATCCTGCTGAAGGGTATAAGGAGAGATTTCATGCAGAGCTCAGAGACTCCAGGGTGCCTCTGACGATCCAGAATCTGCAAGTGTCTGACTCTGCCGTGTACTACTGTGCTCTGAGGCCCACAGTGACAGCTGCTCACTCAGCTCTCATACAAAAACCGTAGCTGAAGCAGTCCAACTAAATAAGCTGCTAAGCACTTTATGATGAAGGTAATTTATATAGCCAAACCATGAAAACAAGCTAGGATTTTTTAAATGTTACAGTAAATGTCTTGTAGTATTTTCCAAACCCAATTTCCATCTTCACTTCTTTATTGCACAGTGTTCAAAATTATGTTGATGGCTACATAGTAGGTATGAATAGCCTAAATGAACTAGCCATAGAACATACTGTACTATACCTAAAATACACAGAAGACTGTCATAGAAAAAAAAACAAGCAATAAAGTGATGGGATTGTCCTATCCAAAACACACGTCCTATCAAAAAACACACACGTGCAGATCCTTTTGTAAATGCAAGGGGGCGCAACAGAGTCACCAGGCGCTTTTCCAAAAATGACATGAGGAAGACAGAGGCTGAAACACAAAGGAGATTCTGTGAGACTCAAGGTATACTGAGGTGTGCGCACATCCAAATATGTTGCATACTGCCATTCAATGACTCAATTTTTAATAGAAAAAAGACAACATTTTGATCTTATTGTGTCCTAATCATCTGCGTTGGGCAGGGCCGCTGCTAAGGTTTTGGAGGCCCTAAGCTTAACTGGTCAGGGAGGCCCCCCCCCCCCAAAAAAAAAAAAATACATGTCAAATCAGGATTGGAAGAAAAGATTTGGACTGAAGCAGTGCACTGCGGATATCTTGAACTTTGTTGACTAAGGCACGATATCTACAAACTACAGTGACAATTGTCAACTACTTGCAAACATGCCACATTCATTTTAAAATCCAGATTGTTTCATATTGCAACCAACCGAGCCTAAATTGAGCAACATCATTGAACGTTAAGTTAGCAAAACAATTAACGTTAGCCTAAACGGACTTACCGGCCAGGGATGCACGGGCGTCTTCTTTTTGCTTCTTTTTCTTTCGCTTTTCAGCACCAGATTCATGCTGTCTCTTCATTATTAGATGTCAACGATGTTGACACATTTACTGAACATTTGCACAGCAGAATCTTGCAATTTGCAGTTTTCTAACGTTGCTGCTTGCTGCTTCAATCAAAGCCGACACAACAAACTCAAAGACGCAATTTGGGATGTACCATTTCAGGGAATAGGGGTGGGTAGGACTATCTTTGTATATTAGGCAAAACTGTTAATTTGCTTGAATTGTATGATGAGTTACGCAATTTTTAACAAAAAATGATGGGCCTATTCATTACTAATTCATATATTTTTGCAATGTAACTATTATCATGACATTTTTTAGTAAAGCTCAAAATTGGAGGCCCCCCGAGGCCCTGCCAAGTGGTTGAGGCCCTACGCACCTTGCGTACTCTGCGTATGGGGAACGGCGGCCCTGGTGTTGGGCATTTTGTGCTTTTATACTTGCAGTGCTTTTCTATTCTTAAGATATCTAAGGAAGATTGTAAGACTGAAACATTGTTGTCTTTTTTTCTATTGAAAATTGAGTCATTCAAAGGCAGTGTGCAAATCTTTTTCCTTTTTCACTGGTAGACTAAATATTGCCTATTTATCATTTTATCATTTCTCAAATGGTGTATTTATTCATACATGTTGTTGGGCTTATGTTTGTAATCAATTTTATTATTACACATTCTATGCAATTACAGACACACAATCAAGCAAAACTTTACACTTCTACCATCATGATTCCTCCAGTATAGTTTTCAGTGGCCAACATTTCAGTGTGCAATGACAACATTCAATTTATTTGTGTACCATAGTAGAGATGGGAGGAGGAGCCTTCCTGAGCCAGCATAAGACTACTGTAGCCTACATGTGTGTGGCATAGAAAAGTACTCGTCGCTGAGGCTTTAAGACTGTTACACATAGCCTAATTGTTACAATGTGCAGTTTTATCTTCCTTCTTTTTATACAAATAGGTTGGTTTATGTTTAATTTAGCTCTGAGCATATAATAAATGTGAAAAAAACAAAAACAAATCAAGAGTAAAACACAAGATGTATGAGTAATTACTGTAAATGTATCTGTATTTTAAAATAGATTAACATGGTATTTCTGTTGTTTAGGTCTCAGTATGCAAGATGACAGCATCAGTCCATCCTCTACAGAAGTCCTTAAATCAGAAGGAGAAACAGCTTCTCTCTCCTGCACATACAGTGTTGGTGTGAACAATCTGCAGTGGTATCGCTAGACTCCAGGATCTAAACCTGAATTCATCATTTCATTGACTGAATATGCAGACAAAATTACAAACTCAACTGATTATCCTCGTGCCTCAGGTAGAGCTTACAAAGACTCTAAACCCAAACGTGTTGAACTGGAGATCTCTTCTGTTGAAGTCTCAGACTCTGCTGTCTACTACTGCGCTCTGCAGCCCACAGTGACAGGAAACCAAACAACACTGTACAAAAACAAAAAGTGTATGAAATAATGAAAAACAACCGAAGTAAACCATGACTGAATATTGCAAATTTATTGCAAATATTTCAAAAAAAGAGGTGTTAGGAATGAAATTTGTTTAATGTGCGTAAAACAAATTTGAAAACAAAATCCCTGGTGTTTAGGGGCGCTGCTAGAAATGTTGGGCCCTATGACAAAAAATAATTTCGGGCCCGTCAAATATTGATTTTAATATTAAAATCACCCCCCCCCCTTTCTGTGCCAGGCCTTTAGAATCGCCCTAACTCTCCTAACAATCCTACCACCCCCCCTAGCAGTGCTCCTGTTTATATAATTTATTTAATGTCATCAGTGGCCAGATTCCTTCCCAGTCTTTGTCTGTCTGTAACAGTCTGGGGTGGAGCTGAAGAGTCAGACAGCATCATGATGACATGAGGTTTGAGTCTATAAAGAACTGCATCTCAATACATCTGTATACTCCACATACATATGTACTCTACAATGATGCTTGTAGCATTGCAACTGTTTTTAGTAGCTAACATTTTGGGTAAGAGAACTCTTATTTAAACCACAAACTTTGTTGTGTACTACATAACATGTGTACTACATAACTGACTTGAAAGACCTCAAAAACACATACATTTTTTCTTAACCAAAATATATATTGATGGTAATATCCGTGCAATTTTTTATTTTAAAGGGCAGAGTGTTGGAAACTCTATTGGCCCAGACAGTGCAGTTAAACATGCAGTGGAAGGAGAAAATGTTGAGCTCTCCTGCAGGTACAATGGATCAGACTTAACTCTGCTCTGGTATCGCCAGTTCTCCCAGTCTGGGCCACAGTTTCTCATTCTGGACTACCGAAGCTATATCACCAATGCAACTCCTCCAGTTCCTGGGATATCAATCAAACATGATCAAACAGCAAAGCAGGTTTCTCTGAAGATCTCATCTGCTGAAGTCTCAGACTCTGCTGTCTACTACTGCGCCCTGCAGCCCACAGTGACAGGAAACCCACCTGCACTCAACAAAAACCCCAAAGCAGCTATATAAGATGCACAATAAAACAACAACTTGCATCAATACCTTATTATTAGATGTTGTTATGGCAGGAAATGTTGCAGAAAGTCCACAGAAGCAGTACAGCATAATAACTGAACTCCTCAAATGCTCAACTATTTAACTTACAGTGATGATGATTACATGGGAGGAGCTTGCATGTCCTGAAATGATCTTTGACACACACACACACACACACACACACACACACACACACACGCACACACACACGCACACACACACACACACACACACACACACACATACAGATGTCAGTGTGAGTCTCTGTTGAGATCATGTTCTCTGTTGTTAGGAACATTACTGGGTTTAACATGTTGCTCCAGTCAGTCATATTCTTTATCATCTACTCAGGTAAAATGCATTCTGTTTAATGAATAGATGGAAATATTCATTAATGATTAATCCACTTTTTTAGTTACAACACTGGAGTACTGATAAATCATGATATTGACATATTTGAAGTTACAGTGTACTGTATGTCTGCTTTCTCTATCTCTGTCAGGTTTTGTAAAGAGTGCCAATGGGGATACTATTAAGCCAGACAAGACTGAGGTGTCTGGTTTAGAGGGGTCTAATTCAACCCTTTCGCGCAGCTACTCCTCCTCATATCCCCAGTCATTACAGTGGTTTCGCCAGCATCCAAACTCAGCTCCTCAGCATCTTTTAACAACTATCACTGTGGACCAAATGGAGACATCACGTGTAGACGAGCGTCTTTCTGGGAAAAGGACTGCAGATAAAGTCTATCTGTATCTCTCCTCTGCTGAAGTCTCAGACTCTGCTCTCTACTACTGTGCCCTGCAGCCCACAGTGACTGACAAACACACATCCTCATACAAAAACCTGTCATGTCTAAATCCCAGTGGCTGCACAAATGTTGATGAGGTCCTCCAACAGTACTTCATATTTTTGTAGGTGTGCTGTGCAGTGTGTGTTCTGTGTAGGGGATGGAAGGAAAAGTGTGGTGTTTTAACATTGTTTATAATTCTACATTTGGTTCCAAAACTGACCTCAAATAGGTCCTATGCTCCTACCCTCCTATCCAACCATAAACACACACACACAAACACACACACACACACACACACACACAAACAGCTAGCCTGGCAAGCCATCCTATAACATTAAAATGTCTGACATCAATAGATAGACCAAACTCAATCGGGCAGAATAAGGCAGTTATCTTTCAAACTGCTTCTGCACGCAATACGATAACCTACTGTATGACCAATTAGAGGAACAAAGAAGATGTAAACACCAATTCAAAAGACTGTTGTTTTCAGTGAAGCCCGCCCCAAAACACATAGAGCAGTGATTAGTGAACACCAACATTGTTCAACCAATCAAATTCCCTATGGCTTGCTACTAGACATACTGGTTGAGCAAATCTCCTTCCTGTTTATCTGGTAAGATGATTTGTAAATGAAAAGCTTAATATTAGTGCTGGCAAAATTAACTGATTAATCATGTGATTAATTCCAAAAATGTAACCGGATTAAAAAAAATAACTCAGATTAATCCTGATGGATATGGTTCCACTTTCATGGCATGTTCAATTTCAGTTAGAAAATGGCACAATTCAAACTATACAAAGATTATGGCCTAGCTCCTGACTGTCCAACAACATGTTTGGGGAATCCTTGGGGGTAGGGGACAGGTGTAAATTGCCCCGTTTGCAAAATAAGGATCCAATATACCCTAGCATCCAAATTCTTACTGGAGGAAATGAGTTGCGATTAAAAGTGATTAATCATGATTAATCATTGCAAAATGTTGTGATTAATCATTTTAACCATTTGACACCAATACTTAATATACATTAATTTCCCAGAATGGTAACTTCATAAATTATTTGTTCTCATCCTGGTGTGCAGTGTAAAGGAAGACAACTTTACTCATCCTAAAGATATAACTGGTCTCAAGGACAGAATAGTGACGCTGTACTGCTGGTAGACACAGTAATACCCATTTTTTTCTTGCATTTTGCATATACCGTAGGCTATGTATGTGACCATGCGCATCAATGCAACAAATATCATTTTACATGTACAAAACCATTAAAAATGACAATGTACACAGAAAGAAATCTTTTAATCAGCAATACACAGTATGTACTGTACATAAGGAGACCACAGTGGCATCAGCTCTAAAGGTTGGTGTTTGACTTTGACATTTTCTTTGTATCAAAAAATTACAAAATTAAAATGAGGAAAAACTTTAGCCTCTTAGCGGTTATTTCTTGTTTTAATATACAAAACATATTTTTCATCAGTTCACATCACTTTTTATATTTTGTCCAGGTTCTAAAAGTATATATTCATTATGTTGTCATAACAATATAATTACTGAACACAAAGTGTGGGTAGTATATCAAAAGGCAAATGATGCAAGATTTAAAATTTAACAATAAACACATGATTCAATGATTCCCACTTCAACCACAAGATGGCGGAATTGCATCAATCAGTTGCATGTCAGACGTTTTCTGCAGCACTCCGTATGTAGTGTTTGCCTGAATACAGTAGACTAGCACTCTCTGTGCCGTCTGTTACACAGGATGCCTCCTTCATGCTTCTCAGTGTGGATCTTTGTCACCATAGTGACCCACAGTATTGGTATGGCAAATGTTTACTAATGAAGTGTTTAATGTATGTAAGTAATGTGATGTATGTACAGTAATGGACATTTGACTGTTTTGCATTTGCAGTATGCAGAGGGCAAGATGCTGTGTATCAGAATGAGTCCCAGGTGTTGAGAGCTGAAGGGGAGAGAGTGGCTCTGCACTGCGAGTACAAGACGTCAGGCAGTCCTTATCTGCTCTGGTATAAACAGCAACCAAACTCTGCGCCCAAGTATTTATTAGGCCGTGGGAAACATGGGACTGGGCACAACAGCTCAGAGTTCAGTGAGAGATTCCACTCCATCTTCTCCTCCAGCTCTGTTCCCTTGACCATCAGGAATCTGCAAGTGTCTGACTCTGCTGTCTACTACTGTGCCCTGCAGCCCACAGTGAGAACAACACCGTATGCAGTCACACAAAAACCTCTCCGGAAAAAAAACTTTTCCTAATTCATATGGATCTGAAGATGCTGTAGTACTTGACTACAAGCAATGTAGTCTCCAATAAGCGTGGAATATTAAAGGTGAGCTATGTAACATTTCAGCAATATTTTAAATAACCTTTTTATACAGCACTTTGTCTTCAAATTAACTTGGATGGACAAGTACATGGTGCAGTTCAGGGGTATAGGACCCACCTCAAAATAAGAAAGAGAGAGAGAGAGAGAGAGAGAGAGAGAGAGAGAGAGAGAGAGAGAGAGAGAGAGAGAGAGAGAGAGAGAGAGAGAGAGACTTTAGAGGGTCAAAATAAACCCAAGGTACTTCATGCACTTCAAGTTGTTTAGCTGAACTTCTATCTGGAGAGAAAAGTAGATCTTTAGGGCTCTGCTTTGACATTTACTAGGGGGAGGTGCTAAAGAGAGGAAAAGTTGATGTCTTCCCAGTGCCTTTACTCAGTCACAGCTTCACTAGGTTGACATTCATCTTCAGCCACATTTTCTAGTCCTTTTTTTTTTTTGAGCTTTAATGTTTTTCACAGATTTTCACACTTCCGCAATGATCTTTCTGGTCATATTGCTAATGGATCTCTCAGGTAAACCCAATAGTACCATAAATTGTTAAATAAATAATCATGAAATAATGTAAATATTATTTAATGTTTTATTATTTATTCTTATTGTAATGATTATATTTTTCTCTGTGTAGGTGAAATCTTTGGGAACATTACCCCAAACAGTGTTGCCGTCAATAAAGTGGAGGGAAGCAATGTAACCATCTCCTGTAACTACAGCTCTGGGGACTATCTGCTGTAGTTGTACAGACAGTATCCACGATCAGCACCGCAGTTTCTCCTGCTCATTATTACTGCTGATAACCCACAACGGTTTAAAGAAGATGACCGAATCTGTGGGAGGATAAATCCGGAGAAAAACCAAATGTTCCTGGACATCTCCTCTGCTAAACCTGCAGACTCTGCTCTCTACTACTGTGCCATGAGGCCCACAGTGAAGGAAACAGGCAAACTGTTGTACAAAAACTTGAACAGTTGCTGATGGTGTATCACACCTTAAGGTCCAATGAAAAACTCTGCATGAAGTTCTAAACAGTAGTCGAGTTGTAAAATAAAAAGAAGGGGGATGGTGGATTTTATCATTTGGGACGGCTATTTTGTGTTGATGAGCGCCCATGGCGGGGTCACTTATACAAAGTGCATAGGCCTCATGGATACGCACACACACAGGCATACAATCGGTTGCTAGGTAACGGGTACGCTGGCGAGTCGCCGCTCCGTTTAGCTCCCTTGTTTTTGTTTAGTTTTTCATTGTTTTTGTCATTTTAATGTCACGTCCTTTTTTGTTTATACGTCTATTTGTCCGTTTTAAGTTATTCGCTATGTCTACATGTGATTTCGGTTCGTTTTGGTTCATATTTAGTCCATATCAAGCTCTTCACTGTTCATAGGAATAATAGCCTACTTCCCTGCTGGGCTGGATGCTAGCTAGCTTGACCATGCTAGTAAGTTTTGATCACTCACTCAGAACAAGGACGATGTGCGGCTGCAACTTTTCCAGTACTTGGACTGTGAGATCACCCAGGTCTGTGCAAATAGCGATTAGATCTGCTACCACAACTCCACGGAGATGTTTTGTGCTGCTAGCTGTCGTCGCTAACATTCCGGGGAAGGAGGATAAATAACCCGAGCTGCTGGAAGGACAGCTGTGAACCGCTGTGTGCATCCAGAGCATCCAACAACAGGTCTTTCTGAAGACCGTCTGGTCTGATGATTGCCAATCCATGAGCGTCAGCCAGCTGGATTTATGAGAAGGACACAGCGGTCATTGGATTCTGTTCAGCTGATATGGACTTCATTTTGGACTTGATATGGACTTCATTTGTTGTTTATTTGTTTCATGTTTTTCCGTTTTTAATTTAATTCCTATCAGGGCATTGCTGTAAAAGAGCCCAGAGCTCAGTCAAGTTCCCCTGAATAAAGAATGGTTGATGATGATGATGAATTTATGCTTTATTAATCAGATGTTATAAATCTATTTGTCAACAGAGGGCTCTACTTTGGCAACTGTAAAGATTTAAAAACTGCACAGGAAATCAACATTTTTGCATTTCAAAATTGTTGAATGTGAGGTCCATGTTATATACCTCTGCCCCTTTTTTATGACTCAGGAATGATGAGACATTACTACAATTACCCATTCATATAACAATATGTTTTTTATTCATACATGTGTTTATTTAGTTAACTGAAAAAAATAAAAAAGGAAGAAGGTGATTGTTTAATATTTGGAATTTTAGTCACTGTGCTAACTCCTCATCTCTTCATTACTCTGTACATGGAGGCTACACTTGCCATGTGCAAGGCTCTTAATGTCCTGTGCAAGTCTTGGCCAAGTTTAAAATGATTGCTATAAGGCAAATGCATTTTTATAATCAGCCCAATGTTGGAGAATGAGAATAATAATATCAAGTAATGTTACTTTCACGTGATCAGAGTTAAGAGCATTAGATGAACTTTGCAATGTTTTTTTTTTTTTTTCTTATGGGACTTGCGCGTATGCGTGCGAGTAAAATGCGTTCGGTAAGGGGAGCAGCACAGAGGAGTGTTCTGTGTCTGTCACAGGGGATGATTTTAAATTGTCACAGATAATGGGTGAGAGACAGACGACGTGTAGGGAAAAACACAAATATGTTCCATAGGTGAACTGAAAGATGACGGGCCTACCTGTCAACTGCGTGCGTCTCTCTGAAAGCCTTAGCTGCAGAGCCTCAAAAAGGACAAATGCCCGCTGTTTATGCGTAATTCCGGAGGTTTGGACACCCTTTTTTCGTGTGGCCGGCCTGTACGTTATAGATAGTGTACAGTAGACAAGCTTTATATTGCAAATATGCTTGTGGATCGCCAGACACCTTCATGCCATGTAGTAAATGACCGGCAAGAAAACAGTGGTACCGTTCTGAAAGTGAAACCAAAAAATCTCTGCTTGGCCCGGAATCTTTGATTACGGTGACTGAAACGTTTGTTTAAGTGAAGCGCATAAATAAATGCAAAGTGTCTAATGTTGAAATGGTAGTAGACTAATATTTCGAGTATTAAAATAATTGTAATTTTCACATTAACTAATAAAATGGAACAAGGGATGGTATGGGGGGAGGGCCGTTTAAGAAGGGGGATGATTTTAAATTTTTATTTCAGAAGGGGATGCCGTTCCCCTTCATCCCCCCTCAACTCCAGTACTGGTTCTAAAAGCTCAGACACGTTTAAGCTAATTAAATTAGGTATTTAAAGGACAACTTCAGTCAAATTTCAACAAGAGTTCTATTGCTCAAGCTACTCAGACTTACCAGTACTGAAAATGTGAGAAACTTTGGTCCAACTTGAATAGATTTAAAGTATTTAAACAGAGAATTAGCCTTGAGAGTTAACCCATGGGGAAGAAGTTTAAACTGTGTTTTCAACACCTCAACATGCTCCAAATGTCACCCCAAAGCCCATGTAACATCATCAGACACACTGCTGTGCAGGAGCAGGCATCACACTGTTCTGAGTGTGTGCTTCACTGTGTGTGTGTGTGTGTGTGTGATTTCACTAATTCATGATTGGGATGAACGATGTGACCAAATTTCCTTCATGGGATCAAAAGAGTTTATACCCTTAATACTGTAGGCCTACATATTTATTTCATTTCATGCATGGTTCCAATTGTATAATGATTTTTTCTACTAAATTTATTTACTAAACCTTTGTTTACTGGTGAGTAAAACAAGTGAAATATTGTTTAACTATATTTCATGTTCCTCATAAGTGTTTGTGATTCACATTACTGAAATGATGGTGCACCTTAGATTGCAATACCATCAGAAACCACAGTGGGGCGACATTTCAACATGTTCAAGATAAGTTTGATTCAATTTGTTCATTTCCACACCACTCTAGAGACACTGCACAGCCATCATCACACCTTTCTAATTGTTTGCTACAGTGGTAAGTAAACTTTCCTTACCAGCCCCTCTTATGCCATAATGCCTCATATACAGTAGTATACAGTATAGATACAGAGACATCATGTAAACATGAAAACATGACAAGATGACTAACCACAGTTCAGCCAGTCAACATTATTACCTAGTATAGGCCTTTTCAGAATGTTTGTAAACAATGGGTGCTGAGATACTTCCGGGTGGCAGAAAGCAACTGGTACCCCATTGACGTGAATACATTCAACGGGGAAAACCGGTCTTACATTAATAAATTCGCCTTTGTGAATTAATATTTTGCAAAACGAGATAATAACTATTCACTGTTAAATCTAAAGACATAGGTTTTATAACCTGAAAATAAACTTGTTGTGTTAATACGATCTCTACACCTGTTACCCACTTAGCAACCTAATTAGGCTAACGGTTATAAACAGGGACGTCAGTGCTGGTTTAGCTTGCTAGCTGCGATGCTAGATTAGCTTAACAGATCAAGCAGGGAATACTTGCCTGAAATCAATAAGTCTGGGGTTTATGACTTTATTTTGTTGAAAAGAGAGAAGAATTGATGACCGTTCATTCTGAGCACGTAGGTTTTGTGACCAGAAAATACACCCGTTGTGATATATCCATACTCCATACCCGTTGACACCCAAGTAACGTTACTACTGAGGTAGCAAACAGACCGGCGCCGCTCTACCATGCTTGCCATACGGCCAGGTTAGGAAGGGATCTGCCGGTAAAGTTGTTCACAAATTAATAAGTTCGGCATTTTTGTTTTGACAACTTTTGCCTTTTGCCACCCGGAACAGCGTGTGACGTCATGGTAAATTGGTCTATACAGAGCAGTGTGCAGTACACAAATGTTATTATGAAACTCTTTGTGGCTGTGAATATTTTGGTGTGGTTGTGAAACATGTTTTATAATGCTTTTCCAAGGCTTTAGCAAAGATTGCATTTTTAGTCAGTAGAGGGCAGTCCTGAAAGATGAACCTGAAGATGTCATGATTCTTGACAGGGGAAACCTGTCTTGAAAAGACTGACATTCAAATTGAGTTTCTATGGTGTTTGCAGACCTACGAGATGCAGGCCTCCGAAATGATGTTCTTTCTGGGCATATTGCTTATGGACTTCTTAGGTAAACACAGTGTGGTCATGGTGCTATGCGGTTGGTAATTATGAAACACAAATGGAAAACTATTTACAGATATAATGTATAGCCTACCATATTACACTATAGTGTACATTGTCTTTTTCAGGTAACATCCACTGTAAAATCACTCCAAACTATGCTGAACTGAACACAGTAGAGGAAAATGATGTAACCCTGTCCTGTAACGTTAGTTACAGTTTTGGAGACTATCTGCAGTGGTATCGACAATATCCACGATCAGCACCCCAGTTTCTAGTGCTCATGATTAGTTCTGATAAGCCTCAAGAATCGCATATCGATCCTCGACTATCTGGAAGAATGACCAAGGATCAAATGTTTCTGGACATCTCCTCTGCTAAACCTGCAGACTCTGCTCTCTACTACTGCGCCATGAGGCCCACAGTGAAGGAAACAGGCAAACTGTTGTACAAAAACTCACATCACAGGCATCACACATCATGTTATACTGTCCTGCCAATGATCATCATTAACCAATGAAAATATAAAAACACATTTTCTGTAATTTAATCTAACATGCAGTGGTTAGAAGTAGTTGAATCACTGGGTTGTTAGGATTTATACGTACTGCCGCCAGCCAGCCCAGGCTAGTTGGCATCCGTCTCACACACACACACACACACACACACACACACACACACACACACACACACACACACACACACACACACACACACAAACGAAAGGCCGGGGGAGCACACCCACAGGACAATGGAGTGACCAAGTGGACTGCCATACGAGGGAATCACTGCTTCTGCAAAGTGGTACACCTCCTGCCATTTGCATTAAGAATGGCAGTGGATCACAGAGACGTTGCGTCTGTACATGTAGATGCTGTTCAAACAGATGATGTTTGTTTCTGTTTGTTTGATGGAGAGTGTCAGTGGAGAGGAGGGGCTTGTGCAATGGATGTTCCTGACATGATGATCTTTAACCAGAAAATCTTTTCTCAAGGTCCACTGTTGGTTGAGTTTATCATGCTGCTCTTTACAGTACTACTCGTCACAGCCATTTTTGGTAACTTTATTTTTTATTTTTTACATTTTCTGTCCTTTTCTTCATTTGACCTTGCAGGTGGCGTCTAGATATGTGGCCTTATGAATGTTGCATTAAATAAAGCATTATCACTTTTCTTCTTGCAGGCCAAATAAACGGGAATAAGGACATTATTCCGGACACCACAGAAATGCTGGCAGTAGAGGGGTCGAATTTGAATCTCTCCTGCACCTACTCATATTCAGGTTTAGTTTACCTGTTCTGGTATCGGCAGCATCCAAACTCAGCTCCACGGCATCTGCACAGTTTTGTCACTGAGGGGAAAGCAACATTTGATGGAGAATCTCGAATGTCTGGAGAAATGACAAAAGAGAAGAAAATCTATCTGTATCTCTCCTCTGCTGAAGTCTCAGACTCTGCTCTCTACTACTGTGCCCTGCAGCCCACAGTGACTGACAAACACACATCCTCATACAAAAACCCACCTTAGGCTTAAGGAAAGTACACACTCATTTTGCCCTGGGTAATTTAAATGTCCAAACTAGAAAAGCGCTCAGAGAGCGCAGACCTCCGCCAAGGCAATATGGTCACAGATGATGTTCTGGGACACCAATCGCCACCAAAATTGTATCAGTTCTTACTTATCCCAATACACACATTGTCCAAAAAGAATTCATCCAAATCTGTGCAGTACTTTTCGAGTTATGTTGAACACAGACAGACAGACAGACAGACAGACAGACTCACTCACACACACACACACACACACACACACACACACACACACACACACACAGGCGAAAACATTGGCGGAGGTAATCATGCTGCATGGATTGTTCTGTCTCTAGTTCACCCTCAAAGCTCACAAGAGCGTTAGCATTAATGTTGTGTGAGAGTACTGAAGCCCCATTCACGTCTCATGTGAATACACATGAAAGCTGTTGTCTCACCAGGCAGGATGAAGATATGGAAAGCAGGCATCTTTTAGGTCTAAATACTGTACATTGGCATTTTTGGATTTAGCAGTGCTCCCATTCTATTACACTAGTACTGATGCTGTGGACATTAAGACTTGGCTGTGATAATATTCCACAGTAGTGTAGTAATTTACAGGTGACTGTCAGATACACTTCCTGCGCCTTGTTTCACCCTCTGTGAGCAGATATTTCACAGGCACACACAATAATACATCATAATTATGGAGAAATGGCTTCTTAGGTAAACTGTTAACAAACCTTAACTATTTTATGATTATTTTATTTTAAATGTATTATTTCAGTATTGCATATTTTCTCTAATTTGGTAATATAATGTGCCTTTTCAGAACTGTGAATCTGCTGCAATTGTCTACATTTCAAATTGTTACCACCAGAGGGCACTGATTCACCATCCACTGGATGAGCTCAGCGCTGAACTCCTGCTCAACTGGATTTGAAGCAATAGCAAGTCAGTGCAATAGACAGACAGGCCGACATAACACATACATGTACTATAGACACAAGGCTGACAAGACACAGAAGAACACTGCACTGACTTAATTGGGCTATAGGTTTAAGACAAGCCCATAATCATCAGCCATGGTCGTCCATAGCCTGAGGACAATACTCATTTTAGTTGGATATTTTTTAGGTAAGATTATGTTGAAATTATTTTGGAAATGTATTTTTGTTGTTGATCTTGTGAATATTGATTACACCTGTCTTCAACACAGTGTGCAATGGGGACTCTGTTACTCAGCCTGAAGCTGCAATTGGCCTGGAGGGTAGAGAGGTGAATCTCAGCTGCCAGTATGACACCACTGCCTCAGAAGCTAATCAATATCTCTACTGGTACCGGCAGAAACCAAACGGATTCCTCAGTTATATGCTTCAAAGAAGTAAACACACCTCTGAGGATCAATTTAAAGGAGAATTCAAGGCTACACTCAACATAGACAAGAAAACTTTTTCTCTGACCCTCCTGAATCTGCAAGTGTCTGACTCTGCGCTGTACTACTGTGCTCTGAGGCCCACAGTGACAGCTGCACATAAGGAACTCATACAAAAACTGTATGAGTGACTTTAACCCTGTATCATTGGACGACATGGAGGCATCAACATCCAGAGACTTAAATTTTTTTTAGAACAAACAAGCAAATAAAAACAAAACAAAAATCAAATGGGGTGACATTCAAATGCATTGATGAGTTAGAGCTGTCATTTCTCTTACTGTATGTGGGATGACCAGTGTGTGATAGGCTGAGGGAGCTGCTCTCTCTGTGCAAACTAAATGCTAATTTCAAGTGCTGCTGTTCTACAGTAGGCATAGACTTACTTTATGGGGAAATATACAGTGTCTTATGCCTTATACTAGTATATTAACTTTCCTGTTAGTCTGATGTAAAGGAGGAGGAGTTGACATGAGAGGAGGAGAGGATGCTGAGGATCCTCATGAGGTAGAGGAGGAGAGTGTGAGTTCCAGTTCCCTTTGCCTCGTTAGGATCCTCAATCGCTTCACTATGCTGCTTTTTACAGTACTAATCTGGGCAGCCACACCAGGTGAGACGTCTATATTCTCCGTATTTCCAAAATCTAAACAAGAGTATAGCTGACACAATGAATTAAAATAATTAACTGAAGTTCTGAGTGTGCCATAATTTTTTGCTACTCTATTTTATTGAATGTTCTCTGTCAAGAGCACCTGAATAAAAGTGTGCATGCATTTCATCATCAAAATGTTTTTTATCCATTCTCATGATGGTAAATTCTCTTTTATTGTTCTCTTTTGACAGGACTGGCAAATGGAGATGAGATTATCTCAGACAAGGCTGAAATATCTGGCATGGAGGGATCTGATTTAACTCTTTCATGTAATTACTCTACTTCAATTTCAGCCACTTTATTTTGGTATCGCCAGCATCCACATTCAGCTCCCCAGGATATTCTCACCGTTTACTCTACTGGGAAAAATGACACAACATCCGCACACCCTCGTCTCGCTGGGACGAAGACTAAAGATAAAGTCTATCTGTATCTCTCCTCTGCTGAAGTCTCAGACTCTGCTCTCTACTACTGTGCCCTGCAGCCCACAGTGACTGACAAACACACATCCTCATACAAAAACCTTGGCTCAAACAAGGCAGATTGAAATGACATAATTATGGCAGATGCTATTTGTTTTTCAGTAAATTATATGATAAACAAAAAGTGTGTAAAATAGAAGAACTATTTCAAAATATCTGAAATGCATTATGTTCTTGCTGTTTTGTTATTATTTAGCCTAGCCCTATTGCACCAATGCATTCTGAATGACAAACACAATATAGAAATGCCTACTCAAGAAATAGACAAAGTAATGATGAAAAGTGAATAAAAAAATACACATACAGTAACATTGAAACTGACTGGTGACATTGAATGTAAATTCAAGCAACCTTAACCTTAAGTTTCATAATTATTTCATACCATGTATTTGCATAATGCAATCATTGTTGCTATTCTCATAATGAACTGAGGAGGGCGCAAATGCTAAACCTAATGAAGCTGCAGTTCACCACAGGAGTGTGTTAGAATGTGATATAAGGCCAACAGACCTGGAGCTGACATAGCTGTTGTGTTACAGATTATCATCACTTTTCCAACTATGAAGCGCTGCATAAACACATTGCTCCTTCTGACTGTTTCTTTTGGTAAGTTATCCAATTATATGATATTTCAATAGTGTTTCTGTATTCTTTTTTTAAGTTATCCAATTATGTTTCAACAGTGTTTCTGAATTTTTTTTGGCAAGTTATCCAGTTATATGATGTTGAATAGTGTTTCTGTATTGTATCTTACGTAGAAAAAGCTCTGCCTCTATAACTGTACACTGTATGACAGTTATCTGTTGTTTTCCCAGTGTGCTGTGTAAAGGGGGACTCTGTTACCCAGCCTGAAGCTGCAGAGGGTCTGGAGGGTAGAATGGTGACACTCAGCTGTCAGTATGACACCAGTGCCTCACCACTCAGCCAGTATCTCTTCTGGTACCAGCACAAACCAAATGGATTCCCCAAGTACATCCTACAGAAAACACGTTCTGGGCAAGACGACAGCCCAGATTTTAAGGGGAGATTCAGTGCAACACTCAACACAGACAATAAAACGGTTTCCTTGATGATCCACGACGCAGAAGTGTCTGACTCTGCTGTGTACTACTGTGCTCTGAGGCCCACAGTGACAGCTGCACACTCAACTCTCATACAAAAACTCCTGTCTTTAAGAGGCATCTGGAAAATGGCAAGCAATTATAATGCTACATTAATCCCACAAATACCTGCATATCCATATGTTTTTCCACACACCAGGATCAAACTGTTAGACAGAAAATCACAGTAAATGTTATTTTATTTAGCTGATATTGAGATTTTGTTACATACAACATTAAAAAAAAAAAAAAAAAAAAACTGTCATGAACACTGTACCTGTGGAAATTGAAAACTCAATTAAAAATATACAAGTTGTTAATACCACTAAAAGGGATGTACAGACATTCTACAACTCATTCTATAAAATGCTATGAATGTATAGCATTGATTGATTCACTCTACTTATCTCCAAGCTCCAAGTCCATACTGCTCTTCTTTACCCAGTGGACACTGGACATAAAGGGATCCCTATACTAAACTACTATACTATTTTATGAGAGGAAAAACCTGTGAATGTGTGTTATGTGGATTGTGTTTCATTTCATTTTTATATGTGAGATAAGATAGGGGGCATTTTTCCTACCCGTATAAAAAAGGTGACAGTGTCTTTTTCTTCTGTAATACCCAACCCACATTTTGATAAAGCTTGCAGTGGTGAGTTTTACTGTAAAACTATCACTGGTTATAAATCCTAAGGCCAGCAAAGTGGAGGAGATTGATTTTGCATGTGCAAAATATAGTCAAGGACTAATATTATAATTGACTCACATGTGTTTTAAAAGATAGTTTGAAGTAAGGGCTATTAAAAGAATATTAAAGGTTGTGTAAATATTATTGAATTTCATCACATGATTTGTGTGCCAGAAGGTGAAGGTGGTGCTTACAGTACACAGTCTGAAAGGGAGCAGCTGCTCACTGTCACTTCAGTGCTACTCCTTCTAGAGGAAGCTTCCACCATGTTTCTATATGCACTCGTCATTCTCAGTGCCACAGCAGGTAAGGGGCTTTAAATCTTACACCACAGAAGTTTTGAACGATAAACTTTATTGTTAATGATTTTTTGTTTCTTTGTTAGTGATTAATTTAATGATTATAACTTAGGTATTTGTGTGTGTTTTGCAGGATTGAATTTGGGCAACTCGATCTCGTCAAACCAAAATCAGACTTATTCTGTGGATGGATCTAACGTTACCTTATCCTGTTCTTACTCAACTACATACAGCAGTGCAGTGGTACAATGGTATCGCCAGTATCCCAGATCAGCTCCAGAGTTTATTGTGCTCATGCTGCAGAGTGCTGGAAAACCAGAGACATCAAAAGTAGATTCTCGTTTTATTGTGAACGTAAACAAAGACAAGACTGAAGTCTCTCTGGAGATCTCCTCTGTTCAAGTCTCTGACTCTGCACTCTACTACTGTGCTCTGCAGCCCACAGTGATACTAAACTGCAGACTGCCATACAAAAACCTACATAAAAGATGCAGAATCTTTATTATGCATTTTCCCTATGTTGTGTTGTGTATTTTCAATGAGTGCATTTTTAAAGGGGACCTTAACATAGGGCCAGGAGGGTTTGCAAATCTTAAGCAAAATAATAAGAACCACATACTGTATATGAAAACATTTAGGATAATATTTTCTAAACAAGTAAATTGTACCAGTTAGTCATTTTAAGCGAGGCCTTAATCTGTAGCCTGGTAAATCATGGGCCTAATAAATCTGATGTCAGTGGAAAAAGTTTCAATACAACATTCAAGTGAGATCTGGTAAAAAAAGACATATACAGTGCATAGTCAAGAATATATGACAAAAACAAGAACTTTGGATGATTTGAAAGATTAGAGAGAGAGAGAGAGAGAGAGAGAGAAACTAAACACTAAAGTGAATTGTTTGTTCCTGCTTTGACTTACTACTCAAATGAACCACAAGGGGGCAACAATGTGTCTCTCAACACAAGAGATCCACTTATGTCTTCTGTTTGGCTTACTTAGCATTTGCACAACAACTCATATGCCTCTTGATCACATACTGTAATAGTAGGCCTATCTAATAAGTTACTGGGGGCATCTGTGGTGTACCGGTCAGGGAGTTGGACTGGGGGCCGTTGCGAAGAGGAGGGTGGGGGAGTGAATGAGCAGTGCCTCCCCATGTCCTGCAACCACGGATGCGGTGCCCTTGAGCAAGGCACCCAACCCCCGAACGGCTCCCCGGGTGCTGTACTAACAGCTGCCCACTGCTCTGTGTGTGGGTGTGTGCACCCTAAGAAGTGAGAAGCTCTGCGCAGATAAATGCAGGGAAAGAATTTCCTTCCCGAAGGACAAAATAAAGTACTCTTTTACTCTTACAGTACGTCTAGACCACTCCCTACAAGAATAGAGTAGGGATTCGTCCAATCAAACTTGGGAGAACAGTTACTGAGACCGTGTACTACTGTATGATTTGTTTACTGTAAAACATACCTGATAAGCAAAACCCTTTGTTACCACTAGGGTAGGGTATGACTAGATTTCCGCTTATGATAAAAGGTTCCTGCTGTCAAAATGATGTTCATGAGGCAACAAACCATAGAGCAAATTCCACACCATTGATACCAATACTAAGAGCACAGACCAGGCACCAACATGGATAAATCAGTAATTGGGATTATCATTCTCCTCTCCACTGGTAAATCTAGTTCTACTGGGATTGCCATTTTCTTCATTTTGATTACAACTACGACCATGACTGTTTATAATAATTATAATTACACGATTCAAATGCTTTGATGTGCTTGCTTTGCAGAAATAATGGCTGACAAAGTTGATCCTGATCCTGACCTTGTTATTCACACAGAAGGAATGAAAGAAGCGACCCTCAAATGTTCTTATACAACTGACAGCCGTAGTGTTCACCTTCACTGGTTTAGACAGTATCCTAATCAGGCACCACAGTGGCTTCTATACAAAGGTGCTCGATCATGGAGTAGTGACTTTGAAAGTTCTAACCAACGATTTACCTCTGATACTGGAGAAGACTTCACTAAACTCACCATTGGGGATCTGACTCTGGCAGACTCAGCTCTCTACTACTGTGCTCTGAGGAGCCCAGTGATACAAACTCACTGAGAAGCTGTACAAAAACTCATGTTCAAAATAGGATGTTTTCCATTCAAAGAGATAAAAGTCATTTCCTGCTAATATCAACACCATCTGAGGTTTTCTGGTTAACAGTGTTTGTGGTCACACCTGTTGTATCTTTGAAATGAAATCATCATACTAAACTGCTACACACAAAACTCCCTCAACAAGGATATTTGTCACATATTAACTAATAGACCAAGGTGTTTTATAATGTCAAAACAAATAACCACCTCTCAGAAAATATCAGCAGATACAGGGTAACACCAATACTAACATCTTTAAAGTAGAGCAAAAAGTTTCAATTCGATCAGAGAAACCTCAATATTTCATTTATTTCCTCAACAAAACTCATTTTACAGTTTTATATAAAGGCCGATCACTATGGGCTACTGAGGGTGTATGAAGCTTATTCTCATTGTAAACAGAAGGGGGTGCAAATGCAACACTATAGCCTGCAGAATGAAGATCTCTCTTATGCGCCACATATACTGTGTTAGAATGTGATATAATCACTGAGAGAAGGAGAGAATCTACACCAAGCCACACCGTCACAGATATACATCTCAGTTCAACAATGGATCATGGCATGAAGACATTGTTCATTCTAGCTGCTTATTTCAGTGGTAAGAGATAAGATTTATCACACCGATAATGTTTTCTTCAAAGTTTCCTTCTATTCATATTTCATCCATCTCTGTCTTTCCAGTGTGCAGTGCAAAGGGGGATTCTGTTACTCAGTCTAAAGTTGTGATGGATACTGAAGGCAGAACAGTGACCCTCAGCTGTCAGTATGACACCACTGCCGCTGCATCAGAACAATATCTCTTCTGGTATCAGCAGAAACCAAACGGATTCCCCAAGTACATGCTGTTAATCACCCCTTTCAGTACAGTCAATGATGAAAACTATGAAGAAAGATTCAGCGCCAAGCTTAACTCAGACAACAAAACAGTGCCTCTGACAATTCACAATCTACAAGTGTCTGACTCTGCTGTGTACTACTGTGCTCTGAGGCCCACAGTGACAGCTGCACACTCAGTTCCCTCACAAAAACCCAGCTCAGTACACATCAAACTGTTGCAGACTCCATACTAACTCTAATGTTTCTTTCTCAACAATTGAATAATTCAACTGATGGTAGGCTAATTAAATTTTCTAGAGAAGGAACATGTGGGTCTGTCCAGCCCTTGCTCATCAGTCCACAGGAGCACAGCAACGGTGCCCACATGGTTAGTGTCTACCTGCATCTGGAAAGGCTGGTCTAAACAGGCTTGTATATGTATGTTCACTGAGTTCTGGTGTGCCAAAAAAAGTTTTATGGGGGTGGGTCTGCAATGAGCATAAATGTGGATATGCCCATTATTTATTTATTCATTAACTTATTGGGATGCAAGGGGTGGGTAAGATTAATGATTACAGTTCTGCATATGACTTTTTATTGCAGAATTAATAGGCTATTGGTGATGCCATCTTTTTATTCATTAGTCGTTGTATGTTCTGTGTCTGCACCCTTGGGTGCCACCTATCTAGTGTCATGTGATCTAGAGGTAACCTGTGACCTCTTACCCCCCTGTGATAAGCTGCACCCTTTCCATTGTTCTCTGTATCACACACTGATGATGGCTTAGGCCGAAACGCGTCTGCATTGGACATGGTGGTATAATAAATAATGAGATATAGCTCGTGAGTGCGGATTTTTCTTTAAGTCTAAACAGGCTGCCATCAGAACTGGGACAGAGGTGAAAAGCAGCCTGGATGACCACAGTCCAGTCAAACCTAACTTTGGCCTTCAACAGGTCAGTCAAAGGGGCTACTTCAGTAGAGAAATTGGAACAAAAGTTACTATAGTACCCTACCAAGTTACACTGCTGCAACTAGGGTTTGGTAGTTGGAACAGTGAAATGATCAAAAGCCACCACCTTAGCATGGATGGCTTCACTTGGCCCTGCTCCACGACCTTCACCAAGAACACCTCTGTTACATGGTAAACTCACACTTGCCTAGATTTACAGTGAGCCAAGTATCCACAAGCCCAGTAAAAAGAGCCAGAATACGATCTCAGACCACTCATCACATCACAAACACCACCACATCATCAAGGTACTTGGCGCACCACTGTAACCCAGAAATTCAATTCAATTTATTGTGCACAAACACAATACATTTTCTCGTGGCGCTATACAGGCATAACCCATGAGTAACAGGGGCAAGGACTAAGCTGAAATAAACCAGGTGAACACCGCCTAGGGCTTTGCTCAATTCTGATTTCATTCCACCGACTAGTCAGGAACAGCATAATGAAGTTTCGATTTCACCCTCCCTGAGCTGTGCATAACAAATTCAGCAAATAAAGTGAGAAATAGAAGAAACAATATTGCACCCAGACATCACCAACTTTGAGTTTAAATCCAACTCATGTTGCAATGCAGTAACAGAAATCATGATCACGGTATGATATTGGAGGGTATATGAGCGCTATTCTCATTGTGAACAGAAGGGGGCACAAAGCAACACCAAAGGCTTAAGTCTATGCTCCAATATCCCATGTGTGTCACATGTGTGATCATCACTGAAAGAGGTAGAGAGAGAGAGAGAGTTGACACGCAAGCGCATTCTCACAGACCTTCATCATCCTACAACAATGGAATACTCCATTAGGACACTGTTCATTATAGCTGCTTATTTCAGTGGTAAGAAATATTCTCAAACACCAATTTTATCACACTGTTAATGTTTTCTTTGATATTTCCTTTTTTTGTTATTTCATCCATCTCTGTTGTCTTCCCAGTATGCAGTGCAAAGGATTCTGTTACTCAGTCTAAAGACATGATGGAAACAGAGGGCAGAACAGTGACCCTGGACTGTCAGTATGAAACTACTGCCCCAGCAGCTCAGCAATATCTCTACTGGTATCAGCAGAAACCAAATGGATTCCCAAAGTACATGCTGCTGAGAACCAATTTCAGAAATGACACTGATCAAGAATATGAGGGAAGATTTCATGCTATGCTCAACACAGACAAGAAAAGAGTGCCGTTGACTATCCAGAATCTGCAAGTGTCTGACTCTGCTGTGTACTACTGCGCTCTGCAGCCCACAGTGACAGCTGCACACTTAGTGCCCTCACAAAAACCCAAGTCATCGTCAGGAGGGAGCTTGAGATGTCTCACATTCACTCATATAAGAACATATGCATTATCATATATTGTTTCAACATAGAAACATGTTGACTAAATAAAATGTTGTTGACAAATAAAAAAAACACATTAATGTATATGGAGGTACAAATACTATATTGTACATGGGTAAAAAACATATTTTAGGGAGGCTCAATATGTCTATACAAGTGGCACGCAGGAGAAGTCTTAAAAGGATCCCCGGCTAGTTTGGCATGTTAACGTTATAAGATTAGTAACGACGTCAATTTTAATTAACGTTACCCCAAAACATTAAAAATACGACGGTTTTAAAGAAAATGTTTATTAGAACCTGAAAATCATTTCTTTGGTAAAGTTCTATTACGGTTACGCCTCAATGACTTATGGGTAAATCGTGACATCAAATGGTTGTCCAGCAAAATTCCATGGCTTTACAGGACCAGTTTAGGACGTTATTGCAAAGTAAAATACGTCTTCTGTGAAGTTTGCCGTTTAAACCCACCGCCACCATGAATTAAGGGAACAACGCGGAAGACAGTACACGGTGTTGGAAGATGATCGGAGAGGTGAGGGTACGATAGAGGATCAATATTTACGTTGTCCATGTGTAGCTCCAGCTTGACCAAAAGCAGTGCAACCATTTGTCGTCACGTTTTACCCCTAAGTCATTGAGGCGTAACAACAATGGAACTTTACTAGTGAAATGAATTTCAGCTTCTAATAAACATTTTCTTTGAAACCGTCGTATTTTTGATGTTTTTGAATAACGTCAATTAAAGTTGACGCCAATGCTAGTCTTATAACGCTAACATGCCCAACTAACCGGGGATCCTTTTAAGAAGATACCACTCTGGGTGTTTATCTCACTAACTGTAAACTGCACACTCTTGTGTCTGCATAAACAGCCAGTCCCCAGTATGAGATAAACAGGCATGATACATTGCAAAAAAAAAAAAAAAAAAGCCTTTGAATTACCGTGTACACAATGTAATTTTATTTACTGGTAAATGGAGCCAGAGAGGGTTAAAATGGAGCAGGTCAGTATACCTTGATCGTTGATATAGCCTGCAAAGGTATTTCAATTTAACCACTGTATTAGCCATTGGTATCAGATGAACAGACTGACTTGTGTAATGGAATGAAGGTGGAGCTTTGTACAAGCTGTGGAGAGTCTCAGAGTGAACCAGAGTCTTATCCGTCAGTCAGAGGTGAAATCAGTTTCTACAAGCACCATGTTACTGTTTGGCCTTATCTTGTGTAGTGCAACGGCAGGTAAGAATATCACAATGTAAAGAATGTGCAGTATGACATAAGATAATGAAATGTTTCAATAGTAAATCAGTAATATCCATAACTGAAGTCTGTGAGAGACTTATCAATGGACTTGTCTTTTTCAGGTATTACTTTGGCTGATACAACCAAATCAAACCAAAAACAAACATACTCTGAGGATGGATCTAATGTTACCTTGTTCTGTAACTACTCAACATCTTACAGTGGTGCATGGCTGCACTGGTATCGCCAGTATCCCGAATCAGCTCCAGAGTTCATTGTGCTCACGATAGACAGCGCTAAAGAACCAGAACCGTCAAAAACAGATCCTCGTCTGGTTGTGCGTCTTAACCAAGAGAAGCAAGTCTTTCTGCAGATCCCCTCTGTTCAAGTCTCTGACTCTGCACACTACTACTGTGCTCTGAGGCCCACAGTGACACTAAACTGCAGACAAAAACCTGACAGAGAGAGAGAGAGAGAGAGAGAGAGAGAGAGAGAGAGAGAGAGAGAGAGTGCAAATGCATCTGTGAATAAGTCCAACTCATTTTGCAATGCAGTAACAGAAATCATGATCAATATGGAGGCTATATGAGGACTATTCTCATTGTGAACAGAAGGGGGCACAAATGCAATACCAAAGGCTTAAGGTTATGCTCCAAAGTCCCATATGTGTCACATGTGTGATCATCACTGAAAGAGACAGAGAGAGAGAGTCGACACAGATCTTCAACAATGGAATACTGCATTAAGACATTGTTCATTCTAGGTGCTCATTTCAGTGGTAAGAGATATCCCCAAACATCAATTTTATCACATCACTGTTAACATTTTCTTTGATATTTCCTTTTTTTGTTATTTCATCCATCTCTATTGTCTTCCCAGTATGCAGTGCAAAGGATTCTGTTACTCAGTCTGAAGATGTGATGGAAACAGAAGGCAGAACAGTGACCCTGGACTGTCAGTATGACACCACTGCCTCTGTATCAGAGCAATATCTCTTCTGGTATCAGCAGAAACCAAATGGATTCCCCACGTACATGCTGTTGAGAACCACTTTCAGAAATGACACTGATCGAGAATATGAGGAAAGATTCAGCGCCAAGCTTAACTCAGACAACAAAACAGTGCCCCTGACAATTCACAATCTCCAAGTGTCTGACTCTGCTGTGTACTACTGTGCTCTGAGGCCCACAGTGACAGCTGCACACTCAGTTCCCTCACAAAAACCCAGCTCAGCACACATCAAACTGTTGCAGACTCCATACTAACTCCAATGTTTCTTTCTCAACAATTGAATAGTTCAACTGATGGTAATTAAATTTTCTAGAAAAGGAACATGTGGGTCTGTCCAGCCCCTGCTCATCACTCCGCAGGAGCACAGCACCAGTGCCCACATGGTTAGTTGTCTACCTGCATCTGGAAAAGGCTGGTCTAAACAGGCTGCCATCAGCACTGGGGCAGAGGTGAAAAGCAGCCTGGATGACCACAGTCCAGTCAAACTTAACTTTGGCCTTCAACAGGTCAGTCAAAGGGGCTACTTCAGTAGAGAAGTTGGAACAAAAGCTACGATAGTACCCTACCAAGCTGCAATGCCGCATCTTGGGTTAGGTAGTTGGAACAGGGAAATTATCAATAGCCACCACCTTCACATGGATGATCAATAGCCACCACCTTCACTCACTTGGCCCTGCTCCACACCTGCTTGAAATACAAACATCATAATACACACTGGGGATACTCATTTAAATTATGAGTCCTTCAAAAGCATTTCTCAAACTGTGCTGAAATACGGTAAACTAGCCAGGCAAACACCACCTAGCTCTGATTAATTCTCATTTCATTCCATCAACTAGTCCGGAACAGCATAAAGGAGTTTCGTTTTCACCATACCCAAGTTGTGCGGAACAAATCCAGTAAACAAAGTGAGAAAACGGAAGAAACAATATTGTACCCGGACATGAACAACCTCGACTTCAAGTCCAACTCATTTTGCAATACTGTAACAAATCATGATCTCTCTAGGATTTTGGGCGCTATATGAGCGCTATTCTCATTGTGAACAGAAGGGGGCACAAATGCAATACCAAAGGCTTAAGGTTATGCTCCAAAGACCCATGTGTCACATGTGTGATCATCACTGACAGAGGTAGAGAGAGAGAGTTGACACTTAACGGCGTTCTCACAGACCTTCATCATCCAACAATGGAATACTACATTAAGATATCGCTCATTCTAGCTGCTTATTCCAGAGGTAAGAGATATTCCCAAACACAAAATGTATAACACTGTTCATATTTCCTTGAGATTTTCTTTTTTTTTCTTATTTCATCCACCTCTGTTGTCTTTCCAGTATGCAGTGCAAAAGATTCTGTTACTCAGTCTGATCAGGCGATGGATACAGAAGGCAGAACAGTGACCCTCAACTGTCAGTATGACACCACTGTCTCTGCCGGCCAGCAATATCTTTTCTGGTATCAGCAGAAACCAAATGGATTCCCCAAGTACATGCTAATGAGAACCACTTTCAGAAATGACACTGAACAAGAATATGAGGGAAAATTTCATGCTATGCTCAACACAGACAAGAAAAGAGTGCCGTTGACCATCCAGAATGTGCAAGTGTCTGACTCTGCTGTTTACTACTGTGCTCTGCAGCCCACAGTGACAGCTGCACACTCAGTGCCCCCACAAAAACCCAAGTCATAGTCTGAGGGAATCTGACATGTCTCTCATATTCACACATATAAGAACATATGCATTATCATGTGTATTGTTTCAACATAGAAACATGTTGACTAAACATAATTTTGTTGACAAATAATAAAAAAAAAATATATTTTTTTTTTTTTACTCTATGAGATAAACAGGCATGATGCATTGCACACTACATTACACACTATCCATACTCAAGTAGAAGTATGGATTTGTTTTTAAAAAAAAGAATCATAAAAGGTGGGGTAAATTGCCTTTGAATTACCATTCATACAATGTAATTTTATTTTCTGGTAAACAGAGAGGGTTAAAATGGAGCAGGTCAGTATTCCATATCCTTCAAAGGTATTCCAATTTAACCACTGAAACAGCCATTGGTATCAGATGAATAGACTGACTTGTGTAAGGAAGGTGGAGCTTTGTACAAGCTGTGGAGAGTCTCAGAGTTAACCATAGTCTCAGCATCAGTCAGTCAGTGGTGAAATCAGTTTCTACAAGCACCATGTTACTGTTCAGCCTTATCTTGTGTAGTGCAACAGCAGGTAAGAATTTCACAATGTAAAGAGTATGCAGTATAAGAGAATGAAATGTTTCCATAGTAAATCTGCATGCTAAAATCCATAACTGTGAAGTCAAGGTCTGTGACCATGTCTATGATACTTGACACTTATCTATGGACACTTGACACTTATCATTGGATTTGTCTTTTTCAGGCATTACTTTGGCTGATACAATCGAATCAAACCAAAAACAAACATACCGTGAGGTTGGATCTAATGTTACCCTATCCTGTAACTATTCAACATCTTACACTGGTGCAGGGCTGCACTGGTATCGCCAGTATCCCAGATCAGCTCCAGAGTTCATTGTGCTCACTATAAACAGCGCTAAAGAACCAGAACCATCAAAAACAGACCCTCGTCTGGTTATGCGTCTTAACCAAGACAAAAATCAAGTCTTTCTGCAGATCTCCCCTGTTCAAGTCTCTGACTCTGCACTCTACTACTGTGCTCTGCAGCCCACAGTGACACTAAACCACAGACTGCCATACAAAAACCTGACTGACAGAGAGAGACCTTAAAAGGAGTACAAATACATGTATAATGATATTATGTGCAAATGCAGGCAGGTCTGCTGACCATAAATAAGACAAGGAAATAGGTCATTATCATAGGTTAATGTTCAGAGAGTGGTCGAGATGAATCCCAAATCACAAAGGAATTATCCTCTAAAAGTGATTTTTAAATCTATCAATTAAAGTAACCACAAGGGGGCAGTGATTCAACATGCTCTACAGATAAGACAGTCACTACTAATGCGAGCCCGGCGGGACCCTCAGGCTAGCCTGCGAGCCGGGTTGGGTCTGGCCATTATTTTCATAAGAATCCACGGGTTGCGGTCGGGTCGGGTCAGATCACAGACAGTCATAATTACAACGTTAAAATCACACGCACATCCGAGACAGCAGAATGCCAATTGACAGCGCCTGCACCTGTGTGTTTGCTCTCTCTCCCTCTGCGCACGGCACCAATGCTGAAGGCAACCGAATGCAAGCAAACAGGCAGCGTCTAGCCTACTCATGTGAAGCGCTCTCTCGCGCTCTCTCTCTCTCTCTCTCGCTCACGACAGCAAACCTAAAAGAGAACCAAGCTGTCTAAATATTTTGCTAAATGGTGATGGACATAAAAAAAGCACACACTGCTGACAACAACCGAACCACATAGCCTATGGCTACACGAATTACTTTGTGCCCTAATCATACACAATTTAAAGGGAACCGCAAAGTCAGATTGACCAGTTACCGTAGGGTACATGAACTCATTTTCAAACTTCATTTTCTTACCTTAAAATTCTGCCTTAGAATATTTCGTATTCACTGCTATTAAATCCATATAGTCACTGAAATCCAATATCCAAACGGCACTGTGACTAGCCAGGGATGTAAGTAATTAAGCGGGTCGGGTCGGGTTAAAAATCATTGTGTAATCTTTCGGGTCGGGCGGGCTGGGTTGGCTGCGTGATGGGTCGGGGCGGGGCGGGTTGTAAAAATCATCGGCCCGCGCATCACTAACAGTCACAGACAAAAAAGGAACAACTTGACAACTTCCTGTTGTATTTTCCTCCCACATTCACCTGCAGAGAATAAGTGCACACACACAACTGACCAGGCAGCAACATGAACAGACTGCTGTTTCTGATTCTCATTGTAACCACAGGTAAACTGTGTGGATCTTTTGTCTGTCTGTGCTCTGTACCCTGTCAATAGTTTCATAATATTTTTAAAAATTTACTCGATGTTGGTTTACAGAAATATTGGCTGACAAAATTCATCACGATCAAGTCCTGTTTCCTCACCCTGAAGGAATGAAAGCTACACTGAGATGTTCATATGAGACAGATAGCCGTAGTGTTCACCTTCACTGGTTTAGACAGTATCCTCATCAGGCACCACAGTGGCTTCTATACAAAGGCGCTCGATCATTTAGTAAATATGAAAGCTCTAACCAACGATACACATCCAAGACTGGAGAAGATTTCACTGAACTCACCATTGGGGATCTGACTCTGGCAGACTCAGCTCTCTACTACTGTGCTCTGTACAGTCAGGGGCCCAGTGATACAGAGACTCTAACAAGCTGTACAAAAACTCACATATAAAATAGGATGTTTCTCATTCAGAGACATCAAAGTTATTTCCTGTCACTACTCTGATATCAGTTTGATGTCATCTGAGGCTTTTTTTAGTGAACAGTGTCTGTGGTCACACCTGTTGCATCACTGACATACATGCATTACAATAAACTCACAATTCATCAGTTATATTTTCACTGCCCAAAACATAAGGCATATACCGTATACAATCATTTATTGATTTCTACAGTCACTAACAAACCTATATTTGAAATACTTTTGCTAAATTCTTAGCTAACACAGAAAAACACCTACATCACATAGATTAGCCTGACATAGCCCGCCCATAATACGAATGTTCATACGTATCATTGTCTGGGGACGGTCTTCTGGGGTGGGTTTACATCGGTAGAGAGACTACCGGCCAATAAGCAAAGTTGATTAGACGAGCTGTCCAATCGTTTCAAACCAGAACTGAATGCCCTCCCCCCTATAATTGCATCAGATTAAAGAACCTCCAGACCATGAATACGGATGAACAGCAGTATTATGGTTGGCCTATGTCAGGCTACACATAGATAACCACAGTTGATTTTCTTATTAAAAGAACATTTTGCTAACAATAGAATAAAAGTTATGGCATTTCTCTTGGAGTCAAATTAACACTTCAGTTTTTACTGTGTAGTTTGCCCAGGCCAGCTGTAGGATATTGGGGGCTATATGAGGGCTATTCTCATTGTGAACAGAAGGGGGCACAAATGCAATACCAAAGGCTTAAGGTTATGCTCTAAAGATCCTGTCTGTGTCACATGTGTGATCATCACTGAAAGAGGCAGGGAGAGAGAGTTGACACTCAACAGCATTCTCACAGACCTTCATCATCCAACAATGGAATTCTGCATTAAGAAATTGTTCATTCTAGCTGCTTATTTCAGTGGTAAGAGATATTCCCAAACACAAAATTTATAACACTGTTAATATTTTCTTTGATATTTTCTTTTTTTCTTATTTCATCCATCTCTGTTGTCTTCCCAGTGTGCAGTGCAAAGGATTCTGTTACTCAGTCTAATGATGTGACGGATACAGAAGGCAGAACAGTGACCCTCAACTGTCAGTATGACACCACTGCCTCTGCAGCTCAGCAATATCTCTTCTGGTATCAGCAGAAACCAAATGGATTCCCCAAGTACATGCTGTTGAGAACCACTTTCAGAAATGACACTGATCCAGACTATGAGGGAAAATTTCATGCTTTGCTCAACACAGACAAGAAAAGAGTGCCGTTGACCATCCAGAATGTGCAAGTGTCTGACTCTGCTGTTTACTACTGTGCTCTGCAGCCCACAGTGACAGCTGCACACTCAGTGCCCCCACAAAAACCCAAGTCATAGACAGAGGGAACCTGACATGTCCCTCACATTCACACATACTGTATAAGAACATATGCATTATCATGTGTATTGTTTCAACATAGAAACATGTTGACTAAACATAATGTTGTTGACAAATAATAAAAAAAAAACATTAATGTAAGAAGGTACAATAATGAATATTGTAAGTGGGCAAAAGTTAACAAATTGGAGGCTCAATATGTTGCAAATGGCATGCAACACAGAGAGAGGTGTTAAGAAGATATCACTATGACTGTTTATCTTGCTAACTGTAAACTGTACATACTCGCATGTGTCTGCATAAAAAGCCAGTCTCCAGTAACATACCTCTATGCGATAAACAGGCTAATGCATGGCAACAGTACATACTTTCCATACTCAAGTAGAAGTATGGATTATATATGGTTATTGTACTTTATGTGCATTGCAAAAAAAAAAAAAAAAAAAAAAAAAGCCTTTGAATTACCGTTTATGCAATGTAATTTTATTTTCTGGTAAATGGAGCCAGAGATGGTTAAAATGGAGCAGGTCAGTATTCCTTGATCGTTGATATAGCCTGCAAAGGTATTCCAATTTAACCACTGTAACAACCATTGAAATCACATGAACAGGCATACATACTGACTTGTGTACTGATAATGGAAGGAAGGTGGAGCTTTATACAAGCTGTGGAGAGTCTCAGAGTAGAGAGAGTCTCTGAATCAGCAGTCAGTGGTGAAATCAGTTTCTACAAGCACCATGTTACTGTTCAGCCTTATCTTGTGTAGTGCAGCAGCAGGTAAGAATTTCACAATGTAAAGAGTGTGCAATATGGAATAACAGATTAAATGTTTCAATAGTAAATCTGCATGCTAATATGCATAACTGTGAGGTCTGTGACCATGTCTATGACACTTGAAACTTATTTATGGACACTTAACACTTATCTTTTTCAGGCATTACTTTGGCTGATACAATCGAATCAAACCAAAAACAAACATACCATGAGGATGGATCTAATGTTACCCTATCCTGTAACTACTCAACATCTTATAGTGGCGTAGGGCTGCACTGGTATCGCCAGTATCCCGGATCAGCTCCAGAGTTCATTGTGCTCACTATAGACAGTGCTAAAGAACCAGAACCATCAAAAACAGATCCTCGCCTGGTTATGCGTCTTAATCAAGAGAAAAAACAAGTCTTTCTGCACATCTCCTCTGTTCAAGTCTCTGACTCTGCACTCTACTACTGTGCTCTGAGGCCCACAGTGATACTAAACCACAGGCTGCCATACAAAAACCTGACTGACAGAGAGACATCTGTCAAGTGTAAATGCAGATGTACAGACGAAAATAAATAATCATACCAAAACATGAGTGACAGAGAGAGAGAGAGAGAGAGAGAGAGAGAGAGAGAGAGAGAGAGAGAGAGAGAGAATAATACAAATCCATATGATTTATGCTACGTGCAAATGCATTTAGGTCTGCTGACCATCATAAATAAGATAAGGAAATAGGTTAATGTCACTGTACATAGGTTAATACTTTGAGAGTGGAAGAGATGAATGACAAATCTCAAAGGAATTTATTTAAATCAAATTCATATTCATATCAACTAAAGTAACCACAAGGGGGCAGCGATTCAACATACTCTAATAAGTGCGTCATCATTGTGAAAGACACATAAGGAATTCATGAATTATTCATGAATGCTATGTGACATTTGACAACTTCCTATTGTATTTTCCACACAAATTCACCTGCAGAGAATCAAGTGCACACACACAACCAGGCAGCAACATGGGCAAACTGCTGTTTCTGATTCTCATTATCACCACAGGTAAACTGTGTAGATGTTTTGTCTGTGATGAATTTCATAACATTATTAAACATTTACTTCTTTAACATGTTGGTTTACAGAAATATTGGCAGACAAAATTCATCCTGATCAAGTCCTGGTTACTCACCCAGAAGGAATGAAAACAGCTACACTGAGATGTTCATATGAGACAGATAGCCGTAGTGTTCACCTTCACTGGTTCAGACAGTTTCCTCATCAGGCACCACAGTGGCTTCTATACAAAGGCGCTCGATCATGGAGTGAATATAAACGCTCTGACCAACGATACACATCCAACACTGGAGAAGACTTCACTGAATTCATCATTGGGGATC
>JAODXP020000034.1:18267943-18327822 GCA_027497455.2 Sardinella longiceps | reverse complement strand
TTATGGCAGCAGGTAAATTCTCAGTAGCATAAAAAAACTCTAATGAAGTACCTTCAAGTTACCTGAAAGCTGACGGTTGTTTTTGTCTGTTTTCATTTAATAGATTAATGTTACCGGCAACTTATAGTTTTCTTTCTAACAGGAATAGTTTCTGGCCAAATTGATCCTGAAAAGGACAGTTTCACCAAGACGGAAGATGAAGATGCTCGGCTGAAATGCTCTTATCAAACAAACAGCGACCTACGCTGTTCTTTACTGGTACAGGCAGTATCCTGGACAAGCACCAGTGTTTTTGTTATGGAAAGGTGGAAAAAATGTATTCTTCTAATGACAGAACACATCCCTGACAAGAGCAAAATTTGGTTGCAAAACCTCAGATACATCCACTGAGCTCCAAATTAAAGGTCCGACTGTGGCAGACTCAGCTCTCTACTACTGTGCTCTGTGGAGCTACCGTACACCCAGTGATACAAACTCACTGAGACGCTGTACAAAAACTCAAGACAGTTTTTTATTGAGAGACATCAAAGTAATTTCCTCTTTTTGGTTTCAGTTAGCCGCTATCTGTGGTTTCAAACTCGCTTAAATGACTGTGGTTACACCTGCTAGAAAGTGGATGTCATTCAGCATAAAATACAAGGGTGAATTACTAGAAAGTATAGTTTAAGCATAAATAAAGGTTACATAACTGTAACTATTAAAATAACAGACAAGTCCTTCAAGTTAGTATCTTATATATCCTGACTCTCGCCAGATGGATTTCTTTTCACCAGTAAGGTTACACATCCATCTGGTCACTAGAGAGATATTTCAGAGAGCTGGGCCTTATAAAAAAACCTTGCATATGAATGGATAAAACGCTCGTCTTTGCTACTTCAGCCACTCACATCTAAACCAACCCCTGACACTGATGAGAGCGACACAGGAAAAAAACAAAGCAGCAGTCCAGAGGTCCGTTCAGTTACACACCACTTGTATTTCCCAAAAGCTTAGTTTGGAATTTCCATCTAGCTGCAACTTGTTGATTACCTCTGCCCAGTTTTCTTTGGTGTCTCTGTGTGTCTGTGTACAACGTGACTCGAAAAGTAAATGGATTTGGATGAAATTTTCGGACAACATGTGTATTGGGACAAGCAACAATTTTGGTTATGATCGGTGATCCAGAACACCATCTGCTTTTGAAGGTAGCCTAGGCTACCTTTGTTTTGCCAAATTTTGAAGGAAGCTGTAGATGTATCAGAGAGGGTTGAAGCCTGCCTTCAACATCCAACATTCAGTCATGACTCGTTATGGCTTGGGCATGTTGTGTGTATGCTTAATGAAAACATTTTATCGCAAAAAAAAGGAATAAATATATAGGCGTCTGCTGATATCTTGGCAATTAAATAAATGAAACAATTAAATAAACGAAAAGACGGCATTCTAATTAGCGATCTAGCTGGGTTGTCTGAAAGTTTTTAGCTGGATCCTTGCTGCATTCCATGACAGGTAACTTGTTAGACAGTGAAGAGAGTGAGACAGCAAGTCATGGGCTCACGAGCCTACTGATCTCTGCAGAAAGCAGTATTACTGTAAAAGTAATGTCACATGAGACTTACTTGGACTGGCGCCATCAAGTGGATAAAGGTTGCATGTTTCAATGTTGTCATCAAATAACTGAATGTGAAACAAGATTACTTAAAAGTCAATCAAGCACAGACATGAAATTAGTTCTGTTCATTCAATCTGAAAGCCAGGGTGCACTCCATTTTTAAAAACACCTGCTGTAGGTACAGTATGAGAGATTAAAATACACACTTGACAGACTGTTTGCAGAGCAGGAAATTCTGGGGATATTTCTTATGGGAGGAGTCTTACAGGAGAGGGTGCATGTAGAACTAGTTGCAGGGAATTCCCTCTAGATGTTTAGCACATTTCTAACAGTGCAGTGGAAGACAAAACGACTTTTTATTCATCAACAACAACATACCATGATTGTCCTCTGCCTTCTGTTTATCTGTGTATTTCTGTCACAAGCAGGTTAGTTTCAGATCTTTCTACTGTAGCATCAAATACATGAAATGCATTTGATCTACAAACATGTATTTGTTTTGTTACATTTACTGTATACCAAATCTATTCGTTTGTCTCTTTTCAGGTTTTAGTTTGCAAGATGACAGCATCACTCGAGTCTCTAAAGAAGTCCCTGTCTCAGAGGGAGAAACTGCTTCTCTTTCCTGCACATACAGTGTGTCTATACAAAGTCTGTATTGGTATCTACAGAGGCCAGGATCTAAACCAGAATTAATCACCACATTGTTTGAATCTGGTGGTGAGGTTAAATCAACTAATCCTCATCCCCGTGCCTCTGGTAAAGTGGATAAAGACTCTAATCCTAAACGTGTTGTTCTGGAGATCTCATCTGCTGAAGTCTCAGACTCTGCTGTCTACTACTGCGCTCTGAGGCCCACAGTGACAGGAAACCCAACTGCACTGTACAAAAACCTACTCCACCAAATGTAACTAAAGAAAAATATATTCAAATAGTTCAGCTGTGTCTTTCAGGATACACCACTGTAGTGGTCTAATTATCATAATAGAGATCGATACAGATCAGTGCAGCTCATGTCCAACCCCCCACCAGGAGGAGCTGAACAGACAGACAGACAGACAGACAGACAGCTGTCAGTGAAGAACTGAATCTTATCACATCTGCAGAGCAGCCACACACAACTACACTAAGGGCTCAACAATGATAATTCTAGTATTGCTGTTTTCAACACATTTAGGTAAGACGGTCCACAATTACTATCTGCAGTTGTAAGTCATAATGCTTCTTAGCATGTGTAAATGTTTTCAATACTGTTCTCATACAGCATTTAACAGTCTTGATATTGAGCTGTCTTATGCAGTGTTACAGTGGTAAACTAAGAGGTGACTAAGTTCTAGGTCTTATGTCTGCCAAACACAAATTATCAGCAGAAGACTCTTACCTAAATTGTCTTTTTTAATATGCTGATAAAAATCAATAAATTCTTTCCCTTCATTTCTAGGTAAAAGTGATGGAAATCACATTGCTCCAGATAGTACAATGAGGAATGCCATAGTAGGAGAAAATGTTGATCTCACCTGCAGGTACAATGGAAGTGATTATGGCATCTCCCTGCACTGGTATCGCCAGTTCTCCCAGTCTGGTCCACAGTTTCTCATTCTGGACTATAGTGGTATTATCACCAATGCAACTCCTCCTGTTCCTGGGATATCAATCAAACATGATCAAACAGCAAAGCAGGTTTCTCTGGAGATCTCATCTGCTGAAGTCTCAGACTCTGCTGTCTACTACTGCGCCCTGCAGCCCACAGTGACAGGAAATACAGCAGTTCTTAACAAAAACCCCACAGCAAGAATAAATTGGAAAAGCACAATATGAAAAAGGCATTGCAAAAATGAAATGTAATTCCTAAATGCCCTCTTTGGCATAAAATAAAATGATTGAAACTCATTGAGCTTGATAAACAAGAAATAAAGTAAAATAAAACTTATTTTACTTACCTCTAAAAGTAATTCTATGTTCCGGATGGGGTCTGAAAAAGAAAGAGAAAGGTCAGCCTTAACCAACACCAAAAACACCTTAATAATGGGTTATATCTGACACTCTGTTGGAGCCCAAAATGACAGGACTATCAAACTGCACTTTACAAAAACCTAAACCTAACCTACTGTAACACCAAATATACCTAAAGAAATATGCATTCAACTAGTTCAGCTGTTTGTTTTGGTATAAACCACTGTAGAGCTGTAGGCCTACAGTAATTATCATAATAGAGAGATCTGTGCTGATCATGTCCAACCTTCTACCAGTGAGAGGAGGAGCTGAACAGACAGATAGACAGGCAGTCTCAATGACATCAGATTGCTGAGAGTGAAGAAGTGACTCCAAGTAGATCTCAACTCCACTATGGGCTCCACCATGATGATTCCTGTAGCACTGCTACTCTTTTCAACCTTGTTGGGTAAGACACATCATCTACAGTTGTTAACTAGGTGGATAATGAACTGTCTTCATCTTGTATTACAATATTATTATCAGATAATCATTGTCTAATTTTTCCTTTTTATTGTCTTATTGCTGAAAAAAATAATTTTACTTCTTTATTTCTAGTCAAGGTTGCTGGAAATCCCATCACTCCAGACAGTACAGAGAAGAATGCTGTAGAAGGAGAAAATGTTGAGCTCACCTGCACATACAGTGGAACTGCTTATGGTCTGCACTGGTATCGCCAGTTCTCCCAGTCTGGGCCACAGTTTCTCATTCTGGACTATAGAGGTTCTATCACCAATGCAACTCCTCCTGTTCCTGGGATATCAATCAAACACAATCAAACAGCAAAGCAGGTTTCTCTGGAGATCTCATCTGCTGAAGTCTCAGACTCTACTGTCTACTGCGCCCTGCAGCCCACAGTGACAGGAAACCCTGCAACACTGTACAAAAACCCCAGAGTAATAAGTCAAACACAAAACTAATACTGTCATATCACAACTCCAGTGACATTCCAAGTGATGAAATGTAATTCCTCAATGTCGTTTTTGGTGTCAAATGAAATGATTGAAAAAGAGAGAGAGAAAGTATTGAACTGTAAGAAAGGTCAGCCTTAGCCAACACTCAGTACAAATCTGTGTTATAGTACTGAGTGAGCTCTTTTCCTTAGCAATGGATTAAATCTGACAATCAGACATGCATCAATCGTCCTGTCTGACATTTCACTCAGCAGTAGCCTACAATAAGAAATGCTGTACAAGTTTATACCACAAGGTGGCATCACTGCAGTAAATACATTTCAACATTCCTGCAGCCTGAAGACTGACAGCTCCTGCAGCTGTGAATGAATTAAAATAATAACATGTGGCTCTGCAGTTACATGGCATTCAATCTCAACCACAAAAGTAAAGAGAGATCTTTACCAGTAAGACAGATACAGTATGTGGTGTGTTGGCAGGTAATAGTTTTCACACTGCCTCTGGTTACCAATTTGGTGAATGAACATGAATCCAATGACCGCCTGACATAGGCTACTGTAAGAGTTTTGCGAGAGAGAAGGAGGGAGGGAGAGAGAGAGAGAGAGAGAGAGAGAGAGAGAGAGAGAGAGAGAGAGAGAGAGAGAGAGAGAGAGAGAGACACTCTCAAGGTATAGGGCCTCATCTCCACAGCCACAGCCACACACACACACACACACACACACACACACACTATTAGACTGACATTACCATAGCATCATCACTGCATAGTGTACATCACACATGGAGACACAACTGCTACTCATGATCATTATGGCAGCAGGTAAATTCTCAGTTTAACAACATTCAACTAGTGAGGTACCTTTGAATTTCCTTAAGAACTTGAGAAGAGGTTGGTTAATATTCACTGTGTTGCCATCAATATATAATCTTCATTCTCACAGGTATAGCTGCAGACCAGATTAACCCTCGTCAGGACTCTGTCACCAAGACTGAAGATGAAAATGTGTGGCTGGAGTGCACTTATGACACAAGTGCCACATATGCTGTTCTTTACTGGTACAGACAGGATCCTGGACAAGCACCTGTTTATTTGTTATATAAACAAGGAAAAGGTGGTTCTGCTGAAAACATCCCTAATAAGAACAAATTTGGCTCCGAAGCCACATCAACATCCACTAAGCTCCAAATTAAAGGTCTGACTCTGGCAGACTCAGCTCTCTACTACTGTGCTCTGAGGAGCCCAGTGATACAAACTCACTGAGACGCTGTACAAAAACTCACACAGTTTTTTATTGAGAGAGATCAAAGTAACTTCCTCCTTTTGGTTTAATATCAGTTAGCCACCATCTATGGTTTCAAAGTGGGTAAGTGTGGTTACACCTGCTAGAAAGTGGATGTCATCCAGCATAAAACACATGGGTGAATTACAAGGGACTAGTGAATCGCCCGTGTAGCAACGGCTTTTCTTCCTCCACCGGAAACACTGTGCCGTGAGTGAGAGGGGGACTGGCTACGTAGTTAGAGGGGCAGGAGTCTGCTGAGCTTCATCTAATGATATATTTACTCATCTTTGTCCAAACAACATCAAACTTGGCACTGCACTCACTCGTGTCATTAGCAAGATGCATAACAAATTTTTGGTGAGTCTGACGAACAGTTGCTGTTATGCGTGGAACACACAGACAGACGTTCCATGCATTAATAGATAGATGTATGGAAATAAATTATGGTGCTAATAAGTACATGACTATATGATGCATGATACCATGCTACCTTGAGGTCTGTTTCAATACAATCAGACTTGGGTCAGAAAGATTTTGTTTTGCCCAGCTCCACAAATCTATCAACCACTTGTCTGTCATCTTTATTTATGTGCTACTTCAACCACTCATATCTAGACCAACCTGTGACGCTGATGTGATTGTAGACCAAAAGTGTAACCCTTTCACTAATAGTAGAAACACACGTGATGGTGGTGACAGTAATACAAGTATCACAACATAAGACTTTTACATGGACTGGTGCCATCAAGTGGATAAATGATGCATGTTAATGTTTCAATGTTGTCATCAACTAAGTAAATGCCAAAAGATAATATCTTTACATGTAAAAGTGAATCAAGCACAGACATAAAGTCGGTTCTGATCATTCAATCTGGAAGGTCCACTATGCTATTTAGAACAAACCATGATTGTCCTGGAAAATCCTGGAGACATTTCTTATAGGAGGAGTCTCACAGCAGAGGACTGGTACTCATGAAGAATCTGTCTCGGTGCATGTAGAAATAGCTGCAGGGAATTCCCTCTAGGTGTGCAGTATATTGCAGCCAAAGAGAAAACACTCGTCGACATTTTTATTCTACAAAATTGCACAGAGTTGGTGGGGTGTCTTTACATTATGCTGCTTTTCCCAAGTCTACGAAAATAAGCTTTTTAGTCTTTCAAAAGCTAGTGACTGTTACTTCAACCATCAACCACAAGGTGGCACCATTGTAATTCTCTTGAGAACACCCTCTATGTGATTAATTCTGCACAAGACAGTCTACTTGATACATTACAACAGTGACATTTTATGATATGATCTTGCAGAACTGAAATTCTTTTCTCTTCAGCAGTGCAATCCAGCCATGGGATTTTGGTTGATTATATTACTGACATCTCTGTGTTGTTCAGGTATGTTGCATATTAGTCAGGTCTCATCTTAACAATACTGCATATAAAGGTAACAAAATGATATCTTATTTGTTCACTGTTTTCAGTATGCAGAGCTGCGGACTCTGTTGATCAGCCAGGAGGATTTCTCTCTGCCTCTGAGGGAGACTCAGTAACTCTGTCCTGTTCCTACACCACCAGTACTGGCTCAGGACTACCATACCTGTTCTGGTACCAGCAGAAACCTCATGGACTCCCTGCACACATGCTGACACGGTTCTCAGACAAAGGCGATAACGAGGAAGGTTTTGAGAAGAGATTTGAAGCCAATCTGACTTCAAATTCAGTTCCTCTGACCATCCAGAATCTGCAAGTGTCTGACTCTGCTGTGTACTACTGTGCTCTGAGGCCCACAGTGACAGCTGCATACACAGTACTCATACAAAAACATGCTTTTTAGCATACTGCATGCTTTGGAGCATACTGGTGTCAAGGACTTGTGGAAAATAATTAATTTAATTTGAAAGGACAAGATTCTACATCAGTGATGAAAGCAGTGAATATATCGTGCATCACACAAAGCCTCCCCCCTCCTGTCATGAGCATTGTTGAACGCAGAGCAAACTCAAATTGGCTGGTAGATTTGGCTGGGATAAGGAAGGCATCCTGAAGACTGAAGCCCCTCCTTAAATAGTTGAAATTAGAGTACTTTTTGTGTTCTTTCAAATGCTTCACAGTATGGTCAGCATGGACAACTTGCTTAAGAGCTGTCTTATTTTCTTGGTATCATGCTCAGGTATAAACACATTTTTTGTGCATTCTTTTAGAATGTGTTGAGTGTGATATGGGAGTAATTTCAGGAGTCAAATAGCACAGTCATACAGTAATGTTGAAATGCTCAAATCCTCAATTAATTTATGTATTTGCAGTGTGCCGAGGAAAAGATGAAGTTCATCAGCCATCGCAGTTGGAGACTGGACTAGAAGGAGGGATGGTGACACTCAACTGCAGATATGACACAACCAGTACTAATGCCTACCTGTTCTGGTATAAACAGAAACCTAATGACTATCCTCAATACATGCTGAAGAGACTCTCTTTTGGTGGAGGTGACGAGGAAAAGGAATTTGAAGAGAGATTTCATGCTGAGCTCAACAAGACAACAAAAACGGTTCCACTGACGATCCAGAATCTGCAGGTGTCTGACTCTGCTGTGTACTACTGCGCTCTGCAGCCCACAGTGACAGCAGTGAGTAGAGCCATCCTACATAAACCTCAGCTAGAAAGACCTGCTCTTGTGTTCTCTTTCATCTCCAAAGGTTCTTTGTCTCTGTCTTGTCCTTGAACTCTGCAGTTCAGATATCTTAGCTGCCATTATCCCTTTCTTATAGCAGTGTTTAACTTACTGTTTTAATACTAGATTTTTTCCAGATCTACATAAATTATTCAGAAAGATGATGTGGAAGTGCCCCCCACCCCCCAATCTCACACTCTGATCCCTCATCTACATATTATTATCTCATAACGATTAAGACCACTGGAGGGTGGTTGTGTCAAAACTATACTAATAGACGGCAATTCACAATCACAGCACTCAGTTATTATGGTACGATCAGCAGTCCAAAATCTTCACAAACAAACCTATCACACCTGGCCTATCAATCGCTTGGGGCCCCAAGCTGAAGTATGGCTTGTATATGTACACACATAGAGACAGGAACTGAGGTGGAATATAAATACTTTGTACTATATCGTAATGTTATGTCTAGTCAAAATCACACACCATGTTAAATGCTGACACAGTGTTCAATGCAGATCAGTGCAGCTCCAACCCTCTACCAGTCAGAGGAGGAGCTGAACAGACAGACAGACACACAGACAGATATCATAGTAACATCAGATTGAACAACTGAATCCAAACAGATCTGCAGACTCTCACTCATATGGGCTTAACCATGATAGTTCCTCTAGCATTGCTGTTTTCTATCATTTTGGGTAAGATGGTCCACAACTTGCTACATAAGACAGAATATAATACTTGTTAGCACATGTAAATGTTTTCACCCCTGTTTTCTACAGTATTCAACAGTCTTGATATTGAGCTGTTTTATGTCTATCCTAAACACACGTCTTTTTCAATATGCAGAAAAAATAAAGTGATTATTTTTGTCTAGGCAAGGTTGCTGGAAATCCTATCACTCCAGACAGTACAGAGAAGAATGCTGTAGAAGGAGAAAATGTTGAGCTCACCTGCACATACACTGGAAGTGTTGACAGCCTGCACTGGTATCGCCAGTTCTCCCAGTCTGGGCCACAGTTTCTCATTCTGGACTATAGTGGTACCCCCATCCAAGCAGATCCCCCTGTTCCTGGGATATCAATCAAACACAATCAAACAGCAAAGCAGGTTTCTCTGGAGATCTCATCTGCTGAAGTCTCAGACTCTGCTGTCTACTACTGCGCCCTGCAGCCCACAGTGACAGGAAACCCTGCAGCACTCAACAAAAACCCCTCAGAGCGTATACTGGAAAAGCACAAAATCACAACTCCAATAACATTCCAAGAGATTAAATGTAATTCTTAAATGTCCTCTGTGGTGTCAAATAAAATGATTGAAAATCAATGAAACTGATAAATAAGAAATAAACTAAAATAAAAAGTCTTACACTTTACTTACCGCTATAGTAATTTTATGTTTGAGGTCTGAAAAATAAAAGGTTGAACTGTAATAGGTCAGTCTTAACCAAAATTCTCAAAACCAAAGAAACAGTGGCGTTCTACTGAGCCCTTTGCATTTCACTCAGCAATATAACAATAAGTGCTGCACAAGTTTCCACCACAAGGTGGCATCATTACAGTAAATACATTTCAACATTCCTGCAGCCTGAATGTAGCCCAGTCATAACCAGCCCCTCGGTAGAGTTGAAGATCTCTGGGTGAACCTGATGGGATACAGTGTGTGGCGTTAGCAGGTAGACTAGCAATATCATTGCATAGAGTACATCACACATGGAGACACAGCTGCTACTCATGCTCATTATGGCAGCAGGTAAATTCTCTACAAAAACACTCAACTAAGTACCTTCAAATTGCCTGAGGAACTTGAGTACAGTAGAAGTTAGTTAACATAATAATGACCTGTATTCAGGTCTGAATAATGTATTACCACCAACTTATAATCTTCTTTCTCACAGGTATAACTGCAGACCAAATCGATCCTGAAAAGGACAGTTTCACCGAGGCTGAAGATGAAGATGTGTCGGCTGGACATGCATCTTATCAAACAAGCTCAGGTTATGCTAATCTTTACTGGTACAGGCAGTATCCTGGCCAAGCACCTGTGTTATTTGTTGTGGAAAGAGGGAAAAGGTTGGCTTCTGGTGAAGAACATTCACTAATAAGACACAAATTTGGCTCCGAAAGCCACATCAACATCCACTAAGCTCCAAATTAAAGGTCTGACTCTGGCAGACTCGGCTCTCTACTACTGTGCTCTGAGGAGCCCAGTGATACAAACTCACTGAGACGCTGTACAAAAACTCACACAGTTTTTTTACTGAGAGAGATCAAAGTAATTTCCTCCTTTTGGTTTAATATCAGTTAGCCACCATCTATGGTTTCAGACTGGGTAACTGTGGTTACACCTGCTAGAGAGTGGATGTCATTCAGCATAAAAATACATGGGTGAATTACAAGGGATGTATAAAAATGGTGCTATCACCATTTCGCCCAGCTACACGCATCTATCAACCACTTGTCAGCCATCTTTATAGACATGCCACTTCAACCTCTCATATCTAAGACAGCCCGTGACACTGATGAAAGCGACGCAGGGAAAATAAAAAAATACAGTAAGGCTAGACTGAAGGTACAGGTATTTTAGTCCAGTTCATTCAAAGTGAGTATTTCTGTCCAGTTCATTCAAAGTTTAATATTGATGTAGGCCTAGTCTAGAAATCTAGACGTACCCTAGACGAAGCTAACACAAATTGTTTCAGTAAACCGGCGTCTGGAGCAACGTAGCATGGTAGGAAGGTGCCTGGTCTATAAAACAGGAGAGGGAATATGATTGGTCGAGCAATGAACGAGCGACACTGCTGCTGGAGTATCCACTTAAAAGAACTAACGCTAAAGCTTCCACTTACAGGCTTAATTGTGGAACAACAGTGTGATTCTTTCACTATAGTAGAAACACACATGATGGTGACAGTAATATAGTATTATCACAAAATATAAACTTTAAGCAAAAAATATAAAACTTTTACTTGGCGCCATCAAGTGGATATATGACGCATGTTTCAATGTTGTTATCAAATAACTAACTGCCAAAAGATAATATCTTTAAAAGTGAATCAAGCACAGACATGAAGTCTGTTCTGATCATATCAATCTGGAAGCCAAGCAAGTTTTAACACTTCAGGCAAAGAGAAGTTAATCCACTGCCTTTATTTTAAAAATAGACCTGCTGTACATAGAACATGACAGACTGTTCACAGAGCAGGAAATCCTGGAAAGATTTCTTATAGGAGGAGTCTTAGCAGAATCTGTCTAGCTGCATGTAGAAATAGCTGCAGGGAATTCCCTCTAGATGTGCAGTACATTGCAGCCAAAGAGAAAACACTCGTTGATATCTTCATTTTACAAAAACAAACCATGACTGTCCTTTGTCTTACATGTATCTCTGTGTTGGTCACAAGCAGGTTTGTTTCAGATGTTTATGTTGTTGCAAATGTATGTACTGTATGTTTTTGGCAAATACATGACTGTGTACAGTTAAGTCGGTAGACAGATAATAAAATCCTTCAATTGAACTCAACTATTGCAAATATCCAGCATTACTTCCAAAAGCCTGTAAATTATGCTGTTTATGGCACACATGTACAACAGAGGGGCAACGGGTGCGTAAATGGGGGTGTGTTTTTTTTTTTTTGGTGATTTTACTGAGATTTTTAGTCCCGTGTGAATCTTCCATTTATTTGACAGAAGTCCTTTGTTTAAATTACATTACCCCATGTGGCCATGCTAAACTAATCCTTTTCAAATAAGACTTAAGAGAGATACAACCCTTTTCAAGGTAGGCCCTCCTCCATCTCCACAGCCAGTCAGTCACACACACACACACACACACACACACACACACACACACACACACACACACACACACACACACACTACTAGACTGGCATGACTATGAGCATCACCACTGCAGTACATCAGACATGGAGACACAACTTTTTTTATGCTCATTATGTCGGCAGGTAAATTCTCAGTAGCATAAAAACACTAATGAAGAACCTTCAAATTACCTGAAGGCTTGAATTCAGTATACGTTTATGAACATATTATTGACCTTTTTTCACTGAATAATGTATTTCCGCCAACTTATATCTTTCTTTCTCACAGGAATAACTGCAGACCAAATCAATCCTGAAAAAGACAGTTTCACCGAGACTGAAGATGAAGATGTGTGGCTGAAGTGCACTTATCTAACAAACGACATACTATTCTTCATTGGTACAGAGAGTATCCTGGCCAAGCACTAGTGTTTTTGTTATGGAAAGGTGGAAGAGGTTATTCTTCTAATGAAGAACACATCCCTGACAAGATCAAATTTGGTACCAAAGCCTCATCAACATCCACTGAGCTCCAAATTAAAGTTCTGACTCTGGCAGACTCGGCTCTCTACTACTGTGCTCTGAGGAGCAACCGTGCACACTGCACAGTGATACAAACTCACTGAGATGCTGAACAAAAACTCAGACAGTTTTTTACTGAGAGAGATGAAAGTAATTTCCTCCTTTTGGTTTAATATCAGTTAGCCACTATCTGTGGTTTCAAACTAGGTTACACCTGGTTACACCTGAAATGTCATTAATCATAAAATACAAGGCTAAATTACTAAGGAGTTACTAATTTAAACATTGTTGGTGTTAGTTGGTCATAGTATTAAAACAACAGACAAGTCTTCAAGGTATAGCATCTGACATTACAGTGCTCCTGCGTGGATTTGAACTCACAAAAAAGTTACTTCATACTAATTTCTATGCTACTGCCTTAGCCAGCTGGACAACTTGTTGCCCAGTTTTCGTCAGTGTCTATGTATGTCTGTGTACAACGTGACTCGAATAGTACCAAATGGATTTGGATGAAATTTTCGGACAACATGTGTATGGGACAAGCAATTGTTTCAATTTTGGTTGTGATTGGTGATGCAGAACACCATCTGCCTTTGAAGGTAGCCTACATTTGTTTTGCCAAATTTTGAAGGAAGCATAGATGTATCAGAGAGGGTTGAAGCCTGCCTTCAACATCCAACATTCAGTCATGGCTCGTTATGTCTTGGGCATGTTGTGTGTATGCTTAATAAAAACATTTTATCGCAAAAAAAGGAATTATATAGACTTCTGTTGATATATTGGCAATTAAATAAACGAAAAGACAGCATTCTAATTAGAAATCTAGCTAGGTTGTCTGAGAGTTTTTAGCTGGTTCCTTGCTGCCTTCCATGAAAGGTAACTTCTTAGACATAGTGAGACAGCAAGTCATGGGCTCACGAGCCTACTGATCTCTGCAGAAAGCAGTATTACTGTAAAAGCAATGTCACATGAGACTTACTTGGACTGGCGCCATCAAGTGGATAAAGGTTGCATGTTTCAATGTTGTCATCAACTAACTGAATGTGAAACAAGATTTACTGTAAAAGTGAATCAAGCACAGACAATAAATTAGTTCTGTTCAATCAATCTGAAAGCCAAGGTGCACTCAATTCAATCTGAAAGCCAAGGTGCACTCCATTTTTTAAATACACCTGCTGTACAACCGAATTCCAAAAAAGTTGGGACACTGCATAAATTGTTAATAAAAATGGAATCCAATAATTTACAAATCTCATAAACCTATATATTGTTCACAATAGAATATAGATAACATGCCAAATGTTGAAAGTGAGACTTTTGAAATGTTATGCCGAATATTGGCTCATTTTGGATTTTATGAGAGCTACACATCCCAAAATAGTTGGGACAGGTAGCAATAAGAGGCCAGAAAAGTAAAATCTTCAGATAAGGGACAGCTTGAGGACCCATTTGCAACTTATTTGGTCAATTCGCAACATGATTTGGTATGAAAAGAGCCTCCGAGAGTGGCATTGACTCTCAGAACTCAAGATGGGCAGAGGATCACCAGTTCCCCAAATGCTGCGGCAAAAAGTAGTGGTCCGAGATCACAAAGGAGTTTCTCAGACAAAAATTGCAAAGAGTTTGAAGGTATTATCATCTACAGTTCATATCATCATCCAAAGATTCAGAGAATCTGGAACAATCTCTGTGTATAAGGGTCAAGGCCGGAAAACCATACTGGATGCCCATGATCATTGGGTCCTTAGATGGCACTGCATCACATACAGGAATTAGTGCTGGCAAAATTAACTGATTAATCACGTGATTAATCCAAAAATTTTAACTCTGATTAAAAAAATTAACTCAGATTAATCCTGATGGATATGGTTCCACTTTCATGGCATGTATTATGTTCAATTTCATATAGAAACTGGCTTGGGTATCAAGTTAAACTATACAAAGATTATGGTCTAGCTCCTAACTGTCCAACAACATGTTTGGGGGATCCTTGGGGGTATGGGACAGGGGTGAATTGCCCCATTTGAGACGAACAAAGCCAACTCTTTAGTATTAGGGCCTCAACAGGGCAAAATTAGGATCCAACATACCCTAGAATCCAAATTCTTACTGGAGGAAATGGGTTGCGATTAAAAGTGATTAATCACGATTAATCATTGCAAAATTTTGTGATTTAATCAGATTAATTTTTTTAATCGTTTGACAGCACTAACAGGAATGCTAATGTAATGGATATCACAAACTGGCCTTAGGACTACTTCCAGAAAACATCAGTGAACACAATCCACTGTGTCATTCGCCATAGCCAGCTAAAACTCTATAGGTCAAAAAAGAAGCCATTTCTAAACATGATCCAGAAGCACAGGCGTTTTCTCTGGGCCAAGGCTCATTTAAAATGGACTGTGACAAAGTGGAAAACTGTTCTGTGGTCAGACGAATCAAAATTCAAAGTTCTTTTCAGAAAACTGGGATGCCATACCATCCGGACAAGGACAAGCCAAGTTGTTATTGCTTATTGTTAGCGCTCATTTCAGAAGGCTGCATCTCTGATGGTATGGAAATGCATGAGTGTGTGTGGCATGTCCAGCTTACGCATGTGGAAAGGCATCATCAAGTCTGCAGTCCAGATCTTTCACCCATAGAAAACTTTTGGTGCATCATACATAGGAATACATGACAAAGAAGACCTAAGACAGTTGAGCAACTAGAAGCCTGTATTAGACAAGAATGGGACAACATTCTCTCCACAACTTATTTCCACAGTCCCCAGACGTTTGCAGACTGTTTTAAAAGGAAGAGTGGATGCCATACAGTGGTAAATGTGGCCTTGTCCCAACTATTTTGGGATGTGTAGATGCCATGAAATTGAAAATCAACTTATTTTCACCTTAAATGATACATTTCCTCAGTTTCAACATTTGATATGTCATCGATGTTGTATTCTGAGTAAAATATTGAAATTTGAAACTTCCACATCACTGCATTCTGTTTTTATTCACAATTTGTAAAGTGTCCCAACTATTTTGGAATTCGGTTGTAGATACAGTAGGCCTATGAGAGATTAAAATATACTGTTGGCATACTATAGTTTGCAGAGGGGGATATTCTGGAGAGATTTCTTATGGGAGGAGTCTTACTGGAGAGGGTGAAAAATCTGTCTAGCTATGCAGCACATGTGCAGCACATTTGAAAGACAACGACTTTTGTCAACATTTTTATTCTACAACAACAAACCATGATTGTCCTCTGCCTTCTATTTATCTGCGTATTTCTGTCACAAGCAGGTTAGTTTCAGATCTTAGCATCAGATACATGAAATTGCCTATATTTGATTTACAAACATAGACCTACATGTATTGGTTTTGTTACATTTAATCTATTTGTTTGGATCTCTTCAGGTTTTAGTTTACAAGATGACAGCATCAGTCCAACCTCTAGAAAATTCCTGGTCTCAGAGGGAGGAACTGCTTCTCTCTCCTGCACATACAGTGTTGCTGGTGTACAAAGTCTATATTGGTATCTTCAGAGTCCAGGATCTAAACCAGAATTAATCACCACATTGTTTGAATCTGGTGATGAGGTTAAATCAACTAATCCTCATCCCCGTGCCTCTGGTAAAGTGGATAAGGACACTAATCCTAAACGTGTTGAACTGAAGATCTCATCTGCTGAAGTCTCAGACTCTGCTGTCTACTACTGCGCCCTGCAGGCCCACAGTGACAGGAAACTAAACTGCACTGTACAAAAACCTAAACCTAATGTAACTAAAGAAAAATGAATAAACATACAAATAAATATATTCACACATAGACAACATTTGTTTTAGTTTAGTTCTTCACTCTAAATTTCAACGATCATGTCCAACCCTCAGCTCATGTCCAACCCTCTATACAGTCAGAGGAGGAGCAGAGCAGATACTGTAGACAGACAGACAGAAAGCCTCATAGTACATCATCACATCAGATTGCTGAGAGTAAACTTACTGTAATCTAATCAGATCAGCAGACCAGACTCACACATCAACTATGGGCTCAGTCATGATGCTTCCTTTAATATTGCTCTTCTCAACCCATTTGGGTAAGATGTCCCACAATGTGGTCTTCTACTTCTTAGCTGTAACAGCATGTAATTCAGTGTTTGTGATGATGGTTTGTATGCTGTCTTCATTGACCTGCCAATATTGGCAAGTCAATGAAGACAGCATACAAACCATCCATCCAATAGAGAACAGGGTTGAATGCAGTTAATGCATTCAACCCTGTTCTCTATTGGATTCAACAGTCTTATACCTGTCCTAAACACTCATTTATGTTTATCCTAAACAATATTATCAGCACAGCAGACATCTCATATTTATTGTCAAACAATGAAATGTTTCCCTTCATTTCTAGGCAAGAGCATTGGAAACCCCATAGCTCCCGACAGTACAGAGAAGAATGCTGTAGAGGGAGAAAATGTTGAGCTCACCTGCAAGTACACTGGAAGTGTTGACACTCTGCTCTGGTATCGCCAGTTCTCCCAATCTGGTCCACAGTTTCTCATTCTGGACTATGAAGGTATTATCACCAATGCAACTCCTCCAGTTCCTGGGATATCAATCAAACATGATAAAATAGCAAAGCAGGTTTCTCTGGAGATCTCATCTGCTGAAGTCTCAGACTCTGCTGTCTACTACTGCGCCCTGAGGCCCACAGTGACAGGAAACCCTGCAGCACTCAACAAAAACCCCTCAGCAGCCATTACTTTGCCAGAACTTTATCTATGTAATAAAACAAGACACTGTATTCATCCCCTGAGAAATGTAATTATTCCGTAGCATCCCGAACAAGATACATGTGATCAAACATACGCATAAACACTGTCCTGTTAAGGTTACAATTACTGGACATCTCAACAGCCACAGGCAAGATACAAGAGGTAACAATTAAAACAAGCATCATGTTGTATCAATAGAAATGTGCAGGGAAATACAATGAGGTTTTTTCAAATTTTTAGATGCTGATAAAATATTATGTGAATGAAAATTACCTGTAAATACATAACACTTCCCATAGTTTACCTCTATAGCAGGGAGGGAGCAATTACTGAAGTAAGTGCTTAAATGTAATCTTCACAAGTTTTCTGTCATGATGCTTCTTTTTATTATGGCCTAGGTGTCCAAGTAATGAAACTGTATTAGATCTGCACGGTGTGTAAGAGGTTTTCCAGACTCTTTTTCACTTCGGGTCACTTTTTGCCTTTGTATTGTTTGCACAGAGTTGGTGGAGTGTCTTTCTTTACATTAATTTGCTTTTCCCAAGTCTACCAAAATAGTCTTTTTAGTCTTTCAAAAGCTAGTGACTGTTACTTCAACCATCAACCACAAGGTGGCACCATTGTAATTCTCTTGAGAACACCCTCTATGTGATTAATTCTGCACAAGACAGTCTACTTGATACATTGCAACAGTGACATTTTATGATACGATCTCGTAGAACTGAAATTCTTTTCTCCTCAGCAGTGCAATCCAGCCATGGGATTTTGGTTGATTATATTTCTGATGTCTCTTTGTTGCTTAGGTAAGTTGTATATTGGTCACCAGTTTTCATCTTCAAAATACTGTAGGCTATATATAAATATAATAAGAGAAAGGTTACACAATGATATCTTATTTGTTCACTGGTTTCAGTATGCAGAGCTGCGGACTCTGTTGATCAGCCAGGAGGATTTCTCTCTGCCTCTGAGGGAGACTCAGTAACTCTGTCCTGTTCCTACACCACCAGCGCTACTACAGGACTATCATACCTGTTCTGGTACCAGCAGAAACCTCATGGACTCCCTGCACACATGCTGACACGGTTCTCAGACAAAGGCGATAATGAGGAAGGTTTTAAGAAGAGATTTGAAGCCAATCTGACCTCAAACTCAGTTCCTCTGACCATCCAGAATCTGCAAGTGTCTGACTCTGCTGTGTACTACTGCGCTCTGAGGCCCACAGTGACAGCTGCACACTCAGCACTCATACAAAAACACAATCAGATGAACGGTGCATGCTTTGGAGCATACTGGCGTCAAGGACTCATTTAATGTGAAAGGACAAGATTCTACATCATTGATGAAAGCAGTGAATATATCATGTGCATCACACAAAGCCTTCCCCCTCCTGTCATGAGCATTGGTGAACACAGAGCAAACTCAAATTGGCTGGTAGATTTGGCTGGGATAAGGAAGCATCCTGAAGACTGAAGCCCCTCCTTAAATAGTTGAGATTAGAGTACTTTTTGTGTTCTTTCAAATGCTTCACAGTGTGGTCAGCATGGACAACTTGCTTAAGAGCTGTCTTATTTTCTTGGTATCATGCTCAGGTATAAACACATTTTTTGTGCATTTCTTTAGAATGTGTTGAGTGTGATATGGGGCTAATATCAGGTGTCAAATAGCACAGTCATACAGTAATATTGAAATACTCAAATCCTCAATTAATTTATGTATTTACAGTGTGCCGAGGAAAAGATGAAGTTCATCAGCCATCACAGTTGGAGACTGGACTAGAAGGAGGGATGATAACACTCAACTGCAGATATGACACAACCAGTACTAATGCCTACCTGTTCTGGTATAAACAGAAACCTAATGACTATCCTCAATACATGCTGCAGAGACTCCCTTTTGGTGGAGGTGATGAGGAAAAGGAATTTGAAGAGAGATTTCATGCTGATCTCAACAAGACAACAAAAACGGTTCCACTCATGATCCAGAATCTGCAGGTGTCTGACTCTGCCGTGTACTACTGCGCTCTGCAGCCCACAGTGACAGCAGTGAGTAGAGCCATCCTACATAAACCTATAAGAGGGAAAGACCTGCAGCACTTGTGTTCTGTTTCATCTCAGAAGGTTCTTTGTCTCTGCCTTGTCCTTGAACTCTGCAGTTCAGATATCTTAGCTGCCATTATCCCTTTCTTATAGCAGTGTTTAACTTACTGTTTTAATACTAGATTTTTCCCAGATCCACATAAATTCTTCAGAAAGATGATGGTGGAAGTGACCCCCCCCCCCCCCCCCCAATCTCACACTCTGATCCCTCATCTACATATTATTATCTCATAACGATTAAGACCACTGGAGGGTGGTTGTGTCAAAACTATACTAATAGACGGCAATTCACAATCACAGCACTCAGTTATTATGGTACGATCAGCAGTCCAAAATCTTCACAGACAAACCTATCACACCTGGCCTGTCAATCGCCTGGGGCCCCAAGCTGAAGTATGGCTTGTATACACACATAGAGACAGGAACTGAGGTGGAATATAAATACTTTGTACCATATGAAGTAATGTCTAGTCAAAATCACACACCATGTTAAATGCTGACATAGTGTTCAATGCAGATCAGTGCAGCTCCAACCCTCTACCAGTCAGAGGAGGAGCTGAACAGGCAGACAGACACACAGACAGATATCATAGTAACATCAGATTGAACAACTGAATCCAAACAGATCTGCAGACTCTCACTCATATGGGCTTAACCATGATAGTTCCTCTAGCATTGCTGTTTTCTATCATTTTGGGTAAGATGATCCACAACTTGCTACATAAGACAGAATATAATACTTGTTAGCACATGTAAATGTTTTCACCCCTGTTTTCTACAGTATTCAACAGTCTTGATATTGAGCTGTTTTATGTCTATCCTAAACACACGTCTTTTTCAATAAGCAGAAAAAATAAATTGATAATTTTTGTCTAGGCAAGGTTGCTGGAAATCCTATCACCCCAGACAGTACAGAGAAGAATGTCATAGAAGGAGAAAATGTTGAGCTCACCTGCACATACAGTGGAAGTGTTGACAGTCTGCACTGGTATCGCCAGTTCTCCCAGTCTGGACCATAGTTTCTCATTCTGGACTATAGTGGTACCCCCATCCAAGGAAACCCTGCAGCACTCAACAAAAACCCCTCAGAGCTAGAATATACTGGAAAAGCACAAAATCACAACTCCAATAACATTCCAAGAGATTAAATGTAATTCTTAAATGTCCTCTATGTCCATGGTGTCATATAAAATGATTGAAAATCAATGAAAATGATAAATAAGAAATAAACTAAAATAAAAAGTCTTACACTTTACTTATCGCTATAGTAATTTTATGTTTGAGGTCTGAAAAATAAAAGGTTGAACTGTAATAGGTCAGTCTTAACCAAAATTCTCAAAACCAAAGAAACAGTGGCGTTCTACTGAATGAGCCCTTTACATTTCACTTAGCAATATAACAATAAGTGCTGCACAAGTTTCCACCACAAGGTGGCACCATTACAGTAAATACATTTCAACAGTCCTGCAGCCTGTAGGTAGCCCAGTCATAACCAGCCCCTTGGTAGAGTTGAAGATCTCTGGGTGAACCTGATGGGATACAGTGTGTGGTGTGTTAGCAGGTAGACTAGCAATATCATTGCATAGAGTACATCACACATGGAGACACAGCTGCTACTCATGCTCATTATGGCAGCAGGTAAATTCTCTACAAAAACACTCAACTAGTACCTTCAAATTGCCTGAGGAACTTGAGTACAGTAGAAGTTAGTTAACATAATAATGACCTGTATTCAGGTCTGAATAATGTATTACCACCAACTTATAATCTTCTTTCTCACAGGTATAACTGCAGACCAAATCGATCCTGAAAAGGACAGTTTCACCGAGGCTGAAGATGAAGATGTGTGGCTGACGTGCATTTATCAAACAAGCTCAGGTTAACCCCGTAGCACCCAGCAGTTTTGACTGATAATTGGATGAAAAGTTGAACGGAGTGTGGCGCAAAATCGATTGCAGCTAGAATTTTTTTGTGGATGAGAAAAATGATCGCTACACCTCAGAGAACATCTCCTGAAATTTTCACGTCATTACGTCAAGTATGGACTCTTCAAAACAGCGTCCCCTTGCGTCACTCATGACCTCCAGGGCTTACTTTCACTTCCTGGTTCTTTTCGGTCATGATCGCGGGCTTAAACAAAATTATGCCTTCGTTTTCTTATTTCTTCCATCCCTACTACCTGTGATATATCTTCTAGCTTCACTACAACCACTAACATGCGGTTAAAACAAGCTCTGTATTACTCGTTACGTTCCCCCGAGCTCTCTCTACCCCTGCTGCGGGCGCTGTGGGCTTACAAGCCCGCGAACAATGAGTGAACTACTCGCTGATTGGACATCCAGGCTGACTATGCTATGCTAGTACCCAGGTGAAGGGCGTGGGAAGCCCGCTACTAGACTGTAAGTTTACCGCGGTAAAACTGCAGTTTTTAAATGCGTTATACGCGATAATTTTGAATTACACATGACGTTTTTTTGTTATGAAAACGTAGCAATATATTCCTGCTAGCTAGCAGAGTAGCGTTTAGCCCAGTGTGAACGCTTGATTACGAGTGATCAGCCACTGAAAATCGCAATTTGCTAGTTGCTTATTTGCAACCCAGGGTGCTACAGGGTTATGCTAATCTTTACTGGTACAGGCAGTATCCTGGACAAGCACCTGTTTATTTGTTGTGGAAAGAAGGAAAAGGTGGCTCTCGTGAAAACATCCCTAATAAGAACAAATTTGGCTCAGAAGCCACATCAACATCCACTAAGCTCCAAATTAAAGGTCTGACTCTGGCAGACTCGGCTCTCTACTACTGTGCTCTGAGGAGCCCAGTGATACAAACTCACTGAGACGCTGTACAAAAACTCACACAGTTTTTTTTACTGAGAGAGATCAAAGTAATTTCCTTCTTTTGGTTTAATATCAGCTAGCCGCCATCTATGGTTTCAGACTGGGTAACTGTGGTTACACCTGCTAGAGAGTGGATGTCATTCAGCATAAAAATACATGGGTGAATTACAAGGGATGTATAAAAATGGTGCTATCACCATTTCGCCCAGCTACACGCATCTATCAACCACTTGTCAGCCATCTTTATAGACATGCCACTTCAACCTCTCATATCTAAGACAGCCCGTGACACTGATGAAAGCGACGCAGGGAAAATAAAAAAATACAGTAAGGCTAGACTGAAGGTACAGGTATTTTAGTCCAGTTCATTCAAAGTGAGTATTTCTGTCCAGTTCATTCAAAGTTTAATATTGATGTAGGCCTAGTCTAGAAATCTAGACATACCCTAGATGTAGCCTACACAAATTGTTTTGGAAAACCGGCGTCTGGAGCAACAAGAGCAGGTAGGAAGTGTTGGTCTATAAAACAGGAGAGGGAATATGATTGGTCGAGCAATGAACGACGAAATGTCTGAGTCTCCCTGAAAGAACTAACGCTAAAGCTTCCACTTACAGGCTTCATTGTGGAACAACAGTGTGATTCTTTCACTATAGTAGAAACACACATGACGGTGACAGTAATATAGTATGTATAACAAAATATAAACTTTAAGCAAAAAAATATAAAACTTTTACTTGGCGCCATCAAGTGGATATATGACGCATGTTTCAATGTTGTTATCAAATAACTAACTGCCAAAAGATAATATCTTTAAAAGTGAATCAAGCACAGACATGAAGTCTGTTCTGATCATATCAATCTGGAAGCCAAGCAAGTTTTAACACTTCAGGCAAAGAGAAGTTAATCCACTGCCTTTATTTTAAAAATAGACCTGCTGTACATAGAACATGACAGACTGTTCACAGAGCAGGAAACCCTGGAGAGATTTCTTATAGGAGAATTTTTAGCAGAATCTGTCTAGCTGAATGTAGAAATAGCTGCAAGGAATTCCCTCTAGATGTGCAGTACATTGCAGCCAATGAGAAAACCCTCGTTGATATCTTCATTTTACAAAAACAAAGCATGACTGTCATTTGTCTTACTTACATGTATCTCTGTGTGGTCACAAGCAGGTTTGTTTCAGATGTTTATGTTGTTGCAAATGTATGTACTGCATATTTTTGGCAAATACATGACTGTTTACAGTTAAGTCAGTAGACAGATAATAGAATCCTTCAATTGAATTCAACTATTGCAATATCCGGCATTACTTCCAAAAGCCTGTAAATTATGCTATTCATGGCACACATGTACAACAGAGGGGCGACGGGTGTGTAAATGGGGGTGTGTTTTTTTTTTTTTGGTGATTTTACTGAGATTTTTAGTCTCGTGTGAATCTTCCATTTATTTGACAGAAGTCCTTTGTTTAAATTACATTACCCCATGTGGCCATGTTAAACTAATCCTTTTCAAATAGGACTTAAGAACGATACACTCCTTTTCAAGGTAGGCCCTCCTTCATCTCCACAGCCTCAGTCAAACACACACACACACACTCACACACACACACACACACACACACACACACACACACACACACACACACACACACTCTACTAGACTGGCATGACTATGAGCTACATCAGACATGGAGACAACTTTTTTTATGCTCATTATGGCAGCAGGTAAATTTTCAGTAGCATAAAAACACTACTGAAGAACCTTCAAATTACCTGAAAGCATGAGATCAGTATACGTTGACGAACATATTATTGACCGTTTTTTCACTGAATAATGTATTTCCACCAACTTATATTTTTCTTTCTCACAGGAATAGCTGCAGACCAAATAGATCCTGAAAAGGACAGTTTCACCGAGACTGAAGATGAAGATGTCTGGCTGAAGTGCACTTATCTAACAAACGGACATACTATTCTTCATTGGTACAGACAGTATCCTGGCCAAGCACTAGTGTTTTTGTTATGGAAAGGTGGAAGAGGTCATTCTTCTAATGAAGAACACATCCTTGACAAGATCAAATTTGGTTCCAAAGCCTCATCAACATCCACTGAGCTCCAAATTAAAGTTCTGACTCTGGCAGACTCTGCTTTCTACTACTGTGCTCTGAGGAGCAACCGTACACCCAGTGATACAAACTCACTGAGATGCTGTACAAAAACTCAGATAGTTTTTTTTTATTGAGAGAGATGAAAGTAATTTCCTCCTTTTGGTTTAATATCAGTTAGCCATTATCTGTGGTTTCAAACTAGCTTAAGTGACTGTGGTTACACCTGAAAGATGTCATTCAGCATAAAATACAAGGCTGAATTACTAAGGAGTTACTAATTTAAACATTGTTGGTGTTAGTCATGACTCGTTATGTCTTGGGCATGTGTGTATGCTTAATAAAAACATTTTATCGCAAAAAAAGGAATTATATAGATGTCTGTTGATATATTGGCAATTAGGTAGACGAAAAGACGGCATTCTAATTAGAAATCTAGGTAGGTTGTCTGGGAGTTTTTAGCTGGTTCCTTGCTGCCTTCCATGACAGGTAACTTCTTAGAAGCAAGTCATGGGCTCACGAGCCTACTGATCTCTGCAGAAAACAGTATTACTGTAAAAGCAATGTCACATGAGACTTACTTGGACTGGCGCCATCAAGTGGATAAAGGTTGCATGTTTCAATGTTGTCATCAACTAACTGAATGTGAAACAAGATTTACTGTAAGAGTGACTCAAGCACAGACAATAAATTAGTTCTGTTCAATCAATCTGAAAGCCAAGGTGCACTCAATTCAATCTGAAAGCCAAGGTGCACTCCATTTTTTAAATACACCTGCTGTAGATACAGTAGGCCTATGAGAGATTAAAATATACTGTTGGCATACTATAGTTTGCAGAGGGGGATATTCTGGAGAGATTTCTTATGGGAGGAGTCTTACTGGAGAGGGTGAAAAATCTGTCTAGCTATGCAGCACATGTGCAGCACATTTCTAACAGTGCAGTGAAAGACAACGACTTTTCTTGACATTTTTATTCTACAACAACAAACCATGATTGCACTCTGCCTTCTATTTATCTGCGTATTTCTGTCACAGGCAGGTTAGTTTGAGATCTTTCTACTGTAGCATTAAATACATGAAATTGCCTATATTTGATTTACAAACATAGACCTACATGAATTGGTTTTGTTACATTTAATCTATTTGTTGGGATCTCTTCAGGTTTTAGTTTACAAGATGACAGCATCAGTCCAACCTCTAGAAAATTCCTGGTCTCAGAGGGAGAAACTGCTTCACTCTCCTGCACATACAGTGTTGGTGTACAAAGTCTCTATTGGTATCTCCAGAGTCCAGGATCTAAACCAGAATTAAACATCCCATTGTTTGAATCTGGTGATGAGGTTAAATCAACTAATCCTCATCCCCGTGCCATTGGTAAGGTGGATAAGGACTCTAAACCCAAACGTGTTTCTCTGGAGATCTCATCTGCTGAAGTCTCAGACTCTGCTGTCTACTACTGCGCTCTGCAGCCCACAATGACAGGAAACTAAACTGCACTGTACAAAAACCTAAACCTAATGTAACTAAAGAAAAATAAATAAATATATAAATATTTTCACACATACAACATTTGTTTTAGTTTAGTTCTTCACTCTAAATTTCATCGATCATGTCCAACCCTCAGCTCATGTCCAACCCTCTATACAGTCAGAGGAGGAGCTGAGCAGATACTGTAGACAGACAGACAGAAAGCCTCATAGTGACATCACATCAGATTGCTGAGAGGAAACTTACTGTAATCTAATCAGATCAGCAGACCAGACTCACACATCAACTACACTATGGGCTCAGCCATGATGCTTCCTTTAATATTGCTCTTCTCAACCTATTTGGGTAAGATGGTCCACAATGTGGTCTTCTACTTCTTAGCTGTAACAGCATGTAATTCAGTGTTTGTGATGATGGTTTGTATGCTGTCTTCATTGACCTGCAAAACTAAACTGTGTAAATGCATTCAACCCTGTTCTCTATTGGATTCAGTCGTATGCCTGTCCTAAACACATGTTTATCCTAAACAATATTATCAGCAGACATCTCATATTTATTGTCAAATAATGAAATGTTTCCCTTCATTTAGGTAATAGCACTGGAAACCCCATAGCTCCAGACAGTACAGAGAAGAATGTTGTAAAAGGAGAAAATGTTGAGCTCACCTGCAAGTACACTGGAAGTGTTGACACTCTGCTCTGGTATCGCCAGTTCTCCCAATCTGGTCCACAGTTTCTCATTCTGGACTATGAAGGTATTATCACCAATGCAACTCCTCCAGTTCCTGGGATATCAATCAAACATGATAAAATAGCAAAGCAGGTTTCTCTGGAGATCTCATCTGCTGAAGTCTCAGACTCTGCTGTCTACTACTGCGCCCTGCAGCCCACAGTGACAGGAAACCCTGCAGCACTCAACAAAAACCCCTCAGCAGCCATTACTTTGCCAGAACTTTATCTATGTAATAAAACAAGACACCTTCATCCCCTGAGAAATGTAATTATTCCGTAGCATCCCGAACAAGATACATGTGATCAAACATACACATAAACACTGTCCTGTTAAGGTTGCAATTACTGGACATCTCATCAGTCACAGGCAAGATACAAGAGGTAACAATTAAAACAAGCATCATGTTGTATCAATAGAAATGTGCAGGGAAATACAATGAGGTTTTTTCAAATTTTTAGATGCTGATAAAATATTATGTGAATGAAAATTACCTGTAAATACATAACACTTCCCATAGTTTACCTCTATAGCAGGGAGGGAGCAATTACTGAAGTAAGTGCTTAAATGTAATCTTCACAAGTTTTCTGTCATGATGCTTCTTTTTATTATGGCCTAGGTGTCCAAGTAATGAAACTGTATTAGATCTGCACGGTGTGTAAGAGGTTTTCCAGACTCTTTTTCACTTCGGGTCACTTTTTGCCTTCTTTCTTTACATTAATTTGCTTTTCCCAAGTCTACCAAAATAGTCTTTTTAGTCTTTCAAAAGCTAGTGACTGTTACTTCAACCATCAACCACAAGGTGGCACCATTGTAGTTCTCTTGAGAACACCCTCTATGTGATTAATTCTGCACAAGACAGTCTACTTGATACATTGCAACAGTGACATTTTATGATACGATCTCGTAGAACTGAAATTCTTTTCTCCTCAGCAGTGCAATCCAGCCATGGGATTTTGGTTGATTATATTTCTGATGTCTCTTTGTTGCTTAGGTAAGTTGTATATTGGCCACCAGTTTTCATCTTCAAAATACTGTAGGCTATATATAAATATAATAAGAGAAAGGTTACACAATGAAATCTTATTTGTTTATTGTTTCCAGTATGCAGAGCTGCGGACTCTGTTGATCAGCCAGGAGGATTTCTCTCTGCCTCTGAGGGAGATTCGGTAACTCTGTCCTGTTCCTACACCACCACCAGTACTACAGGACTACCATACCTGTTCTGGTACCAGCAGAAACCTCATGGACTCCCTGCACACATACTGACACGGTTCTCAGACAAAGGCGATAACGAGGAAGGTTTTAAGAAGAGATTTCAAGCCAATCTGACCTCAAACTCAGTTCCTCTGACCATCCAGAATCTACAAGTGTCTGACTCTGCTGTGTACTACTGTGCTCTGAGGCCCACAGTGACAGCTGCACACTCAGCACTCATACAAAAACACAATCAGATTTGGTGCATACTGGTGTCAAGGTAGCCTGGCAATGCCATCCTACGTACCTCCGCTAAGGATTTTATCTCCGCACGTAGTCTGGAATAAACCCCCTTCCCTCCTTTCTCTCGGTTACTCTACGGTTTAGCCAATCAGCACACAGTTTAGAGCGATGTCTCAAAATTTTGTAGTCCGACAGGATAGGGACGCGTTTGTTATTCTCTCCCCCGCTTTCGAATTACATTCACAAAATTGGTACATTACATTAGCATCCATGTTCTTGAGGATTTATTGCCACTACGATGTCAAAATAGGTCAGAACTTCGATAATACTGTTAATGCTGAAAGCGGAAGTTGTAGGCGTGAGAGCCAGGCGAGGGAATACGTCATATCCAAGCGGAAACCTATTTCAATTGCGTTGGGCCAGACTGTATGACATAGTCAACCAGGAGCGGTTTCTGGCCTGGGCGATATGGGCGGTCGCCGGTCGCCCAGGGCGGCATTGTCGGGAGGGCGGCATCAAGGTTTTTTTTTAAGTTGTTATTGCGCATGCGAGCGCCGAAAATTACAATCGCGGGTGATCCGGTTTTGCTTCATTGTCTTTCGGAAGCTTTGGTACGGGTATATCTGCACCTACAATGGAAGTATTTGGTATCATTTAATTAAAGTACACAACCAGACGCATGCAATGGTCCAACTTGCAGTGTACTTGCTTGAGAATGAGGGTGTTCAATTTCAGTGTAAAGATCGCCCCCCATTTTGAAATATCTTTATCTGGTGTTATAAACTTGGCTACTGGAGTTCCATCTAATAACCAAGAGCTCAGAAAATAAAACTTAACCAAAACAATCATTACACATTATGATATAGACCTATAATTTGAACAGAAGAGTTTTCTATCACCCATTTGCAGAAAATGAAAACCCCAAATCCCTTAAGGTTTGCCTGCTTTCAGACTTCAGTGCTGAAGTCTCACACACAAGAAAGGGGAGGGGTTTGGGGTTCAGATCTTCTCCTTTGCTTTAGAAGCTAGACATGCATAGTAGAGTAACTAATAGCTACCATAAGTACCATAAGAGTTTTGAAAAAAAAAAAAAAAATAGAAATTAGCAGCAATGGCTATAACTTTGTTTTGTTATTTTTATCCTCTTGTTCTAGGCCATGATAATATGATGAGGTGTGCTGTGTCATTTTTATTATATTTTATAATAATAATAAATATTATTATGTTTTTTTTTTTTATTTGTTTTATTTTTTTTTTTTTGGGGGGGGGGGGGGGGGAATAAGTTGTTCGCCCAGGGCACCAAAGCGGGTAGGACCGCCCCTGTAGTCAACAGTCGCTTTCGCCCAGGCTAGTGTCAAGGACAATTCATTTAATTTGAAAGGACGAGATTCTACATCAGTGATGAAAGCAGTGAATATATCATGTGCATCACACAAAGCCTTCCCCCCTGTTACGAATATTGATCATTGAACGCAGAGCAAACTCAAATTGGCTGGTAGATTTGGCTGGGATAAGGAAGCATCGTGAAGACTGAAGCCCCTCCTTAAACAGTTGAGATTAGAGTACTTTTTGTGTTCTTTCAAATGCTTCACAGTGTGGTCAGCATGGACAACTTGCTTAAGAGCTGTCTTATTTTCTTGGTATCATGCTCAGGTATAAACACACATTTTTTTGTACATTCTTTTAGAATGTGTCGAGTGTGATTTGGGATTCATTTCAAGAGTCAAATAGCACAGCCATGCAGTCATGTTGAAATGCTCAAGTCCTCAATTAATTTATGTATTTGCAGTGTGCCGAGGAAAAGATGAAGTTCATCAGCCATCACAGTTGGAGACTGGACTAGAAGGAGGGATGGTGACACTCAACTGCAAATATGACACAACCAGTACTAATGCCTACCTGTTCTGGTATAAACAGAAACCTAATGACTATCCTCAATACATGCTGAAGAGACTCTCTTTTGGTGGAGGTGACGGGGAAAAGGAATTTGAAGAGAGATTTCATGCTGAGCTCAACAAGACAACAAAAACGGTTCCACTGATGATCCAGAATCTGCAGGTGTCTGACTCTGCTGTGTACTACTGCGCTCTGAGGCCCACAGTGACAGCAGTGAGTAGAGCCATCCTACATAAACCTCAGAGGGAAAGACCTGCAGCTCTTGTGTTCTGTTTCATCTCCGAAGGTTCTTTGTCTCTGCCTTGTCCTTGAACTCTGCAATTCAGATATCTTAGCTGCCATTATCCCTTTCTTAGACTTACTCTATTAAAACTAGATTTTTTTCCAGATCTACATAAATTCTTCAGAGAAGAATCTCACACCCTCTCTGGTCACTCATCTACATATTAAACCCAATAATCAAATGAAAGAAATAATTACATACAGAATATTATTATCTCATAACGATTAAGACCACTGGAGGATAGTCGTGTCAAAACTATACTAATAGACGGCAGTTCACAATTACAGTACTCAGTTATAGTACAATCGGCAGTCCCAACATCATCTCACACAAACTTATCACACCCGGCCTGTCAATCGCTTGGTGCCCCAAGCTGAAGTATGGCTTGTGAGACAGGAAATGAGGTGGAATATAAATACTTTGTACTATGTGGAATAACGTCTTTGTATAATAGTTAAAATCACACACCATGTTCAATGCTGACACAGTGATCAATGCAGATCAGTGCAGCTCCAACCCTCTACCAGTCAGAGGAGGAGCTGAACAGGCAGACAGACAGACGGTCAGACATAGAGACATCAGATTGAACAACTGAATCCAAACAGATCTGCTGACTCTCACTCATATGGGCTTAACCATGATAGTTCCCAGCATTGCTGTTTTCAATCAGTTTGGGTAAGATGGTCCATGACTTGCTACATAAGAGAAATAATAATGCTTGTTAGCGTTTTCAACCCTGTTTTCTACAGTATTCAGCAGTCTTGATATTGAGCATTTTAATGTCTGTCCTAAACACTCACATCTATCAGAAAATTCTTATTTGAAGCAGACAACCAATACTTTTTTTTTATTGTGCAGAAAAAATAAATTAATTATTTTCCTTTATGTCTAGGCAAGGTTGCTGGAAACCCCATCACACCAGATAGTACAATGAAGAATGTCGTAGAAGGAGAAAATGCTGAGCTCACCTGCACGTACACTGGAAGTGATTTGGGTATCTCCTTGCACTGGTATCGCCAGTTCCCGAAATCAGTGCCACAGTTTCTCATTCTGGACTATAGTGGTTCCATCACCAAAGCAGATCCTCCAGTTCCTGGGATATCAATCAAACACAATCAAACAGCAAAGCAGGTTTCTCTGAAGATCTCATCTGCTGAAGTCTCAGACTCTGCTGTCTACTACTGCGCCCTGCAGCCCACAGTGACAGGAAACCCTGCAGCACTCAACAAAAACCTTCACAGCTAGAATACACTGGAAAAGCACAAAGCTAATACGCTTGTGTCAGGTCATTTTGCTATTCCAACACCCTTGGCTGTGACCTGGAAAATCACAAAACTAACACTATTTGCAATGCCAGTAACATGGCAACTGATGAAATGCCATTGCTGAATGTATTTTTTGATGCCAAATGAAATACTGTACTTCTTGAAAACAAAAAAAAAGCATTTGTTACAAAACTCTAAAAGGGACTTTATGTTTTTTTGGATGAGAAGTGATTCCTATTGTCATTTGACTGCTATAAGTGGATCCTATTCACAAAATGGACTTATTATGGATGTACCGGTGGTGGTCAGTGAGGCCCCCTCCACTGTAAAGCGCTTTGGGTGTCTAGAAAGGCGGTATAGAAATCGAATGTGTTGTTGTTGTATACAACTTAATTTTGTTATGTTGTTTTTTCATTCATTTTGGTTTTCTGTTGCAATACCTATCATTCTTTTCCTACTAATTTATGCTATTTCACTATATGTTTACATGTATGTGACAAATAAAACCCTTGAATCCTTGATTGAGAAATAGGCCTTGGCTTTAACAGCACCAAAGCCTTGAACAACACCAAAACATCAGTAGTGTTCTACTCAGTGCCCTTTCCATCAGCTAGCTTACTGTAAATGTCACATTCAGATTATATAACGGACAAACTGCATCAGTCTCCCTGCTTGATTCTCAGTAATATAAGAAATGCCATACAGGTTTCCACCACAAGGGGGCATCAAAATACAGTAAAATTCCTCCCTCCTTACTTGGCCAAACTGTGATTCCATCTAGTGTAAGCGACCATGGCCTATTATACAAAATAAAGTTAGTATTTTCTTGATAAATAATCAAATTCTCATTTCAACAGAGGAGACTAAGGGCTCCTCTTACAATTCCGAGAGAGAGAGAGAGAGAGAGAGAGAGAGAGAGAGAGAGAGAGAGAGAGAGAACTCCTCATCCCAATATTGTCATTGTCCAAGGTTGCTGGAAGCCCCATAGCTCCAGACAGAGTACAGTGAGGAATGTCACAGAAGGAGAAAACGTTGAGCTCACCTGCACATACAGTGGAAGTGGGCCAGTTCTCCCAGTCTGGGCCACAGTTTCTCATGCTGTATATCAATCAAACATATTAAAACAGCAAAGCACTCGCACCCTTCTCCAATCTTGTTAGTGATAGGCTGGAACCTGCTTGATTATATTTTTGGTACACAACCTGTGCCCATAGTATTTGTTTGACCTTTAAAACTGTATTTAATCTGCACTGTGTGTAAGAGGTTTATTTTGAGGGGGTTAGGGACTCTCAACAAAGGCCTCCCTAAATGACTCCTCCTTTAATGTTATATTCAGTCAATGCTGTACACTCCCACCACTCACATGTTCACACACTCACATCAGAGAGCAACCCCAGTTCCCAGTCTCAAATGGACAAATCACTTACCATTATTCTCACTCTGGTAACAACAGGTACACTTATTTTACTTAAAGAAGGCTAAATACTGTACATACAGTATACAGTTATACCATTTTCAAGGATAAAGACATTAAAATGTTGTTACCTTTGCTTGTCTCTGTTTTGACAGGTGCATCAGCACAAGACCAAATTAGTCCAAAAGCAGAGGATGTCTCAGGAAAGGAGACAGAGTCAGTGACTCTCCAATGTAGATACGAGACAAGCAGCAGCTATGTTTACCTTTACTGGTACAGGCAGTATCCTAACATGGCCCCACAGTATCTACTCTACAGAGCAGCTCGCTCACAAAGTGGCTCCAATGAACCTGATCCTCGTTTTACGTCCAAAACATCACAGGACTCTGCTGATCTCCAAATTACAGATCTGACTGTCGCAGACTCAGCTCTCTACTACTGTGCTCTGAGGGTAGCCCAGTGATACAGAGTATCTGAAACGCTGTACAAAAACCTACTCAGACACGATGCCTTTGAAAACATGCAGATAAAAGACATTTCCTGTTGAGTTCAGATATCAGTTCACCACAGATCTAATGCTGAAAGCCTCACCAAGGTCTTGAGGTCACACCTGCTCATGGTGCTGAATGGTGAATCCCCACCACACAGCTGCAGGCATTTCACTGAACTGAGTTGACTGGGCAACTATTTTTAAATTATTACATACAGTACACTGTTGCAAATATAACAAACTGTCTACAAACTACAATGTCTTTTTGGGGTAGCCTGGTCATAACCAGCCAATTGGTCTACACTTCGCTTTGAGGGTCTGGGATTCTGGCTATTAAGAAATGATTGCATGATGGAGGTATTTAAATAAAAAAGATTAGACCGAGCATTGACAGATAGCCTTAGCCTGGGAGTTCCCATGCTCCTTTGCTTATCTCATTTCACTCTGCAAAGCAGAATGGTGACCATGGCCGATTTTCTCGCCTGCATTCGGTATCTAATCACAGAACAAAAAGGGACTAGTAAGGCCCTCGATTGCATTTTACGTCACGTGGTGGCTTTGGTATTGGCTCTGAGCTATGTACAGAGGCTATGATAGACATTCGTAGCACACAATAAACGGCTCTGGACAATCGTAAACAATGCTTCCGCTACGAGAGATGCAATAGGTAGGTCTCCAGACTAAATATCACTAGTGATTTTTAGTTTGGCATTCGCCAGGCTAAGATAGCCTAGCACCGCATTCTCAAGTTCGCTGATTAGCCAGGATGGGATGGATCCTGAATGACAAAACCAATAGCCATAACCCCAGACCAAAGGGAGATGATAGCACAGTGACAGCTGCACTTTGACATTCATACAAAAAAACTTCAGAGTCTCGTGGCTAGATAATCTAAATAGTGTGACATATTACTACGATTATTATGTATAACTATAACATCACTTTACTTGAGCGGGCAGATAACAGTTAGTTACAGGTGATGCCTATCTTATGTACGTGGAGCCAGGGTGACTGTAAATAAATCCAGACTCTTGGTACAGCTTTAGCTTTAGCCTTGCTCTAGAATAATGAACTGTCCGCTATCGGTTCAAGTGGATCCACAGAGGAGCGAATGCCAGCCCGGTAGGTTCCACGGATGAGCAACTGCGAGCCTGGTAGGTTGGGTGAGGAATGCGGAGGAGCGGTGGAACTTTCACGATAATTTAGCTGATCCTGGGCCGAGGGCAGTTATGCGGTACATCTCTCTGCTCATTGGCAGAAAAGGGCTGCATCAACGGTGACCGAATCCAGAATCCTAGGCCTATTACGCACTTTCATTAATTACACTATGATACTCAAAAATAAATCATAGTTAATTAACATCTTTGACTCCTGGATTAGTTAAAGTTTGATATTCCTGCATTATCTAACCGTTAATTTCATAGTAAATCATATAGGACCCATGAGTCAAACATTAATGCACAACATATTATAATGAAAAATGCAAAACACCTTATGTACAGTATGTACATACAATATTGTTGTACAGTATACAATTATTGTTAACTTATATTAATTCAGTAATTAAAACATTAATGGATATTTAAGTACCCTTATTGTAAAGTGTTACCCACTGTTCAACTGTATCTTATGTAGTTTCATAAACCTTGAATTTCATTGCAATTCATATGGCAGAACATCAAGTTGCAGTTGGACTGCAATCCCTTTAGGAACCACTGTGGGGAGATATTTCAGCATTTCTTGTTCAATACAAGTATGTTCCCACTCATGTCTTAAAGGAGATAAACACACACTAGAACATTCCACCTCCATTGCTCAATGAACACACTGAACAGTCATGATCCTCTGGACAAATATCTTATCAATTCTGACTGTTTGCTGGTGTGGTAAGTCAGCTATTCTTATCACCCATACATGATTTTTCCTGTAGGTCTACAGGAGACTGACATTTCTGATTATTTGCATAAGCCACAATCCTAGTCCAAGTATGTGAGAATTTCTTATCTTATTCTTTTCTTACCAATTTTTGTTTTACAGTTGGCAGAGGGATGACGGCAGACTCTGTTACTCAGCCTGCAGATGATGTAGTTGGAGTATTGGGTGAAGAAATGATACTCAACTGTAGTTATGAGACAAACACAGCTAATCAACACTCTTTGTTCTGGTACAAATTCCAGCCTAATGACTTCCCTCGATACATGCTTGCGAAATACTCATATGGAGGTGGGGACAACAGTCCTGGATACAAGAGTGAACGTTTTCAAGCTCAACTTGACACCAAAGAGAAAACTGTTCCTCTGACCATCCAGAATCTACAAGTGTCTGACTCTGCTGTGTACTACTGCGCTCTGCAGCCCACAGTGACAGCTGCACACTCAGCTCTCATACAAAAACTCCTGATTTAATCAACTCTACTTATACTGCATATGCCCAAATATGGAATAGGGGGAAGATCATTGCTGCAATGGTCCCTACCGGAATTAAGCTGGAAATATCATTGAAGGTCTGTAAAATGCAGTACAGTATGCTCATATAAAACTCATATGAGGAACTATCTATTAAGTGTTTTCTGAATGTTAGGGCACTAACATTTAATTCATTTGTAAAAATAAATAAATAAATAACAACAACAAAAAAACAATACAATTGCCTTGTGTTGCTTCAAGCTGAAGTGTCAGCAGCAGACATCACTCACAAATGATCAGGCATCCCATGACCAACATCAGCACAGCTATCAAACTAAAAAAGTTACTTTTTAAAAGGAGTAACAGTTTTTTGAGCGACTTCCCCAACACTGTTCATGAGTGCTGAGGATTGAATGTGTGTGAAGTCAGTATGTCTGAGTCCCGAGTTAGTATGATGAATGCTGAGGAGAGAATGTGTGTAAAGTTAGTATAGAGTCTGTATTGAACCTGTTGTTTGATGAGTGACAAGGTGAAGGTGGAGCTTTCTTTGTGCATTCTGAGGGGAACATTTGAGTGTCACCCAGTCAGAGTTTGATTCACTTCCCTGAAGCAGCTTCCACCATGTTACTGTATGGACTCATACTGTTCAGTGCAACAGCAGGTAAGAGTTATTCAGATGAATTAACGGTAATATGCTACAAGTGCATTAAAGTTCAACAGCTGATATTTAGTGGCAAGGGATTCCCTCTAGACGTGCAGAGCACCTGTAACAGCGCAGCCAAAGAGACTTTTGTTGACATTTTTACTCTACAATAATAAGCTATGATTGTCCTCTACCTTCTGTTTATCTGTGTATTTCTATCACGTGCAGGTTAGTTTCAGATGTTTAGACTGTGGTATCAAATATATGATATCAATATGCTTTACAAATAATATTTGCTCAGTTAAATCTATACGGAATCTCTTTTTTTCCTGCCTGTTCTTCAGGTTTCAGTTTGCAAGATGACAGCATCAGTCCATCTTCTACAGAGGTCCCTGTCTCAGAGGGAGAAACAGCTTCTCTCTCCTGCACATACAGTGACACTATAACTGTGAACAGTCTGCAGTGGTATCGCCAGACTCCAGGATCTAAACCAGAGTTCATTATTTTGTTGACTGAATATGCAGACAAAATTACAAACTCAACTGATTATCCTCGTGCCTCAGGTAGAGCTTATAAAGACTCTAAACCCAAACGTGTTGAACTGAAGATCTCATCTGCTGAAGTCTCAGACTCTGCTGTCTACTACTGCGCCCTGGAGCCCACAGTGACAGGAAACCCAACAGCACTGTACAAAAACCTACTACACCAAATGCACCTAAAGAAAATGTGTACAAATAGTTTGTTTCAGCAAAACCTGTTTGGACCTGATAAAAAAGACTGCTTAAAACCATTTTCAGAAAATTCCTAACTGCTTTATATCTCAGACTCTATAGAAGGAAATAATAATAGAAGGATAGAAGGAAATAATATAATAATTTAAAAAAACCTTTTGAGAATCCTGTATTTGGATTGACTTGCTTGGCCAAAACCTTCAGGTGTACTTTTTGAAAATCATTGCAGACAGAATTGAAACAATGTAATGTACGTGCTGCTCCAGGTGAAACACACAGATGTTAACCCAGGTTTTAATTGAATAAATTATGTCACTGTAGTCAGAGATCAATGCAGATCAGTGCAGCTCATGTCCGACCCTCTACCAGTCAGAGTAGGAGCTGAACAGACAGACAGACAGACTGCTGTCAGTGAAGAACTGAATCTAATCACATCTGCAGAGGAGCCTCAGACATCTACTGGCTCAAGCATGAGGATTCCTCCAGCATTGCCACTGTTTTCAATGTTGTGGGGTAATAAAGTACCCAATCTACTGTGTATACCGTATTCGGTAACGCTTTAATTTACAGCCCGTGAAGTACTGGGTAAGTATTAGGTAAGAAGGGTGTAGCAAAAAAGTATCAAAGGATAAAAAAAATACTGAGTACTTACAGCGTAAGTTTGCTGGAATAACTGTCAATTTAACATAATATTATTGAACTGTCTGAGCCATCTTTTACACTCAGTATGAATTCCTGATTCAGCCACATGGTGGCGACCTTGCAGTTCCCAACCCACTGAATGTCATAACCTTCTCATGTCAATATTATTAAGCCTGAAACTTCAGACCACCCATTAGAAATGCCTGCATAAGATTAGGCTCAATGCACAGAAAAGGAGAATAAATTTCCCTAAAGAATCAGTTCTATGGTCTGCGGCCTGAATAGTCAACATCTCATTCGAGGAAAACAATCACTGATTCTACTATCATGACAGCAGTATGCCAATGGAGGTCACATTTCATTGATGAAATGACAGGTTCCAACCCAGTCACAGATATTACGTACCTAAGGTAGACTACAGTTGAATAAAAGTAGCCACCAAGATGCTGCCACCTGCAGGCAGAGTGAGGGAGGGAGAGAGAGAGAGAGAGAGAGAGATTCCTTCCTCTCTACAACAGATTACTAACTCAGATGACTGTAAGGAACACCACTTGATGTGCTCCACATGGAGACTCAACTGCTACTCATCCTCATTATGGCTGCAGGTAAATTACTACAAATACTCATTAAGGTAGAAACAGTGATAATTAATTAAATTAGCGTTGGATGAATTACCTCCACTTATTATTGCTAGAAACACAATGCTAGTTTCCTTAATAATGAGCTGAAATCTCCCTAATGTTGTTTTTCTTGAAGGTGTCTCTGCAGACCAGATTAACCCTGATCAGGACTCTGTCACCAAGACTGAAGATGAAGATGTGAGGCTAAGGTGCACTTACTCCACCAGCAACACCTATGCTGGGCTTTATTGGTACAGACAGTATCCTGGCCAAGCACCCGTTTATTTGTTGTGGAAATATGGAAAGGGTACCAATGGTGAAAACATCCCCGATAAGAACAAATTTGATACCAAAGCCTCAGAAAGATCCACTGAGCTCCAAATTAAAGGTCTGACTCTGGCAGACTCGGCTCTCTACTACTGTGCTCTGAGGAGCGTCGCCCAGTGATACAAACTCACTGAGACGCTGTACAAAAACTCAGACAGTTTTTTATTGAGAGAGATCAAAGTAATTTCCTCCTTTTGGTTTAATATCAGTTAGCCGCCATCTATGGTTTCAAACTGAGTGACTGTGGTTACACCTGTTAGAAAGTGGATGCATTCATAAAGTACATGACTGAAGGGAGGTCTAAAAATAAATAAATGCAAAACCATGATCATGCCAAAAGTCAATTTGCAATGAATTTACAGAAATATTCTACATGTATTTATATAATTTTGATCAATTTTATTATCAGTCATCCTCCAATTGTATTAATGTTTAAATTTCAATTTGATAGCAATTACTTTTAAATGAAAACAACATAATTATTGCATAATTCTGAAAACAGATTTTGCATCTGAACTCATCAAACGAAAGATCAAAGAAAAGATCAAATAAAAGATCAGAAGCTATTTGAATTAAATTACAGTAAAACAATAGACGAGTTCTCCAGTTAACACCTCATAGTCTGCACACATTAGCAGTGACAATGTTTGCAATCTGTATCTTGTAACTCATACAGGTAAGAATGACATTCATGTACCAAAGAAACCTGTGACAGAGTCCACTTCACTCAGTAATCAATATACAGTATTAGCGTATTCTTAAACAAATTTCTTACCAATACCATATGTGAAAAAAAAGAAATGGGTCAAATCCAGAAAATATATGGTTTATGAGGTCTAATATGACTCGAATGTCCCTAAAAGCAGTCCAATTTGTAAACACCAAGGCCCTCATTTACTAAGACTAAGCTATTTGCGATGCGTCTGTTTATGCGAGAATGGTAATTGCGCACACAGTGCTTCCTCATCCTCTACTTAAATTAATGTGTTAGACTGGAATTGATTAAAAATAACAATGGAGAAAATAAATTCAAAGCAGACTGGAACATGGCTTTGTGGTCTTTATTATTATTTTAGCGATTTTTCTAGTTCAACATGTGTTGGGATGGAATGTGAACGTCATCTTTGATTACATTCAGTAATTGAATAATTGAGTAATTGAATAATTGAGTAATTGAATAATTTATATGATCGGATGATTTCTTCTTTGCTTAATTAGAAAAGGACAATTCTCAAATCTGCTCCCAAACATGTATCTGTGTCCATCTTGTCCGGATCACTGCTGCCATTAAACAAAGTAAATTTTCACACAAAACGATTCGCACTTGGTTTAGACCTGCTTTGAAGAGACGGTATTTGCCCCACGCAAAATACAGGCGCGCTCTTATGGGCAGTCTTTGTGAATACCACAGAATACATAATTAGATCCAGTTTGCACATACCATCCCACTCCCCTCCCTCAAAGGGCAGTTTGCCCGATTACGCTCAATTTGCGATTTCAGCCAGGTGTGTCCTCTCTTTAAATAAGTGCACACGGCAACACAGTTAGCGGGTTGGGAAAAAATCTCTTCCACATGGCTCCGTCAGCCAACACAGTCTTTGCATGGAAATAGCACCTGAAAACAGATAGCGCCATCGCAAAACGGATGACAAATCTACCCCCAAATTTCTTAATTGTTGGTTTCATTGTAATGAGGAAGCTAGTGAATGCATCACTGTCATGTTACACCACACCCTGAGGGCGTACCCATTTTCATGTAAAATTCACCCGAATTCCATTCATTTCAATGGGAAATTTATTTCATTTTCAAATTCTCTCCATTTCCCAAAGGATCTAAACTGGGAGGTATTTCGGAGAACACATACCGTACTCCCATGCTGTACACCACCATCCATCAAATTTTCTGAAGACACGACGGTCAATGGCCTTATCACTGGTGGCAACGAGGCTGCTTATAGGGTTGAAGTGGAGGAGTTGGTTGAATGGAAAAGACCCAAGGAGAGATGATGCTGGACATGAGGAAAGGGACAAGACTGCATCAACCAATCAGTATCAGAGACTGTGTTGAGAGAATATTTTTAAATTTCGGGGTTTTCACATCAGCGATGACCTCACACAGTGGCGCCTCCAGGCGTACGGCTGTACGCACTGTGCGTACCTTCGGAGAGCGAGAGAGAGAGAGACGCGCAAGCGAGAATCGAGCGGAGAGGGAGAGAGAGAGAGAGAGAGAGAGAGAGAGAGAGAGAGAGAGAGAGAGAGAGAGAGAGAGACGCGCAAGGGAGAATCGAGCGGAGAGATTTGTCATTTGTCATGAGATTTGTCAAGTTCTGAAGTAGCCTACTGAAATGTTTTAAATGTGTCAATAGGCAAATTTATTTTTAGGAGTTAATAGGCTTGCATGGCCGTAGGCTATCTATCGACGACATGATGCGATTTCGCTGTAGTCTACTCTATTTGTGATTAATGTTTTCATGTAGGCTATTCGCCTATTTTCTTTTGTTTGAAAGCTCGAGAAAAGCGGTAGGGCCTATCCTTTTAGGCGAGTGCCCATGCCACGCCGATATCACTCTAGGCTATGCATTATAATTTTCTCATAATGGGCCATTTGCGAGTGGGGGGCGCCCTTCGTTTCGCGCGCCAGTGGAAGGGAAAGGGCAAGGGGAGAGGCCCTGTCCCTATACCGGGCAGCTATAATGCAAGAAGTTGGTGAAGTCTAAACCAATTCCTTCGAAATAACCATTCTTCATTCATAATATTGTTAATCCAACCCGACAATATCACAAACAATTTCCTGAGTTGTGCGAAATCTTTGCTTGACTACATTTCAAAACATCATCAAAGCGCTTAGACCTAATTGATGCATGCATGATATCCTCTCTAACTTCAACAGGATAGGCTGCTCACAAACCCAAATGAACTCTCCTATGCGAATGTGAGAACCAGGAGTCTCCATTTTTCCAAGACACGTCCTTGCCATATAATGACAGGTTAAAAAAAAAAAGTTGGTGCTCCCCTATGGAAAGCCAAAACTGCCAGAAAACGTATATATTACCTCGCGTTGAACTCAAGTACGCCCGTAAAATCCGCCCGTTTGTCCGTTATTGCGCCGCTTTTTTCGCCGCTCTGAACGGCAGCGCCGTTAAAATCGCCCGGAATTTCCGGAAAATCGTCCGCTTTTTACGCCGTATTGATGTTCTAAAACTCGCACGTTTTTTACGCGCGTTATGTGCACCAAACCGCGCGTAAAAAGCGCGCGAGTTGCGCAACACAACGCGCGTAAAACGGCCGTCTTACATTATGATAATGATATCCATCCTTCTTTTCTGACAGTCAATAGTTTTGAAATGTTTGCGCCCAATGGCTGATCAAGCAAGTAGACCAAAACAGTTCAGCACAGATCACCTATGTGGCAAAGATTGCTCAAACTTTACTGCATTGTACCTTCACATTGGTTAATACTTTAGGAGGGAGGAAGAAAATAACCTATAAATGAAGCTCATTGTTAATATGAATCACTATTTAGCCTTTCATGACATCTAAGAGTGGCATTTTTTTTTTAAATTGTTGTTACTGTTATGTACTTATTACTGTTCAGCACCACACTATGTATCTTCTGCTAGAGTAATGGGCTAATACCAAGCCTGCAATGCCATCAGTCCTGGGTTCGAATCCAGGTAGAAGGGGCAGTATTTTTCTCCCTTCCATACAGTACATCGCGATTTTGTTGTGTATTTTTTGGGATAGAAATCCACTGACTATCAGCCTATAACCTATAAATGAAGCTCATATCAGCAATGAGCTTCATTTATAGGTTATTTTCTTCCTCCCTCCTAAAGTATCAACCAATGTGAAGGTACAAACACAGTTTTGTTAGCCTAACATCAAACCAATGAGAGCAATCGCAATAATAATAATAATAATAATAATAATGAAAACATTTGTTTACTAACACAGGGCTGCAAAGTCAGTGGATTTCTATCCCAAAAAATACACAACAAAATCGCGATGTACTGTATGGAAGGGAGAAAAATACTGCCCCTTCTACCTGGATTCGAACCCAGGACTGATGGCATTGCAGGCTTGGTATTAGCCCATTACTCTAGCAGAAGATACATGGTGTGGTGCTGAACAGTAATAAGTACATAACAGTAACAACAATTTAAAAAAAAATGCCACTCTTAGATGTCATGAAAGGCTAAATAGTGATTCATATTAACAATGAGCTTCATTTATAGGTTATTTTCTTCCTCCCTCCTAAAGTATTAACCAATGTGAAGGTACAATGCAGTAAAGTTTGAGCAATCTTTGCCACATAGGTGATCTGTGCTGAACTGTTTTGGTCTACTTGCTTGATCAGCCATTGGGCGCAAACATTTCAAAACTATTGACTGTCAGAAAAGAAGGATGGATATCATTATCATAATGTAAGACGGCCGTTTTTTACGCGCGTTGTGTTGCGCAACTCGCGCGCTTTTACGCGCGGTTTGGTGCACATAACGCGCGTAAAAACGTGCGAGTTTTAGAACATCAATACGGCGTAAAAGCGGACGATTTTCCGGAAATTCCGGGCGATTTTAACGGCGCTGCCGTTCAGAGCGGCGAAAAAGCGGCGCAATAACGGACAAACGGGCGGATTTTACGGGCGTACTTGAGTTCAACGCGAGGTAATATATACGTTTTCTGGCAGTTTTGGCTTTCCATACTCCCCATCAAGTAACGCAGTGCCCGCGCGCATGTGTGTGTGTGAATGCAACAAAAGTTCACTGTCGAGTTTGTCGTTCATAGTCTATGTAGGCTAGATAATGTTCATGTAGGTCAATTTTAAATTCAATTTCAAGTTCACGTTGTATATAGTTTGATTTTTACAGAATTTTATTTTATTTTATTTGTTTAGCACACATTAACATTAAATGGTGCAAGGAGGGAACGAAGCCCAAGGGGCTTGTACTTGTACAGATGAACTGCTGACGCACGCACACTTTTTTTTTTTTTTTTTTGGGGGGGGGGGGGCTATTTGTGCGTACCCTACAGTTCAATCCTGCAGGCGCCCCTGACCTCACATGGATTTATATCACCACCCAGTTGGTCAAGTAATCCTAGCAATGACTACTTCCTAAGGAGGCTGAGGAAGTTCTGCATGCCTTCTAGGATATTTACCACTAGGGTCCACAGCAGAGCATGTAACATCATCAGGGACCCTATGCACCCCCAGCACAGTGTCTCTTAACTGATGCAGTTTGGAAGGAGGTAGTATGACCTGTAATACCACTAGGCTGAAGGACAGCTTTTATCCTCAGGCATCAGACTGATAAACCAGTCTGACAGTTTGCCTGTGTCCCTGCCCCAACCAACCCCATTCCATCCCTTGGGCATGACATGATTGAACATACTGCATGTGAACATTATTGTAAGAACTCTTAGTGCTAGCCATAGGAGCTTCTTAGTTGTTATTTATTTAATTATTCTATTTAACCTTTTAACCTAGTTAATACACTGTACATGACGTTCATTATGTTACAATAATTTCATTGTTTTTAAGTTTTCATTGTTTTGTCATTTTTAAGTATGCATATATAAAGAAATGCTTTGACTTTGATACTCAACTGCATTGGACTTCAACAGAACAATGCCACTTTGCCACCAGAAGAGGGCAGTGTGTCTCAACATTTTTCATAATAAATACACTTCCTCTTAGACATCATTTGAATGTGTAGAAGGCACACATTTGAACTTCGCAGCACATAACCCCAAGGCCCTAGGGAGACTAGCAATGCAGTCATGGCATTTATGCAAAATTCCATCTTCATTCTTATGCTTTATTCTTTGGGTAAAATGCATTTTCAAGTTTCATTCCAGTATTTGTTTAAAGCTTGTGATGGGCTACATGTATTTAATTAATTTATGTTGAATAGACATTTATTTGAGTGATTTTGTCATCTGTTATTCTGTTCTGATTGTATTAATGTGGTTTTACTTCACCAGAGGACAGGAGTCAGTTGAACAGCCAGAGATGGTTCATATAGAAAGAGGATCAGTGACTCTCAGCTGTGGATATAAAACAAGAAGTCAATCACCAGATCTCTTCTGGTATATCCAAAGACCAAAGGATTTGAGAAGAGATAAATACACCTCTGGAGAGAACAGTGCTGAATTTACAGAGAGATTTCACTCCAAACTCAACTTCTCCTCCAGCTCAGTTCCTCTGACCATCCAGAATGTGCAAGTGTCTGACTCTGCTGTGTACTACTGCGCTCTGAGGCCCACAGTGACTGTTCCAAACCACAGCATCATACAAAAACACATTTATGGCGCTTTAGTCCAGTGAACAGATACTAATCCTGTATGAGATAAATCCGTACTAACTTCAGACAAGTGGGTGTACAGAAGAAAATTTCTGGGGTGTTTTCCCAATTAATTTCTGTTTATTCGGTAATATTGGAGAGGAGGGGCCTATGTGGTGTGACATGATCTTAGCCATAAAAGCATCATCAGCTTTTGTCTCTGCTGGGGTCTTTGATGAAGTCATCATGCTGCTCATTTCATCGTTACTCTTCACATCCATTTTAGGTAACTTTTTCATTTGCATTGCATTTATAATTGACCTGTCCTATACTAACACGCCTTTACATTTACAATTTATGCATTACATCACATGTTCTTTTTCTTTCCTTTCACAGGTCAAATTCATGGGCAAACAATTAGCTCTGACAGCACTGGGATGTTTGCCACAGAGGGGACTAATGTAAACTTTTCCTGCAGCTATTCCAGTTCAGGTTCCTTTACCCTGTTTTGGTATCGGCAGTATCCACAGTCAGCTCCCCAGAATCTTCTCAGCATTTACTTGACTGACAAAATAGAGGAATTGACTGAAGACAAGCGTTTCACTGGGAAAAGGACTGCAGATAAAGTCTTTCTGTATCTCTCCTCTGCTGAAGTCTCAGACTCTGCTCTCTACTACTGTGCCCTGCAGCCCACAGTGACTGACAAACACACATCCCCATACAAAAACCTGCCTGAGAGAAGAGAGAAGTGAAGTCACAGGCATCAGAGCTTCAGATGTCTGAGAGATCTGCTTTTTGAGATTGAATCTTTGTTTTAAATTTGCAATTTCAAACACTGATGTCGACTGTACAACTAACAAACCACCGTTGTTTGAATCACCTTTTTTGTTGCCCTTGATTGGTTTTAGCCATCGCAGAGGCAGTTTGAAAGATTCTACCCAAAGGGTCTATTGATCGTGGCCAGATTAAAAAATTTTATGTTATAGTGTGGCTTGTCAGGCGAGCAGTTGGCCTGTGGTCATTCATTCCTTTATTCATCCCCTTTTTCTAACTTGTATGGAATACAAAGAGAGAGATAAGCTGAATTGTTCAACTGTATCTTACATGGAGTTTCATAAAACTTGAATGTCATTGCAATTCATATGGCAGAAAATCAAGTTGCACTTGGACTGCAATCCCTTTAGTATCCATGGTGGGGTGATGTTTCAGCATTTCTTGTTCAATACAAGTATGTTCCCACCCATGTCTTAAAGGAGATAAACACACACTAGTCTAGAACATTCCACCTTCATTGCTCAATGAACACACTGAACAGTCATGATCCTCTGGACAAATATACTATCAATTCTGATTGTTTGTTACTGTGGTAAGTCAGCTATTCTTATCACCCATACATGGTTTTTCTTGTAGGCCTATACAGGAGACGGATATTTCTGATACATTATTTGCATAATCCACAATCCCTGCCCAAGTATGTGAGAATTTCTTAACTTATTCTTTTCTTACTTTTGTTTTACAGTTGGCAGAGGGATGACGGCGGACTCTGTTACTCAGCCTGCAGATGATGTAGTTGGAGTATTGGGTGAAGAAATGATACTCAACTGTAGTTATGAGACAAACACAATAAATCAACACTCTTTGTTTTGGTACAAATACCAACCTAATGACTTCCCTCAATACATGCTTGCGAAATACTCACATGGAGGTGGGGACAACAGTCCTGTATTTGAGAAAAAACGTTTTCAAGCTCAACTTGACACCAAAGAGAAAACTGTTCCTCTGACCATCCAGAATCTGCAAGTGTCTGACTCTGCTGTGTACTACTGTGCTCTGCAGCCCACAGTGACAGCTGCACACTCAGCTCTCAGACAAAAACTCCTGATTTAATCAACTCTACCTCTTATACCGCATATGCCCAAATATGGAACAGAGGAAAGATCATTGCTGCAATGTTCACTAGAATTATTGCATAAAGCTGGAAATAAGATTGAGGGTCTGTAAAATGAAGTACATAATGCTCATAATCTATAACACTCATCTATGAGGAACTAATGGCATGAAGCATCTAGAAGTGCTTTCTGAATGTTCAAGCACTACCATTTAATTAAAATTCATTTGTAAAGAAAAAACAACAACAACAAAAACAATACAATTGCCTCGTGTCGCTTCAAGCTGAAGTGTCAGCAGCAGACATCACTCACATATGATCAGGCATCCCACGACCAACATCAGCACAGCAATCAAACCAAATGAGAAAATGGCTAGATAACGACAAAGTATCAAAAGGAGTAACGACTTCCCAAACACTGTTCATGAGTGCTGAGGATTGAATGAGTACAAAGTAAGTATAGTCTGAGTCCAGTTAGTATCATGAGTTCTGAGGAGTGAATGTGTTAAGTCAGTACAGGGTATTAGACCTGATATTTGATGAGTGACAAGGTGAAGGTGGAGTTTTCTTTGTGCATTCTGAGGGGAACATTTGAGTGTCACCCAGTCAGAGTTTGATTCACTTCCCTGAAGCAGCTTCCACCATGTTACTGTATGGACTCATACTGTTCAGTGCAACAGCAGGTAAGAGTTCTTCAGGAGAATACATGGCAATATGCTACAAGTGCGTTAAAGTTTAACTGTTTGTAATCAGCTGTTTACTTCACAAAGATATTTCAAATGAAGTTATCTTTTATTCCCAGGTGTTTTTTTTGGGTAATGAAATCAAATCAAATCCAAATCAAGTAGGGCTGGGACGGTAACCGCATTACCGCTATACCGCGGTACGTGACGCCTACCGCGGGTCTGAGCACGTCACCGTCATGACCGGCAAAAAAAAAAAAATAATTTAAACATTGGCCTGTATATGTGGGGATGTCTGCACACTGATACTCAGTGAGAAGAAAAAAGTGAAAAAGAAGAGGTCTCTCTCTCTCTCCAAGTAGCCTACAGCTCGCTGCGGCCTGATCCTTCTCTCTCTCTCCTGCTCACACACACGCAAGCTGCCCGGCCCGCCCCCCCTTCACACACCTGACATTTTTAAATCCTCTACAGCGCGAAAAAGTCCCACAAATGCAGCGCTGATCAGCCTGTATCAGAGTAAATGTTCTTAGTTTAACATAGCCTAGGCTATAGGCCTGCTACTGCGCTATTTGAAATAACATTTCGAGCGGCGCCATTTCTGCCGCTCTCACTCTCCTGCTCACACACACGCAAGCTGCATCGGTAACCCCTTTACACACCTGACATTTTTAAATCCTATACAGCGCGAAAGAGTCCCACAAATGCAGCGCTGATGAGCCTGTAGGCTATCAGAGTAACTTTAATAAGTTAACGGGTTCTGCTTGTATGCAATCGGAGGACAAATGCCGCCTTAGCTTGGAAATTGTTTAGGTAGAAGGTGATCGCGTTTAGAAAGTAGCCTAGTGTAAGAAGGTCATTTGAAACATTGCAGCGGTTCATTTAAGAAAATGACAGCTCCGAAATGACGGTGCTTTAGTTTGAGGTAGTGATAATCATAAAGAAAGATCACCATCACCTTATCCGTTACCCTTCCTAAAATGTGGAAATGTATTTCTCAAAGCTAAACCCAAGCGGAATGTTTTTTGATGGGCTACAATATGATGAAGCAGACAGAATGCATAAGACGCAGCAAGTTGTAACCTCGTGCCAAATGTTTAATTGGTTAACTAGGCCTACTAAAATGTAGCCTAATGAAAAATTAAGTGAGGGTAATCATTTGTTCACTTCACACAAAAACATCTTGGACAGATTTGACAAATTGTAGTAGTGTCTAATCCACTGTCTACTGTAGGCTAATTTAGAGATTAGCTTTTTTTTAATCAACCAACATTTTTCTTTGTTGTTGATGTGGCGGGTCCCAAAAAAGGTGAACCATGCCTGTGATTGGTTACTGCTCTTTGTCAATCGTGTAGGCTACGACTTCTCAAAATATCTGACATGCTAGATGTTCCCTGACAACTTGAGACAAATCGCGTTGGTAAGGAGTTCACACATTGTTTGGTCCCGACTGACCTACAAGACATAAATATAGCGGTATATCGCAAAACCGCGGGAATTTGTTGATTACCGACCGCGGTAAGAAAAAATCCAAACCGGCCCAGCCCTAAAATCAAGATTCCTCTGAGGATGGATCAGATGTTACCTTGTCCTGTAACTACTCAACATCAGATACTAGTCCATCGCTGCACTGGTATGTCCAGTATCCCAGATCAGCTCCCCAGTTCCTCCTGCTGGTGCTGCACATCACTGGGAAAGACCCGAGCCCAGGCAAACATCCTCATCTGATGGGGAATCTAAACCAAGACAAAACTAAAGTCTTTCTGCACATCTCCTCTGTTCAAGTCTCTGACTCTGCACTCTACTACTGTGCTCTGGCACCCACAGTGACACTAAACCACAGACTGCCATACAAAAACCTGACTGACACAGGAAAAGAAGTTGTGTGACTGTCAAAACAAGACTATAATGCTTACGAGTGCTCAGTAGCCTACTGGGAGAAAATAAATACCGGTAATAGATTATTATTGTTTTATTTTATTATTATTATTATCTTTTTTTTACAGTGAGTACATGTAAGTGCATTTGTCTAGCAGAAAGCTGATAATGAATCCCACCATAGTGCTTGGTTCTCTGTGCTTTTGGTGCCATCTAGTGGAACACTGATGTACATGACATATTCTTTAATTCAGAAAAAGTGGAAACTGGAGAATTTTTTCCTGAATTTCAAAATATGTACAACAAAGAAGAATCTAACTTTTTGCTATTAATCATACTGTTTTTCGTCTTTCTTTCTTTTTTGTTCTTGTGTGTGTGACACTGTGGAGAAATATAAGGAGGAGAGGAGGAGCCTTCCAACGATGACTACTTGGCAGTGTACAGTGAGATGCAAGCAGGAGGAGCCTTAGTGATGAGCTTATGTGGAGACTGCAGAGATGTGTGGCTTCATCGGCTTCAACGTGTGGCTTCATCACAGCAGCACAGCACAGCTTTCAATTCCATACAAATATGACACTGTGCTGCCTTCTCTTGCTGCTTCCAGCACTGATAGGTTGGGCCATTTCAGTTTTCATCTTAAAAAGATAGAAACAAAATGTGCAAACCTATGACAACCCATGACCCATGAGATTGTTTCTATCTTATTTGGTTATAGTCTTTTAAAAAGTAGACTAAATTTTTATCTCACCTAACCCTCGTTTTAGGTAAGACTTTACAAGATGACATCACTCCAGCCTCTAGAGAGCTCTTTGTCTCAGAAGGAGAAATGTCACATGTGTGATATTTTTGATTTCACTTTATTATCTTTGCTGTGCTTTTGTTTTTGTGTGCTGTGCTTTGCTTTTGTGTGCTGTGTTATTAGGTTTTGTTTTATCACCCCTCCCGGCGCTACCAATGGGTCCACTGGCTGCCATCAATGAGACATTCATCTATCTGCCAATCCTGGTGAGCTGGCTAATTGGACTTTATTTGGGACAGGTGTGTGTGGGGGGAGTGTTTTCTTATTTATACACACAGGTAGGCAGAAGCCATTGTTCAGAGTGAAAGCAGCACGCAGCAGTGGTCCGTCGGCTGATTCCGTCTCGAGTTCATCTGCCTGGGCGTCTTACTTGGTTGCCGTCCGGCGAAAGGAGCTACCCGCGACAGAGGAAGGGAGAAAGGCGCGCTATACATCTCCGGGTCCTGGACTTTGTCTGGGCCCGGTTAAGTAAGTTCTCCCTTGCTTCTGTGCTTAGTCTTGGAGTGCCGCTACGGAGCTAGCTACGCTGCCTGCTGCCGGTGTCTCTATTGTTTTGCAGGGCCGTTGCTGTGCTGTGCGGTCTGCCTCTCTGCTACGCTGTGCTGTTGTGCCTGTCTCTCGCTGCCTGCTTCGCTACTGTCCTGTGTGCCCCGCTGTCTGCTGCTCTACTGCTCTTCTTGCCTGCCTCCCGCTGCCTGCTTGCAACTGCTGTGCTTCCTGCTTGCAACTGCTGTGCTTTAGCCTGACACGTCAGACTATATCATAAGAATGTATAGTCTGAAGACCACTGATAGACTGTACCTCAATGGAGGGGCGGGTGATTGCGTTGTCTTTCAAACTGCCTCTCCACGTAATAGGCTAGCGTTCCGGCCAGTGGTACCAGCTGGTATATCAAACTTTTCCCGTAGCCCGTCGGTAACACGGCAAAGACATCTTTTTCAGAACGAAAAACTTCAGTGCACTTTCTTGTTTCACTTTCAAAGAAAATGACAAGTGCAATTCGTCCAAAACTAAAGCCAAAGACGATTCCGCTCTGGTTTGAGCAGGGCTGTCGTCATCGTACAAAGCCCGCCTTACGATTTCGTACATACCGCGCTGTGATTGGTTATCCGCCTCCAGAGGAAGGCTAAAACGGGTTTCTATCAGTGGCCTCTAGACGTACCTCTGTGCAAATTCAAATTTGCTACCACTAGGGGTACGTCTAGAGTCTAGGCTAGCTGTGCTTCCTACTTGCTACTGCTGTGCCTTCCGCTGTCTACTTACAACTACTGTGCTCACGCTGCCTGCGATCGCTGTGCTCCTCTGCTGTATTGCCTGCTGTATACACTGCGGGTTGCTGCCGTAGCGACGGTAGCTACTAGCTAGCTGCTACGCCAACTTTCAGTGGGATCGTCGCCGCTTCCTGTGCTGTGCACTACTACTTCGCTGTTTGGTGTTGGGCGCTGCGCCTGCAGTAGCGCCCCTGGTGCCTGGTGGTGGTAACGCGGCTGGACTAATTCACTCGACCAAAAATAACTGACTGTCTTTTAACTAAACTAAACTATTTTATCTTGCAGCTGCATTAAATGAAAGTATTAATAAAAAGATAATTTATTTAATATTTTTGCCTCATCTGCTCATTCACTGTCAACCACTCTGCCCAAAAACGGTACTGCCTGGTCACGGGCATTTCTATACTGGTGACAGAAACAGTTTCTCTCTCCTGCAATTACAGTGTTGCTGTAAAAAATCTCCAGTGGTATCGCCAAAGTCCAGGATCTAAACCCGAATTCATTATCATGTTGTTTGAATCTGGTGGTGACCTTAAATCAACTCTTCCTCATCCCCGTGCCTCTGGTAAAGTGGATAAGGATACTAATCCTAAACGTGTTGAACTGAAGATCTCATCTGCTGAAGTCTCAGACTCTGCTGTCTACTACTGCGCTCTGCAGCCCACAGTGACAGGAAACCAAACAACGCTGTACAAAAACTTGAGGCATTGTTGCCTCAAATGAATCTCTTTCAAATAGATGCAGGCGTAGTCTGTCTGTTGTCTTGTCTGTTGCTGTCAATCAAACATTATAAAAAAGCAAAGCATGTTTCTCTGGAGAGCTCATCTGCTCAAGAGTCAGATTCAGTCGGATTTGGCCCCTGACCTGTGAATTTGAGAGGTGTGATCTACAAGTAATAACTCAATACAATACAAACTATATAAATATTTAAATTACTTTTAAATTAAAACGCTGGATGCTGGTAATATCACAGGAACTATGATTCCATCTAGTATATAAAATATATTTAGTGAACAAGAAAAAATGTGAACCTCACGTTTTAAAATGACTTTGAGAATATTAAAGGTATAATCCGGAGTGATTCAAACACGTAGCCCTGCTATTTTATACTGCTAAGCGCTACTGATAGCCACCTCAATGATTGAATTTTGTGCATTGTAGACCGAGTTTGCGAAACGGCAGCTAACGCTAACTGAATGAGGCATGTCAAAAACGTTAGCTGCTGTTTCGCTATCTCAGTCTGCCTTGCATGAAATCCAGTGATTGAGGTGGCTATCAATAGAGCTTGGCGCTATAAAACAGTAAGACTAGTGTCATCATTAGGCAAATTGCCCAGCTAAATATAAATGAGCAATGCAATGTCTGCATTGATAAATTATTTAAAGGATTGTATTTGACTTCTATGGAAAAGTTTTATATTGTCTAATGGCATCTCAAATTCAATGTTATTTAAGCCTTTGATCTCAGCAATTCATGGAAGAATATAAAACTGCATGTACACTGCAATTTCTATAGAAATCCTGAAGGGGGCGATATTTCATCACATGTTCCAGAGCGGCTCTGACATGTTCAAGACAAAGAAGTTTCCATACATGTCATACAGAGTAGAAATGGTAGAAATGGTAACTCACACTAGAGCAAACCAGTGCCATTGCTCTGCGGCTGCCATTACAAAATAGTCATGACTCTCTGGGGAAATATCTTAGCCATTTTAACAATTTATAATTTTGGTAAGTATACATTTTTTCACCGCCCACACAAGATTCACTCTAATAATAATTTACATCTGCTTATTTGTCAGAATACCTGCCTTTCTCATCTCTTAAAATGATGACTAATTGATTTGTTGTTGTTGTTTTACAGTTTGCAGAGGGATGACAGAAGACTCTGTTAATCAACCTTCACATGATGTAGCTGTTGTAGACGGTGAATCAGTAATACTGAATTGTAACTATGAGACAAACACGGCTTTTCAGCACACTTTGTTCTGGTACAAATTCCAAGCAAATGACTTCCCACAATATATGCTGAAGATCACTTCATTGGGAGTTGTGGAAAACAGTGATGAATTCAAAGAAAGATTCAAAGTTCAACTCAACACCACTGTGAAAACTGTTCCTCTGACCATCAAAAATCTGCAAGTGTCTGACTCTGCTGTGTACTATTGTGCTCTGCAGCCCACAGTGACAGCTGCACACTCAACTCTCATACAAAAACTGTGCATTCACACCAGCTACAAAAGCTGTAAAATAGCCAGGAATAATTATGTTTTTTATTAAAACGGATGACAGAAGCAAGAACAAATATGATCAAAGTTTTGGCAGCTAAAAAAAAGCTCAAACTAGCTGAGGTGTGTTTTGGCTGTAAATTAAAGGGCAATGGTAACACCAAGAGCATTACCACATCATGAGCTAACAGATATCTTAGAAGTAATGCACTTTGTGCTCAAAATTCAATCATTGTTCTTGTTTTTGGACGAACTTCAATAAAATGGTAGCCTGGCCTTCCGCTCTATTCATCTTCTCCCTTCAGTGTTATGTCTGGGATTTCTTACTGCTGGCTTAGGAAGCCTTTCCTCCTGGTCAATCAGCAAAAAGAGGGAGGTGTTGTGAATGTAGCACAATACAGGCTAAGGGCTGATCCAATATCTTTTAATAAATAGTTCACAGTAAACACCGTTTCTCAATACCCGAATGTCCAGACCCTCTGTACGGAATGAAAGTGTAGAACGATACACAGTATTACTAGACTAATTAGAGTAAATGACTTTGTAGCCTATGCAGATCCCTTGAAAACACTCATGGAAGACAGCGGTGTATAAAAAAAGTCAGATTACCATCAAGATGTCAGATGATTAAAATTAACATAGATGGTATACCAACAACAACACCAACAACAATAAGGACACCACCACCACCACCACAACAAGAATCTACTGTACAAATAAGTCAGAATGCAGCAGGATGCTTCTTTAGTCTTATTCATTTTTTCCCCCAGTCATCATTGTATCAAAGAGGAGGAGGGGCCAGATGTGACAGATATTCTGAAATGATCTTAACCATAACAGCTTCTTTCTTATGCTCTGAGGTCTTTGGTGAGTTCATCGAGATGCTCATTTCATTGCTATTCTTCACAGCTGTCTTAGGTATTTGAATTGTATTCATTTATTTTATGTTTTGTTTTGTATTCATGACCTTTTCAGTTATTGACTTCACAAATACATTTACAATTGATGCACATATGGTATTTTTTCCTTCCTATACAGGCCAAATTAATGGGCAAAAAATAACCTCTGACAGGACTGAGATGTCTACCACGGAAGGTTCTAATGTAACCCTTTCCTGCAGTTATTCTTATTCAGGCACTTCCTACCTGTATTGGTATCGGCAGTTTCCACAATCAGGTCCCCAACATTTTCTTAGCATTTTTTCTAACACAAAGGAGCGATCAACTGAAGACACACGTCTGTCTGGGATGAAGACGGCAGATAAAGTCTATCTGTATCTCTCCTCTGCTGAAATCTCAGACTCTGCTCTCTACTACTGTGCCCTGCAGCCCACAGTGACTGACAAACACACATCCTCATACAAAAACCTGCCTGAGAGAAGAGAGGTGAAGTCACAGCCATCAGAGTCTGTCTGGAAGATCTGCTTTTTGAGACTGCTTGAATCTTTGTTTTAACTTTGCAATTTCAACTTTGACTGTACAGCTATATAAACAAAATCTGTATAATAGGCCTATAAACAAATTTACTACTCTCTTATTTTACTAATTTTCAAATTTTTGTCATTGCAAAGAGAAGAATGGGAGTGCCAGAATGACATGTTGCTAGATAGACAGTGGTCTAAAAAGAACTTCTGATATGGAAAATAAATGATCTCTTATGGGGTGTGGGGTTGGAGATTGTAGAATGTAGAAATTTGATGACATTGGACTGGATTACTTGGAAAGCACTAATCAAACAGAGGAATGGTGGAATCGGTAGGATCCTGTGGTAGGCCTATGCTATATCTGAGTGAAGATTTTCACTCATATTCACTCTCATGAGATGTTTCACCAATATGGATGGGAGAGATATATGGAGGCAGAGGTGTATTATTATTGTTGTTCAAATTTGTTATTGTTGCTCTTACAGATAATCTGACAGAGAAGAGTGTGAATTCACAGGCTTGGGCTAGTGTTTGACAAACCCTGGAACCTTTTTACAAAGCACTTCAATGCCAGATTCAGCCACAAGGTGGCAGCCTTACCCAGCTCACTGAAACCCCTCCATGTAGGATTCTCATGTAATTACTCTACTTCCTGGCTGTAGAAACACTTTGGACCAACAACAAGAGAGACAAAGACTAAGAGTCACTGAAAAAAAAACAATCTCTCTTAAATGAAACAGTTCAGCTATGGAATGCAGCTTAAAAGCCTTGTTACTTATTTTCTTACATAACTTTGGTAAGTCCAAACCATTTTCAATTTTTCATTAAATGTACAATTTTTCATTTAATACATTAAAAGGCAGGGGAAAGACATTGTGATACATTTGCCTCACTGACAAGTTTTGTTTTTCAGTATGCAGGGCTGTCAGAGCTGCGGACTCTGTTGATCAGCCAGGAGGATTTCTCACTACCTCTGAGGGAGACTCAGTAACTCTGTCCTGTTCCTACACCACCAGCTCAACACAAGCCTATCTGTTCTGGTATCAGCAGAAACCTCATGGATTCCCTGCACACATGCTGTGGCGATATTCCAATACAGGAGATAATGATGACACATTTAAACAAAGATTTGAAGCCAATCTGACTTCAAAGTCAGTTCCTCTGACCATCCAAAATCTGCAAGTGTCTGACTCTGCTATGTACTACTGTGCTCTGAGGCCCACAGTGACAGCTGCACACTCAGCTCTCATACAAAAACATTTCCTACTGTAGACAATCAATCGTCTCTTTCAGTCAATCTTTCAGTTTATATTGTGTCATATTGCTGTAATGCCTTTTTTGCGAATTTGTCAACCAAGGAAGCTCAAACATATCTATTAAGGGGGTTTCACACTGAACACGCTTTTCTGCTTGTAAAACGCGAGTATTCTGAAAAATGAGTGACAAAAACATGCGAGGTCGAAAATGATAAATGTACGTCTTGTTGATATGACAGCTAGATTTGGCTAAACCGCTAACTCCCCGACTTAGCTATGACTGGCAGCTAGGCAACGGGCCCATTGTTGAAGAAAACGCGACCTCAAAAGTTAGAGCCCGTTCACACTGACACGCTTTTTTCACCTCCAGGCGCTCGATTTCAATTGTTTCCCTATGGAACGATGCGACTTGACCGTTGCTACGCGCCTCGCGTAAAAAAGCGCAAGTAAAAACGCAAGCGACTAAAAAACGCAAGCGCTCAAAGTTGAAAATAGTTTAACTTTTGAGGTCGCGTTTTCTTCAACAATGGGCCAGTTGCCTAGCTGCCAGTCATAGCTAAGTCGGGGAGTTAGCGGTTTAGCCAAATCTAGCTGTCATAGCAACAAGACGTACATTTATCATTTTCGACCTCGCATGTTTTTGTCGCTCATTTTTCAGAATACTCGCGTTTTACAAGCGGAAAAGCGTGTTCAGTGTGAAACCCCCCTTAGTCGCTTGCGTTTTTACTTGCGCTTTTTTTACGCGAGGCGCGTAGCAACGGTCAAGTCGCATCGTTCCATAGGGAAACAATTGAAATCGAGCGCCTGGAGGTGAAAAAAGCGTGTCAGTGTGAACGGGCTCTAATTGATCATTAAAATGCCTAGAGGAGGACAAACCCATTCAATTAAGTCCTGATTCTATGACGAGAACACAGTGTTGAGATCACAGGGAATTTCACATTGCACAATCACTTACCTAAAGCAGTGACAAGAGTGAACATTCAGCAGAGGAGCTGAAAAGATGAAAAGGAAGACAGGGAGAGAGAGAGAGAGAGAGAGAGAGAGAGAGAGAGAGAGAGAGAGAGTCCTCCCCCTAGCCCCACAGACATTGTGATCTCAGATGACTTTGAGCGACACCACTGGAGAGGTAATATGGAGACTCCACTGCTATTCATTCTCTTCATGGCTGCAGGTAAATTAGGAAGCTACTAAAATGCCCATTAGAGTAAAATTACAATCACACACTTATTGATGACATTTCTGTTATATACTCCTCATTACATTCAATTGTGCTTGAATGATGTTCAAAGTGATAAAAATGTTCCAAAATAGCCAGGATGAAAATAGTTTCTTTCCTGAACAGGGCTGAAGCCTAAATGTTTTGTTCTCTCTTATAGGTATAACTGCTGTCCAAATTGATCCTGAAAAGGAGAGTTTCTCCAAGACTGAAGGCGAAGATGTGGGACTGAAATGCAGTTATGACACAAGCAGCTACTATGCTACTCTCTACTGGTACAGACAGTATCCTGGCCAAGCACTGGTGTTTTTGTTGAGGAAAGAAGGAAAAGGTGGTTCAGCTGAACACATCCCTGATAAGAATAAATTTGGTACCAAAGCCACATCAACATCCACTGAGCTCAATATTAAAGGTCTAACTCTGGCAGACTCGGCTCTCTACTACTGTGCTGTGACTGAGGATCCCAGTGATACAAACTCACTGAGACGCTGTACAAAAACTCAAGAGATTAATTTCCTCCTTTTTGGTTTAATATCAGTAAGCCACCATCTATGGTTTCAAGCTGAGAGGCTGTGGTCACACCTGCTAGAAAGTGGATGTCAGCAAGGGTACCACCAGGCAGTAGCTTTAATGGAGGGGGTTGCCTAGGCTTCAGCTAATCAGGGCCCTTGTAATATTAAGAAATACTATTTAATAACAGCAACCATAATAGCACATTATTGAAGGTGTGAAATCATTAACACCTGCACGAATATATGGCCCTGGATCACATTGACATCTGGTGGTGGAGGCTCCCCTCTGTAGGCCCACCAAATAAATTGTGACAAGTAGCCAAACAACATTTTATCGTCACCATCATTTTAGCGATCTCATTACGCTGCAAGACTGGCTTGAATGAAGCTGCACCACGTACCAGGGCAACAGTATAGAATTTTATGACCCCTTTCACTCGCACTTATTTCTCATATTATACTTCTTATGTATTGTATTATATTTCATAGTTTGATCTCTGGTGGGAGGCCATTTGGAGTTGTTACAGATCACCAGTGATCCCTGCAGTTGACTAGCCTTGATTTGCTCAGTGGATATGTCTATCCATGAGCCATAGGTTATATTCAGACATCGGTTGTGTTTAGCCAATCACAAAGCTCTATGTGGACAGGAAGTCATTGGGCAGGCTTTGCGTTGTTTGAATCAGCTTTTTCGTTGCTTTTGATTGGTTTTAGCCATTGCAGAGGCAATTTGAAAGATTCTGCCCCAAGGATCTAGCGATCGTGGCCAGACTATAAATTTCATGTTATATTGTGGCTTGTCAGCGGTTGGCCTGTGGTCATTTGTTTACTTTGAGGAGTGTGTGTGTGTGTGTGTGTGTGTGTGTGCTGTATCTGTCATTCATTCTTTCATTCATCCCCCCCCCCCACACTCGTATCGGAAAAACAAACACATCAGCATCGTTCAACTGTATCTTACTTGTGTCATAAACACAGAGAGATCAGTTGCATCGTTCAACTGTATCTTATATGTTGTGTCATAAAACCTGAATTTCATTGCAATTCAAGGCAGAACATCAAGTTGCACTTGGACTGCAATCCCTTTAGGAGCCACTGTGGGGAGATATTTCAGCATTTCTTGTTCAACACAAGGATGTTCCCACTCATGTCTTAAAGGAGATAAACACACACCAGAGCATTCCACCTCCATTGCTCAATGAACACACTGAACAGTCATGATCCTCTGGACAAATATCTTATCAATTCTGACTGTTTGTCACTGTGGTAAGTCAGATATTCTTATCACCCATACAGGATTTCCCCCATAGGCCTACAGGAGGCTGACATTTCTCATTATTTGCATAAGCCACAGTCCTTTCCCATGTGAGAATTTCTTAACTTATTCTTTTCTTACCAATATTTCTTTTACAGTTGGCAAAGGGATGACGGCGGACTCTGTTACTCAGCCTGCAGATGATGTAGTTGGAGTATTGGGTGAAGCAATGACACTCCACTGTA
>JAODXP020000034.1:18221554-18267843 GCA_027497455.2 Sardinella longiceps | reverse complement strand
GTACTGAATGGATTTGGATCAAATTTTTGCACATGTGTATTGGGACCATTGACAGTATAGGCTATAAAAGACTGGGACAAGTAACTGATTCACTTTTGGTTGTGATCGGAGATCCAGAACACCGTCTGCCTTTGAAGGTAGGCCACCTTTCTTTTGACAAATTTTGAAGGAAGCACAGATGTACAGTATCAGAGAGGATTAAAGCCTGCCTTCAACATCCAACATTCTATGGAATTATTCAGTCATGACTCGTTCTTATGTCTTGGGCATGTTGTGTGTATGGTTAATAAAAACATTTGATAGCATAAAATGGAATTATATAGTTGTCTGTTGATATCTTGGCAATTAAATAAACAAAACAATTAAATAGACGAAAAGACGGCATTCTAAATAGCGATCTAGCTAGGTTGTCTTTTTAGCTTCCATGACAGGTAACTTGTTAGACAGTGAAGAGAGTGAGACAGCAAGTCATGGCCTCACAAGCCAACTGATCTCTGCAGAAAGCATTATTACTGTAAAAGTGATGTCACATGAGACTTACTTGGACTGGCACCATCAAGTGGATAAAGGTTGCATGTTTCAATGTTGTCATCAACTAACTGAATGTGAACCAAGATTTGCCTACTTATAAGTCAATCAAGCACAGACATGAAATTAGTTCTGTTCATTCAATCTGAAAGCCAGGGTGCACTCCATTTTTTAACACAACTGCTGTAGGTACAGTATGAGATATTAAAATACACTTGACAGACTGTTTGCAGAGCAGGAAATTCTGGGGATATTTTTTATGGGAGGAGTCTTACAGGAGAGGGTGCATGTAGAACTAGTTGCAGGGAATTCCCTCTAGATGTTTAGCACATTTCTAACAGTGCAGTGGAAGACAAAACCATTTTTTATTCAACAGCAACATACCATGATTGTCCTCTGCCTTCTGTTTATCTGTGTATTTCTGTCACAAGCAGGTTAGTTTCAGATCTTTCTACTGTAGCATCAAATACATGGAATGCATTTGATCTACAAACATGTACTTGTTTTGTTACATTTACTGTATGCCAAATCTATTCGTTTGTCTTTTTTCAGGTTTTAGTTTGCAAGATGACAGCATCACTCAAGTCTCTAAAGAAGTCCCTGTCTCAGAGGGAGAAACTGCTTCTCTTTCCTGCACATACAGTGTGTCTATACAAAGTCTGTATTGGTATCTACAGAGGCCAGGATCTAAACCAGAATTAATCACCACATTGTTTGAATCTGGTGATGAGGTTAAATCAACTAATCCTCATCCCCGTGCCTCTGGTAAAGTGGAAAAGGACACTAATCCTAAACGTGTTGAACTGAAGATCTCATCTGCTGAAGTCTCAGACTCTGCTGTCTACTACTGCGCCCTGAGGCCCACAGTGACAGGAAACCCAACTGCACTGTACAAAAACCTAAACCTAATGTAACTAAAGAAAAATATATTCAAATAGTTCAGCTGTGTCTTTCAGGATACACCACTGTAGTGGTCTAATTATCATAATAGAGATCGATACAGATCAGTGCAGCTCATGTCCAACCCCCCACCAGGAGGAGCTGAACAGACAGACAGACAGACAGACTGCTGTCAGTGAAGAACTGAATCTTATCACATCTGCAGAGCAGCCACACACAACTACACTAAGGGCTCAACAATGATAATTCTAGTATTGCTGTTTTCAACACATTTAGGTAAGACGGTCCACAATTACTATCTGCAGTTGTAAGTCATAATGCTTCTTAGCATGTGTAAATGTTTTCAATACTGTTCTCATACAGCATTTAACAGTCTTGATATTGAGCTGTCTTATGCAGTGTTACTGTGGTAAACTAAGAGGTGACTAAGTTCTAGGTCTTATGTCTGTCCTAAACACAAATTATCAGCAGAGAACTCTTACTTAAATTGTCTTCTTTTAATATGCTGATGAAAATGAATACATTCTTTCCCTTAATTTCTAGGTAAAAGTGATGGAAATCACATAGCTCCAGATAGTACAATGAGGAATGCCATAGTAGGAGAAAATGTTGATCTCACCTGCAGGTACAATGGAAGTGATTATGGCATCTCCCTGCACTGGTATCGCCAGTTCTCCCAGTCTGGGCCACAGTTTCTCATATTGGACTATAGTGGTATTATCACCAATGCAACTCCTCCTGTTCCTGGGATATCAATCAAACATGATAAAACAACAAAGCAGGTTTCTCTGGAGATCTCATCTGCTGAAGTCTCAGACTCTGCTGTCTACTGCTGCGCCCTGCAGCCCACAGTGACAGGAAATACAGCAGTTCTTAACAAAAACCCCACAGCAAGAATAAATTGGAAAAGCACAATATGAAAAAGGCATTGCAAAAATGAAATGTAATTCCTAAATGCCCTCTTTGGCATAAAATAAAATGATTGAAACTCATTGAGCTTGATAAACAAGAAAAAGTAAAATAAAAGGTCTTACTCTTCTTATGTTCCGGATGGGGTCTGAAAAAGAAAGAGTTGAACTTAAGGAAAGGTCAGCCTTAACCAACACCAAAATTTCTGTGGTGTTCTACCGAGTGGGCCCTTTTCCTTCGCAATGTGTTATATCTGACACTCTGCTGGAGCCCAAAATGACGGGACTATCAAACTGTACTTTACAAAACTTAAACCAAACCTACTGTAACACCAAATATACCAAAAAAAATAAGCATTCAACTACAAAGTAGTTCAGCTATTTGTTAAACCACTGTAGAGCTGTAGGCCTACAGTAATTATCATAATAGAGAGATCTGTGCTGATCATGTCCAACCTTCTACCAGTCAGAGGTGGAGCTGAACAGACAGATAGACAGGCAGCATCAATGACATTAGATTGCTGAGAGTGAAGAAGTGACTCCAAGTAGATCTCAACTCCACTATGGGCTCCACCATGATGATTCCTGTAGCACTGCTACTCTTTTCAACCTTGTTGGGTAAGACACATCATCTACACAGTAGTCAACTAGGTGGATAATGAACTGTAATCATTGTCTAATTTTTCCTTTTTATTGTCTTTTACATCTTTATTTCTAGTCAAGGTTGCTGGAAACCCCATCACTCCAGACAGTACAGAGAAAATTGCCATAGGAAGGGAAAATGTTGAGCTCACCTGCACATACAGTGGAACTGCTTATGGTCTGTACTGGTATCGCCAGTTCGCCCAGTCTGGTCCACAGTTTCTCATTCTGGACTATAGAGGTTCTGTCACCAATGCAACTCCTCCTGTTCCTGGGATATCAATCAAACACAATCAAACAGCAAAGCAGGTTTCTCTGGAGATCTCATCTGCTGAAGTCTCAGACTCTGCTGTCTACTACTGCGCCATGGAGCCCACAGTGACAGGAAACCCTGCAACACTGTACAAAAACCCCAGAGCTTAAATGAATTAGTAAAACACAAAACTAATACTGTCATATCACAACTCCAGTGACATTCCAAGTGATGAAATGTAATTCCTCAATGTCGTTTTGGGGTCAAATGAAATGATTGAAAAAGAGAGAGAGAGAGAAAAAGTTGAACTGTAGGAAAGGTCAGCCTTAGCCAACACTCAGTACAAATCTGTGTTATAGTACTGAGTAGCTCTTTTCCTCAGCAAGGGATTATATCTGACAATCAGACAGACATGCATTAATCTTTCACTCAGCAGTAGCCTATAAGAAATACTGTACAAGTTTACACCACAAGGTGGCATCATTGCAGTAAATACATTTCAACAGTCCTGCAGCCTGAATGCAATTGCAAAAGCAAAGTAAAAGACTGAGAGCTCCTGCAGCTTATGAATGAATTAAAATAATAACATGTGGCTCTGCAGTTACATGGCATTCAACCTCAACCACAAAAGTAAAGAGAGATCTTTACCAGTAAGACAGATACAGTATGTGGTGTGTTGGCAGGTAATAGTTTTCACACTGCCTCTGGCTACCAATTTGGTGAATGAACATGAATCCAATGACCGCCTGACATACTGTAAGAGAGAGAGAGAGAGAGAGAGAGAGAGAGAGAGAGAGAGAGAGAGAGAGAGAGAGAGAGAGAGAGAGAGAGAGAGAGAGATACACTCCCAAGGTATAGGGCCTCATCTCCACAGCCACACACACACACACACACACACTATTAGACTGACATGACTATGAGCATCACCACTGCATAGTGTACATCACACATGGAGACACAACTGCTACTCATGATCATTATGGCAGCAGGTAAATTCTCAGTTTAACAACATTCAACTACCCTTGAATTTCCTGAAGAACTTGAGAAGAGGTTGGTTAATATTCACTGTGTTGCCATCAATATAATCTTCATTCTCATAGGTATAGCTGCAGACCAGATTAACCCTCGTCAGGACTCTGTCACCAAGACTGAAGATGAAAATGTGTGGCTGGAGTGCATTTATGACACAAGTGCCAGCACTGCTGATCTTTACTGGTACAGACAATATCCTGGACAAGCACCTGTTTATTTGTTATATAAACGAGGAAAAGGTGGCTCTCGTGAAAACATCCCAAATAAAAACAAATTTGGCTCAGAAGCCACATCAACATCCACTAAGCTCCAAATTAAAGGTCTGTCTCTGGCAGACTCAGCTCTCTACTACTGTGCTCTATGGGCTAGCCCAGTGATACAAACTCACTGAGACGCTGTACAAAAACTCACACAGTTTTTTATTAAGAGAGATCAAAGTAACTTCCTCCTTTTGGTTTAATATCAGTTAGCCACCATCTATGGTTTCAAAGTGGGTAAGTGTGGTTACACCTGCTAGAAAGTGGATGTCATCCAGCATAAAACACATGGGTGAATTACAAGGGACTAGTGAATCGCCCGTGTAGCAACGGCTTTTCTTCCTCCACCGAAAACAGTGTGCCGTGAGTGAGAGGGGGACTGGCTACGTAGTTAGAGGGGCAGGAGTCTGCTGAGCTTCATCTAATGATATATTTACTCATCTTTGTCCAAACACCATCAAACTTGGCACTGCACTCACTCGTGTCATTAGCAAGATGCATAACAAATTTTTGGTCAGTCTGACGAACAGTTGCTGTTATTCGTGGAACACACAGACAGACGTTCCATGCATTAATAGATAGATGTATGGAAATAAATTATGGTGCTAATACGTCAATAAGTACATGACTATATGATGCATGATACCATGCTACCTTGAGGTCTGTTTCAATACAATCAGACTCGGGTCAGAAAGATTTTGTTTTGCCCAGCTCCACAAATCTATCAACCACTTGTCTGTCATCTTTATTTATGTGCTACTTCAACCACTCATATCTAAACCAACCTGTGATGCTGATGTGATTGTAGACCAAAAGTGTAACCCTTTCACTAATAGTAGAAACACACGTGATGGTGGTGACAGTAATACAAGTATCACAACATAAGACTTTTATATGGACTGGTGCCATCAAGTGGATAAATGATGCATGTTAATGTTTCAATGTTGTCATCAACTAAGTAAATGCTAAAAGATAATATCTCTTTACATGTAAAAGTGAATCAAGCACAGACATGAAGTTGGTTCTGATCATTCAATCTGGAAGATCCGCTATGCTATTTAGAACAAACCATGATTGTGCTTCATTTTAAAACACCTGCTGTAGACAGAACATGAGAGACAGGAAATCCTGGAGAGATTTCTTATAGTCTTAGAGTCTCACAGCAGAGGACTGGTACTCATGAAGAATCTGTCTCGGTGCATGTAGAAATAGCTGCAGGGAATTCCCTCTAGGTGTGCAGTATATTGCAGCCAAAGAGAAAACACTCATCGACATTTTTATTCTACAAAATTGCACAGAGTTGGTGGGGTGTCTTTACATTATGCTGCTTTTCCCAAGTCTACGAAAAAAAGCTTTAGTCTTTCAAAAGCTAGTGACTGTTACTTCAACCATCAACCACAAGGTGGCACCATTGTAATTCTCTTGAGAACACCCTCTGTGTGATTAATTCTGCACAAGACAGTCTACTTGATACATTGTTTCAACAGTGACACTTTATGATATGATATTGTAGAACTGAAATTCTTTTCTCTTCAGCAGTGCAATCCAGCCATGGATCTTTTGTTGATTATATTTCTGACGTCTCTGTGTTGTTCAGGTATGTTGCATATTAGTCAGGTCTCATCTTAACAATACTGCATATAAAGGTTACAAAATGATATCTTATTTGTTCACTGTTTTCAGTATGCAGAGCTGCGGACTCTGTTGATCAGCCAGGAGGATTTCTCTCTGCCTCTGAGGGAGACTCAGTAACTCTGTCCTGTTCCTACACCACCAGTACTACAGGACTATCATACCTGTTCTGGTACCAGCAGAAACCTCATGGACTCCCTGCACACATGCTGACACGGTTCTCAGACAAAGGCGATAACAAGGAAGGTTTTGAGAAGAGATTTGAAGCCAATCTGACTTCAAATTCAGTTCCTCTGACCATCCAGAATCCGCAAGTGTCTGACTCTGCTGTGTACTACTGTGCTCTGAGGCCCACAGTGACGGCTGCATACTCAGTACTCATACAAAAACATGCTTTAGAGCATACTGCATGCTTTGGAGCATACTGGTGTCAAGGACTTGTGGAAAATAAAACATTTAATTTGAAAGGAAAATATTCTACATCAGTGATGAAAGCAGTAAATATATCTTGTGCATCACACAAAGCCTTCCCCCCCTGTTACGAATATTGATCATTGAACGCAGAGCAAACTCAAATTGGCTGGTAGATTTGGCGGGGATAAGGAAGGCATCCTGAAGACTGAAGCCCCTCCTTAAATAGTTGAGATTAGAGTACTTTTTGTGTTCTTTCAAATGCTTCACAGTATGGTCAGCATGGACAACTTGCTTAAGAGCTGTCTTATTTTCTTGGTATCATGCTCAGGTATAAACACATTTTTTGTGCATTCTTTTAGAATGTGTTGAGTGTGATATGGGAGTAATTTCAGGAGTCAAATAGCACAGTCATACAGTAATGTTGAAATGCTCAAATCCTCAATTAATTTATGTATTTGCAGTGTGCCGAGGAAAAGATGAAGTTCATCAGCCATCACAGTTGGAGACTGGACTAGAAGGAGGGATGATAACACTCAACTGCAGATATGACACAACCAGTAATGATGCCTACCTGTTCTGGTATAAACAGAAACCTAATGACTATCCTCAATACATGCTGAAGAGACTCTCTTTTGGTGGAGGTGACGAGGAAAAGGAATTTAAAGAGAGATTTCATGCTGAGCTCAACAAGACAACAAAAACAGTTCCACTGACGATCCAGAATCTGCAGGTGTCTGACTCTGCTGTGTACTACTGCGCTCTGAGGCCCACAGTGACAGCAGTGAGTACAGCCCTCCTACATAAACCTCAGCTAGAAAGACCTGCTCTTGTGTTCTCTTTCATCTCCAAAGGTTCTTTGTCTCTGTCTTGTCCTTGAACTCTGCAGTTCAGATATCTTAGCTGCCATTATCCCTTTCTTATAGCAGTGTTTAACTTACTGTTTTAATACTAGATTTTTTCCAGATCTACATAAATTATTCAGAAACAATCTCACACTCTGATCCCTCATCTACATATTATTATCTCATAACGATTAAGACCACTGGAGGGTGGTTGTGTCAAAACTATACTAATAGACGGCAATTCACAATCACAGCACTCAGTTATTATGGTACGATCAGCAGTCCAAAATCTTCACAAACAAACCTATCATACCTGGCCTATCAATCGCTTGGGGCCCCAAGCTGAAGTATGGCTTGTATATGTACACACATAGAGACAGGAACTGAGGTGGAATATAAATACTTTGTACTATATCGTAATGTTTTTGTAGTAAAAATCACACACCATGTTAAATGCTGACACAGTGTTCAATGCAGATCAGTGCAGCTCCAACCCTCTACCAGTCAGAGGAGGAGCTGAACAGACAGACAGACACACAGATATCATAGTAACATCAGATTGAACAACTGAATCCAAACAGATCTGCAGACTCTCACTCATATGGGCTTAACCATGATAGTTCCTCTAGCATTGCTGTTTTCTATCATTTTGGGTAAGATGGTCCACAACTTCCTACATAAGACAGAATATAATACTTGTTAGCACATGTAAATGTTTTCACCCCTGTTTTCTACAGTATTCAACAGTCTTGATATTGAGCTGTTTTATGTCTATCCCGTGAGACCGGGTTGATCCTAAACACACGTCTTTTTCAATATGCAGAAAAAATAAAGTGATTATTTTTGTCTAGGCAAGGTTGCTGGAAATCCTATCATTCCAGACAGTACAGAGAAGAATGCTGTAGAAGGAGAAAATGTTGAGCTCACCTGCACATACACAGGAAGTGTTGACAGTCTGCACTGGTATCGCCAGTTCTCCCAGTCTGGGCCACAGTTTCTCACACTCGACTATAGTGGTTCCATCATCCAAGCAGATCCTCCTGTTCCTGGGATATCAATCAAACACAATCAAACAGCAAAGCAGGTTTCTCTGGAGATCTCATCTGCTGAAGTCTCAGACTCTGCTGTCTACTACTGCGCCATGGAGCCCACAGTGACAGGAAACCTTGCAGCACTCAACAAAAACCCTCACAGCTAGAATATACTGGAAAAGCAGAATATCACAACTCCAATAACATTCCAAGAGATTAAATGTAATTCCTAAATGTCCTCTTTGGTGTCAAATAAAATGATTGAAAATCAATGAAACTGATAAATAAGAAATAAACTAAAATAAAAAGTCTTACACTTTACTTACCGCTATAGTAATTTTATGTTTGAGGTCTTAAAAATAAAGGGTTGAACTGTAATAGGTCAGTCTTAACCAAAATTCTCAAAACCAAAGAAACAGTGGCGTTCTACTGAATGAGCCCTTTGCATTTCACTCAGCAATATAACAATAAGTGCTGCACAAGTTTCCACCACAAGGTGGCATCATTGCAGTACATACATTTCAACATTCCTGCAGCCTGTATGTAGCCCAGTCATAACCAGCCCCTTGGTAGAGTTGAAGATCTCTGGGTGAACCTGACAGGATACAGTGTGTGGTGTGTTAGCAGGTAGACTAGCAATATCATTGCATAGAGTACATCACACATGGAGACACAGCTGCTACTCATGTTCATTATGGCAGCAGGTAAATTCTCTATAAAAATATTCCACTAAGTACCTTCAAATTACCTGAAGAACTTGAGTACAGTAGAAGTTAGTTAACATATGATCTGTTTTCAGGTTTGAATAATATATAACCACCAACTTATAATTTTCTTTCTAATAGGTGTAACTGCAGACCAAATCGATCCTGAAAAGGACAGTTTCACCGAGGCTGAAGATGAAGATGTTTTGATGAAATGCACTTATCAAACAAGCAACACCTATGCTACTCTTTATTGGTACAAGCAGTATCCTGGACAAGCACCTGTGTTTTTGTTGTGGAAGGATGGAAAAGGTTATTCTTCTCCTGATGAAAGCATCACTGATGAGACCAAATTTGATTCGAAAACTTCAGAAACATCCACTGAGCTCCGAATTAAAGTCCTGACTCTGGTGGACTCAGCTCTCTACTTCTGTGCTCTGGCGCGCCCAGTGATACGAACTCACTGAGACGCTGTACAAAAACTCAGAAAGCTTTTTATTGAGAGACATCAAAGTAATTTCCTCCTTTTGGTTTAATATCAGTTAGCCGCCATCTATGGTTTCAAACTGAGTCACTGTGGTTACACCTGCTAGAAAGTGGATGTCATTCAGCATAAAATACAAAGGTGAATTACAAGGGGTGTATATTACAATAAAGTTCCTCTAAGGCTGAATATTTTCCAAAGTAGACACACACATCCAAGCGGTTTCTGTCCATGCAGCATGAGCCACACTACAATGTAAATAAAGAAAAATAAATAAATATACTTTGTATAAATAAATATTTTCACACAATATTTGTTTTAGTTTAGTTCTTCACTCTAAATTTCATCGTAGAGATCATGTCCAACCCTCAGCTCATGTCCAACCCTCTATACAGTCAGAGGAGGAGCTGAGCAGATACTAGAGTGTAGACAGACAGAAAGCCTCATAGTGGCATCACATCAGTTTGCTGAGAGTAAACTTACTGTAATCTAATCAGATCAGCAGACCAGACTCACACATCAACTACACTATGGGCTCAGCCATGATGCTTCCTTTAATATTGCTCTTCTCAACCTATTTGGGTAAGATGGTCCACAATGTGGTCTTCTACTTCTTAGCTGATGTAAATGCATTCAACCCTGTTCTCTATTGGATTCAGTCTTATGCCTGTCCTAAACACTCACTTATGTTTATCCTAAACAATAGCCTATTATCAGCAGACATCTCATATTTATTGTCAAACAATGAAATGTTTCCCTTCAATCCTAGGTAAGAGCACTGGAAACCCCATAGCTCCAGACAGTACCGAGACGAATGCTGTAGAAGGAGAAAATGTTGAGCTCACCTGCACATACAGTGGAACTGCTTATGGTCTGCACTGGTATCGCCAGTTCTCCCAGTCTGGGCCACAGTTTCTCATTTTGGATTATCAAGGTTTTATCACCAATGCAACTCCTCCTGTTCCTGGGATATCGATCAAACATGATAAAACAGCAAAGCAGGTTTCTCTGGAGATCGCATCTGCTGAAGTCTCCGAAGTCTCAGACTCTGCTGTCTACTACTGCGCCCTGCAGCCCACAGTGACAGGAAACCCTGCAGCACTCAACAAAAACCCCTCAGCAGCCATTACTTTGCCAGAACTTTATCTATGTAATAAGACAAGACACTGTATTCATCCCCTGAGAAATGTAATTATCATGTAGCAGTTTGGTTTTTAACATGTTTAGCCCCTTTTATGGAGTGTCTAGGATGAAATAGAATCATCAACACCAAAATTTTGACAACTGCTCCTGTCTCTGATATTTGGCTCATTGAGAATCCTCCCGTTTCTGCTTCAGAATAGCTTGATTTGTGCATGTCCGATAATGTCCTTAAAAGAACCTTAAACCTTTGTTTTAAAACATGTGCAGCTCACCAAGTGGTTAGTGGAGTTCACTGATGTTCCACAAAAATTATCATAGCAAAATACAGTTCCTATCCAGCTTTTTTTGTAGTCTTGTTGTGCCAGTTGGTATTGCTACGCCGATAAAATAGTTCCAGAATGTTCAAAATACCATATAAAATGTGACAGAAACTGTACTTTGCTACTATAATTGTTTCGGAACATCAATGGACACCACTAAACGCTTGGTGAGCAGCACAAGTTTTAAAATAAAGTTTTAAGGTTGTTTTGAGGACATTATCGGACATGCACAAAGGAAGCCATTCTGAAGCAGAAAAGGAGGGATTCTAAATGAGCCAAATATCAGAGACAGGAGCAATCATCCAAATTTTGGTGCTGATGATTCTATTTCATCCTAGACACTCCAGAAAAGGGGCTAAACATGTTAAAAACCAAACTTCCCCTTTAAGGTTGCAATTACTGGACATCTCAACAGTCACAGGCAAGATACAAGAGGTAACAATTAAAACAAGCATCATGTTTTATCTATAAAAATGTGCAGGGAAATACAATGAGGTTTTCCAATTTTTTAGATGCTGATAAAATATTATGTGAACGTAAATTACCTGTAAATACATAACACTTCCCCTAGTTTACCTCTATTGCAGGGACAGAGCAATTACTGAAGTAAGTAACTCTATGTAATCTTCATAAGTTTTCTGTCATGATGCTTCTCTTTAATATGCACAGTTTTATCCTGCCACAAGGTGGCAACATTACCGTAGGCCCTTGATTGTCTGGATTAGATTTGACTGGAAAACACTTGAAAATGAACATTTTTGATGAAAGGTCATGTTCATGAATTACTGTATTGTAACCCTTATGAAATGCACCCTAAGAATTCCTTTTTAAATCTTTGTCATTGTGGTAGGTGTCCAAATAATGAAACTGTATTACAAGTAAATCTGCACCGTGTGTAAAAGGATTGTCAGACTCTTTTTCACTTCGAATCACTTTTTGCCTTTGTATGGTTTGTACAGAGTTTGCAATTCCCAAGTCTACCAAAAGAGGCTTTTTAGTCTTTCAAATCAAAAGCTAGTAGTGACTGTTACTTCAACCATCAACCACAAGGTGGCACTATTGTAGTTCTCTTGAGAACACCCTCTATCTGCACAAGACAGCCTACTTGATACATTGCAACAGTGACACTTTATGACATGGTCTTGTAGAACTGAAATTCTTTTCTCTTCAGCAGTGCAGTCCAGCCATGGGATTTTGGTTGATTATATTTCTGACGTCTCTGTATTGCTTAGGTAAGTTGCATATTGGTCACTACCTTTCATCTTCAAAATACTGCATATAAAGGTTACAAAATGATATCTTATTTGTTCACTGATTTCAGTATGCAGAGCTGCGGACTCTGTTGATCAGCCAGGAGGATTTCTCACAGCCTCTGAGGGAGACTCAGTAGCTTTGTCCTGTTCCTACACCACCGGCACTGGATCTGACTACCATCCCTGTTCTGGTACCAGCAGAAACCTCATGGACTCCCTGCACACATGCTGACGCGGTTCTCAGACAAAGGCGATAATGAGGAAAGTTTTAAGAAGAGATTTGAGGCCAATCTGACCTCAGACTCAGTTCCTCTGACCATCCAGGACCTGCAAGTGTCTGACTCTGCTGTGTACTACTGCGCTCTGAGGCCCACAGTGACAGCTGCACACTCAGCACTCATACAAAAACACAATCAGAGGAACGGTGCATGCTTTGGAGCATACTGGTGTCAAGGACTTGTGGAAAATAATTCATTTAATTTGAAAGGACGAGATTCTATATCAGTGATGAAAGCAGTGAATACATCATGTGCATCACACAAAGCCTTCCCTCCTGTTACGAAGATTGAACACAGAGCAAACTCAAATTGGCTGGTAGATTTGGCTGGGATAAGGAAGCATCCTGAAGACTGAAGCCCCTCCTTAAATAGTTGAGATTAGAGTACTTTTTGTGTTCTTTCAAATGCTTCACAGTGTGGTCAGCATGGACAACTTGCTTAAGAGCTGTCTTATTTTCTTGGTATCATGCTCAGGTATGAACACACATTTTTTTGTACATTCTTTTAGAATGTGTCGAGTGTGATTTGGGATTCATTTCAAGAGTCAAATAGCACAGCCATGCAGTCATGTTGAAATGCTCAAGTCCTCAATTAATTTATGTATTTGCAGTGTGCCGAGGAAAAGATGAAGTTCATCAGCCATCACAGTTGGAGACTGGACTAGAAGGAGGGATGGTGACACTCAACTGCAGATATGACACAAGCAGTAATGATGCCTACCTGTTCTGGTATAAACAGAAACCTAATGACTATCCTCAATACATGCTGAAGAGACTCTCTTTTGGTGGAGGTGACGGGGAAAAGGAATTTGAAGAGAGATTTCATGCTGAGCTCAACAAGACAACAAAAATGGTCCCACTGACGATCCAGAATCTGCAGGTGTCTGACTCTGCTGTGTACTACTGCGCTCTGAGGCCCACAGTGACAGCAGTGAGTAGAGCCATCCTACATAAACCTCAGAGGGAAAGACCAGCTCTTGTGTTCTCTTTCATCTCCGAAGGTTCTTTGTCTCTGCCTTGTCCTTGAACTCTGCAGTTCAGATATCTTAGCTGCCATTATCCCTTTCTTAGACTTACTCTATTAAAACTAGATTTTTTTCCAGATCTACATAAATTCTTCAGAGAAGAATCTCACACCCTCTCTGGTCACTCATCTACATATTAAACCCAATAATCAAATGAAAGAAATAATTACATACAGAATATTATCTCATAATGATTAAGACCACTGGAGGATAGTCGTGTCCAAACTATACTAATAGGCCTAGATGGCAGTTCACAATCACAGTACTCAATTATATATATAGCAAAGCTGTCTGATTAATTTTGCCTATGATAGGGAATTAAATGATTTTAACTGTAGATTGGGGGAAAATGGCATTGTTATGGAATGCTTGTGGTATGTGCCTAACATACGTGAGTGTAGTGACAAAGTATATCAAAAGGCAAAAAAGTTTGTTCATGTTTGGCGAGCATATGGTATTAGGCTACATATTCGACTAGCATGGTTGGTCCGAGCATGCTGCATTTTAGAGACAAAATTATCTCCATACAGCTCCAACCCTCTACCAGTCAGAGGAGGAGCTGAACAGACAGACAGACAGACAGACAGACAGACAGACATCATAGTAACATCAGATTGAACAACTGAATCCAAACAGGTCTGCTGACTCTCACTCATATGGGCTTAACCATGATAGTTCCTCTATCATTGCTGTTTTCAATCATTTTGGGTAAGATGAAAATTCTTATTTGAAGCAGACAATCAAAAAGAAAAGAAATTAATTATTTTCCTTCATGTCTAGGCAAGGTTTCTGGAAACCCCATCACACCAGATAGTACAATGAAGAATGTCATAGAAGGAGAAAATGCCGAGCTCACCTGCACGTACACTGGAAGTGATTTGGGTATTCTCATTTCTCATTCTGGACTATAGTGGTTCCATCACCAAAGCAGATCCTCCAGTTCCTGGGATATCAATGAAACAGAATCAAACAGCAAAGCAGGTTTCCCTGAAGATCTCATCTGCTGAAGTCTCAGACTCTGCTGTCTACTACTGCGCCATGGAGCCCACAGTGACAGGAAACCCTGCAGCACTCACCAAAAACCCTCACAGCTAGAATATAATGGAAAAGCTCAAAACTAAAACAGTTCTGTCAGGTCATTTTGCAGTTCCAATGTCATTGAAAGTTATGAAATGTAATTGTCCTTTTTGGTGTCAACTTAAATGATATATGAATATAAAAATGAAAAGAAATAGAAGTCATCACATTTTAAATTGTATCTTTAAAAAGTGAACTATAGGACAGGTCAGCCTTAGCCAACACCTAATCATCAGTGGTGTTCTACTGAGTGAGCCCTTTCCCTTTTCAATCAATCAGATAGATGTCTGACACTCAGATGAATAGTTGTACTCTGAAAGCAAAACCCACAAAAATGTCTCTTACTGTCGAGGGGTGACTGCAACTTTATTTAATTTATGGAAATCCAACTATGCGTGTGTGTGATGCCTACTCAAGGTAGGACCTCCTTCATTCACACACACACACACACACACACACACACACACACACACACACAGACTCTATTAGACTGACATGACTATCATCATCGCCACTACATAGAGTACATCACACATGGAGACACAACTGCTTCTCATGATCATTATGGCAGCAGGTAAATTCGCAAAAAAAAAAAAAAAAAACTAGTGAAGTACCTGCTCTTCATGGACAGAACAACTAGAAAATAGATGTCTTAACAAATAACTAAATGAATAATTACAGGTACATGTTTTCCTCATGTATTGTTTTCAACTTGTTAACTTGCAGGTGTCACTGCAGACCAGATTTTCCGTGATCAGGAATCTGTCACCAAGACTGAAGATGAAGATGTGAGGCTGAACTGTACTTATTCCACAAGCAACGCATATGCTATGCTTTACTGGTACAGACAGTATCCTGGACAAGCACCTGTTTATTTGTTATGGAAAGGTGGAAAAGGTTATTCTTCTGATGCTGAACACATCACTGATAAGACAAGATTTGGTACCAAAGCCACATCAACATCCACTGATCTCCAAATTAAAGGTCTGACTCTGGCAGACTCAGCTCTCTACTACTGTGCTCTGAGGAGCCCAGTGATACAAACTCACAGAGACGCTGTACAAAAACTCAGACAGTTTTTTATTGAGAGAGATCAAAGTAATTTCCTCCTTTTGGTTTAATATCAGTTAGCTGCCATCTATGGTTTCAAACTGAGCGGCTGTGGTTACACCTGCTATTGGAAAGTGGATGTTATTCATAAAGTGTACTGAATTAGCCTGAAATGTTTAAAAATAAATTAAAATTAAGAAATAAAGTACAATAAAAAGTCTTATACTTTACTTACCTCTAAAAGTCATTTGATGTTTCAAGGGATAAGGTCTGAAAAAGAAACAATTGAAGGTCAACGTTAGACAACCAAATCCACCAAATCATCAGTGGTGTTGATTGAGATCTTTTCCTTACAATCAATCATTTCTGACACTCAGACATCACACTATCTGTCATTTCACCCAGCAATGGTGAACTAGGTGGATAATGAACTGTCTTCATCTTGTATTACAATATTATTATCAGATAATCATTGTCTAATTTTTCCTTTTTATTGTCTTATTGCTGAAAAAAATAATTTTACTTCTTTATTTCTAGTCAAGGTTGCTGGAAACCCCATCACTCCAGACAGTACAGAGAAAATTGCCATAGGAAGGGAAAATGTTGAGCGCACCTGCACATACAGTGGAACTGCTTATGGTCTGCACTGGTATCGCCAGTTCTCCCAGTCTGGTCCACAGTTTCTCATTCTGGACTATAGAGGTTCTATCACCAATGCAACTCCTCCTGTTCCTGGGATATCAATCAAACATAATAAAACTGCAAAGCAGGTTTCTCTGGAGATCTCATCTGCTGAAGTCTCAGACTCTGCTGTCTACTACTGCGCCATGGAGCCCACAGTGACAGGAAACCCTGCAACACTGTACAAAAACCCCACAGCTTAAATGAATTAGTAAAACACAAAACTAATACTGTCATATCAAAACTCCAGTGGCATTCCAAGTCATGAAATGTAATTCCTCAATGTCGTTTTTGGGTCAAATGAAATGATTGAAAAAGAGAGAGAGAAAAAGTTGAACTGTAAGAAAGGTCAGCCTTAGCCAACACTCAGTACAAATCTGTGTTATAGTAGGCTACTGAGTGAGCTCTTTTCCTTAGCAATGGATTATATCTGACAATCAGACATGCATTCATCGTCCTGTCTGACATTCACTCAGCAGTAGCCTATAATAAGAAATGCTGTACAAGTTTAAACCACAAGGTGGCATCATTGCAGTAAATACATTTCAACAGTCCTGCAGCCTGAATGCAATTGCAAAAGCAAAGTAAAAGACTGAGAGCTCCTGCAGCTGTGAATGAATTAAAATAATAACATGTGGCTCTGCAGTTACATGGCATTCAATCTCAACCACAAAAGTGAAGAGAGATCTTTACCAGTAAGACAGATACAGTATGTGGTGTGTTGGCAGGTAATAGTTTTCACACTGCTACCAATTTGGTGAATGAACATGAATCCAATGACCGCCTGACATACTGTAAGAGAGAGAGAGAGAGAGAGAGAGAGAGAGAGAGAGAGAGAGAGAGAGAGAGAGAGAGAGAGAGAGAGAGAGAGAGAAAATACACTCTCAAGGTATAGGCCTCATCTCCACAGCCACACACACACACACACACACACACACACACACACACACACACACACACACACACACACACACACACACACTATTAGACTGACATGACTATGAGCATCACCACTGCATAGTGTACATCACACATGGAGACACAACTGTTACTCATGATCATTATGGCAGCAGGTAAATTCTCAGTTTAACAACATACAACTAGTGAGGTACCTTTGAATTTCCTTAGGAACTTGAGAAAGAGGTTGGTTAATATTCACTGTGTTGCCATCAATATATAATCTTCATTCTCATAGGTATAGCTGCAGACCAGATTAACCCTGGTCAGGACTCTGTTACCAAGACTGAAGATGAAGATGTGAGGCTGGAGTGCACTTATGACACAAGTGCCAGCACTGCTGATCTTTACTGGTACAGACAATATCCTGGACAAGCACCTGTTTATTTGTTATGGAAACGAGGAAAAGGTGGCTCTGGTGAAAACATCCCAAATAAGAACAAATTTGGCTCAGAAGCCACATCAACATCCACTAATCTCCAAATTAAAGGTCTGTCTCTGGCAGACTCAGCTCTCTACTACTGTGCTCTATGGGCTAGCCCAGTGATACAAACTCACTGAGACGCTGTACAAAAACTCACACAGTTTTTTATTGAGAGAGATCAAAGTAATTTCCTCCTTTTGGTTTAATATCAGTTAGCCGCCATCTATGGTTTCAAACTGGGTAACTGTGGTTACACCTGTTAGAAAGTGGATGTCATCCAGCATAAAACACATGGGTGAATTACAAGGGACTAGTGAATCGCCCGTGTAGCAACGGCTTTTCTTCCTCCCCCGAAAACACTGTGCCGGGAGTGAGAGTGGGACTGGCTACGTAGTTAGAGGGGCAGGAGTCTGCTGAGCTTCATCTAATGATATATTTACTCATCTTTGTCCAAACACCATCAAACTTGGCACTGCACTCACTCGTGTCATTAGCAAGATGCATAACAAATTTTTGGTCAGTCTGACGAACAGTTGCTGTTATGCGTGGAACACACAGACAGCCGTTCCATGCATTAATAGATAGATGTATGGAAATAAATGAAGGTGCTAATACGTCAATAAGTACATGATTGTATTGAAACTGACAAGTCCTCAAGGTGGCATGGTATCTTGCATCATATAATCAGACTCGGGCCAGAAAGATTTTGTTTTGCCCAGCTCCACAAATCTATCAACTACCACTTGTCTGTCATCTTTATTTATGTGCTACTTCAACCACTCACATCTTAAACCAACCTGTGACGCAGATGTGATTGTAGACCAACAGTGTAACCCTTTCACTAATAGTAGAAACACACGTGATGGAGGTGACAGAAATACAAGTATCACAATGTAAGACTTTTATACAGACTGGTGCCATCAAGTGGATAAATGATGCATGTTATTGTTTCAATGTTGTCATCAACTAAGTAAATGCCAAAAGATAATATCTTTACATGTAAAAGTGAATCAAGCACAGACATAAAGTTGGTTCTGATCATTCAATCTGGAAGGTCCACTATGCTATTTAGAACAAACCATGATTGTCCTTCATTTTAAAATACACTTGCTGTAGACAGAACATGAGAGACAGGAAATCCTGGAGAGATTTCTTATAGAAGGAGTCTCTTACAGCAGAGGACTGGTACTCATGAAGAATCTGTCTAGCTGCATGTAGAAATAGCTGCAGGGAATTCCCTCTAGGTGTGCAGTATATTGCAGCCAAAGAGAAAACACTCGTCGACATTTTTATTCTACAAAATTGCACAGAGTTGGTGGGGTGTCTTTACATTATGCTGCTTTTCCCAAGTCTACGAAAATAAGCATTTTAGTCTTTCAAAAGCTAGTGACTGTTACTTCAACCATCAACCACAAGGTGGCACCATTGTAATTCTCTTGAGAACACCCTCTGTGTGATTAATTCTGCACAAGACAGTCTACTTGATACATTGCAACTGTGGCACTTTATGATATGATCTTATAGAACTGATATTCTTTTCTCTTCAGCAGTGCAATCCAGCCATGGGATTTTTGTTGATTATATTTCTGACGTCTCTGTGTTGTTCAGGTATGTTGCATATTAGTCAGGTCTCATCTTAACAATACTGCATATAAAGGTTACACAATGATAGGCTATCTTATTTGTTCACTGATTTCAGTATGCAGAGCTGCGGACTCTGTTGATCAGCCAGGAGGATTTCTCTCTGCCTCTGAGGGAGACTCAGTAACTCTGTCCTGTTCCTACACCACCAGCACTGACTACAGGACTACCATCCCTGTTCTGGTACCAGCAGAAACCTCATGGACTCCCTGCACACATGCTGACACGGTTCTCAGACAAAGGCGATAACGAGGAAGGTTTTGAGAAGAGATTTGAAGCCAATCTGACTTCAAATTCAGTTCCTCTGACCATCCAGAATCTGCAAGTGTCTGACTCTGCTGTGTACTACTGTGCTCTGAGGCCCACAGTGACAGCTGCACACTCAGCACTCAGACAAAAACACAATCAGAGGAACGGTGCATGCTTTGGAGCATACTACATGCTTTGGAGCAAACTGGTGTCAAGGACTTGTGGAAAATAATTCATTTAATTTGAAAGGAAAAGATTCTGTATCAGTGATGAAAGCAGTGAATATATCTTGTGCATCACATAAAGCCTTCCCTCCTGTTACGAAGATTGAACACAGAGCAAACTCAAATTGGCTGGTAGATTTGGCTGGGATAAGGAAGGCATCCTGAAGACTGAAGCCCCTCCTTAAATAGTTGAGATTAGAGTACTTTTTGTGTTCTTTCAAATGCTTCACAGTATGGTCAGCATGGACAACTTGCTTAAGAGCTGTCTTATTTTCTTGGTATCATGCTCAGGTATAAACACATTTTTTGTGCATTCTTTTAGAATGTGTTGAGTGTGATATGGGAGTAATTTCAGGAGTCAAATAGCACAGTCATACAGTAATGTTGAAATGCTCAAATCCTCAATTAATTTATGTATTTGCAGTGTGCCGAGGAAAAGATGAAGTTAATCAGCCATCAAAAATGGAGACTGGACTAGAAGGAGGGATGATAACACTCAACTGCAGATATGACACAACCAGTACTAATGCCTACCTGTTCTGGTATAAACAGAAACCTAATGACTATCCTCAATACATGCTGAAGAGACTCCCTTTTGGTGGAGGTGATGAGGAAAAGGAATTTGAAGAGAGATTTCATGCTGATCTCAACAAGACAACAAAAACGGTTCCACTCATGATCCAGAATCTGCAGGTGTCTGACTCTGCCGTGTACTACTGCGCTCTGCAGCCCACAGTGACAGCAGTGAGTAGAGCCATCCTACATAAACCTATAAGAGGGAAAGACCTGCAGCACTTGTGTTCTGTTTCATCTCAGAAGGTTCTTTGTCTCTGTCTTGTCCTTGAACTCTGCAGTTCAGATATCTTAGCTGCCATTATCCCTTTCTTATAGCAGTGTTGAACTTACTGTTTTAATACTAGATTTTTTCCAGATCTACATAAATTATTCAGAAAGATGATGGTGGACGTGAACCCCCCCCACCCCCCAATCTCACACTCTGATCCCTCATCTACATATTATTATCTCATAACGATTAAGACCACTGGAGGGTGGTTGTGTCAAAACTAATAGACGGCAATTCACAATCACAGCACTCAGTTATTATGGTACGATCAGCAGTCCAAAATCTTCACAAACAAACCTATCACACCTGGCCTATCAATCACTTGGGGCCCCAAGCTGAAGTATGGCTTGTATACACACATAGAGACAGGAACTGAGGTGGAATATAAATACTTTGTACCATATAAAGTAATGTCTAGTCAAAATCACACACCATGTTAAATGCTGACACAGTGTTCAATGCAGATCAGTGCAGCTCCAACCCTCTACCAGTCAGAGGAGGAGCTGAACAGACAGACAGACACACAGACAGATATCATAGTAACATCAGATTGAACAACTGAATCCAAACAGATCTGCAGACTCTCACTCATATGGGCTTAACCATGATAGTTCCTCTAGCATTGCTGTTTTCAATCATTTTGGGTAAGATGATCCATAACTTGCTACATAAGACAGAATATAATACTTGTTAGCACATGTAAATGTTTTCACCCCTGTTTTCTACAGTATTCAACAGTCTTGATATTGAGCTGTTTTATGTCTATCCTAAACACACGTCTTTTTCAATATGCAGAAAAAATAAAGTGATTATTTTTGTCTAGGCAAGGTTGCTGGAAATCCTATCACTCCAGACAGTACAGAGAAGAATGCTGTAGAAGGAGAAAATGTTGAGCTCACCTGCACATACACTGGAAGTGTTGACAGCCTGCACTGGTATCGCCAGTTCTCCCAGTCTGGGCCACAGTTTCTCATTCTGGACTATAGTGGTACCCCCATCCAAGCAGATCCCCCTGTTCCTGGGATATCAATCAAACACAATCAAACAGCAAAGCAGGTTTCTCTGGAGATCTCATCTGCTGAAGTCTCAGACTCTGCTGTCTACTACTGCGCCATGGAGCCCACAGTGACAGGAAACCTTGCAGCACTCAACAAAAACCCCTCACAGCTAGAATATACTGGAAAAGCACGAAAATCACAACTCCAATAACATTCCAAGAGATTAAATGTAATTCTTAAATGTCCTCTGTGGTGTCATATAAAATGATTGAAAATCAATGAAACTGATAAATAAGAAATAAACTAAAATAAAAAGTCTTACACTTTACTTACCGCTATAGTAATTTTATGTTTGAGGTCTGAAAAATAAAAGGTTGAACTGTAATAGGTCAGTCTTAACCAAAATTCTCAAAACCAAAGAAACAGTGGCGTTCTACTGAATGAGCCCTTTGCATTTCACTCAGCAATATAACAATAAGTGCTGCACAAGTTTCCACCACAAGGTGGCACCATTACAGTAAATACATTTCAACAGTCCTGCAGCCTGTAGGTAGCCCAGTCATAACCAGCCCCTTGGTAGAGTTGAAGATCTGTGGGTGAACCTGACGGGATACAGTGTGTGGTGTGTTAGCAGGTAGACTAGCAATATCATTGCATAGAGTCACATCACACATGGAGACACAGCTGCTACTCATGTTCATTATGGCAGCAGGTAAATTCTCTACAAAAACACTCAACTAGTACCTTCAAATTGCCTGATGACCATGAGTACAGTAGAAGTTAGTTAACATAATAATGACCTGTATTCAGGTCTGAATAATGTATTACCACAAACTTATAATAACCTTTTTTTCTCACAGGTATAACTGCAGACCAAATCGATCCTGAAAAAGACAGTTTCACTAAGACTGAAGATGAAGACGCTCAGCTGAAATGCTCTTATCAAACCAGCTCGGGTTATGCTACTCTCTACTGGTACAGGCAGCATCCTGGCCAAGCACCTGTGTTTTTGTTGTGGAAAGATGGAAAAGGTTACTCTAATGAGAACATCCCTGATAAGAACAAATTTGGCTCTGAAGCCACATCAACATCCACTAAGCTCATCATTAAAAAACTGACTCTGGCAGACTCAGCTCTCTACTACTGTGCTCTGAGGAGCCCAGTGATACAAAGTCACTGAGACGCTGTACAAAAACTCACACAGTTTTTTACTGAGAGAGATCAAAGTAATTTCCTTCTTTTGGTTTAATATCAGTTAGCCGCCATCTATGGTTTCAAACTGGGTAACTGTGGTTACACCTGCTAGAGAGTGGATGTCATTCAGCATAAAAATACATGGGTGAATTACAAGGGATGTATAAAAATGGTGCTATCACCATTTCGCCCAGCTACACGCATCTATCATCGACAACTTGTCGGCCATCTTTATTGACATGCCACTTCAACCTCTCATACCTAAGACAGCCCGTGACACTGATGAAAGCGACGCAGGGAAAATCAAAAAATACAGTAAGGCTAGACTGAAGCTACAGGTATTTTAGTCCAGTTCATTCAAAGTGAGTATTTCTGTTCATTCAAAGTTTAATATTGATGTAGGCCTAGTCTAGAAATCTAGACGTACCCTAGACGAAGCTAACACAAATTGTTTCAGTAAACCGGCGTCTAGAGCAACCAGAGCAGTCTTTGGTATTTTTTGCCCACAACGGTGCCTTCCAGGCAGCGCTGCCTTCAAGGCACTACTCCACTCAGTTTAGGGTTAGGATGAGGGAATAGTGAGTTAGGGTCGAGCAATGAACGTACGAGCAGCGCTCTGAGGTATGCTGCCTTAAAAGAACTGAGACGGCATAAAGCTTCCACTATAACAAGAGCTTAATTGGTAGTGAACAACGAAATGTCTGAGTCTCCCTGAAAGAACTAACGCTAAAGCTTCCACTTACAGGCTTCATTGTGGAACAACAGTGTGATTCTTTCATATGTATCACAAAATATAAACTTTAAGCAAAAAAATATTACATTTTTACTTGGCGCCATCAAGTGGATATATGACGCATGTTTCAATGTTGTTATCAAATAACTAACTGCCAAAAGATAATATCTTTAAAAGTGAATCAAGCACAGACATGAAGTCTGTTCTGATCATATCAATCTGGAAGCCAAGCAAGTTTTAACACTTCAGGCAAAGAGAAGTTAATCCACTGCCTTTATTTTAAAAATAGACCTGCTGTACATAGAACATGACAGACTGTTCACAGAGCAGGAAATCCTGGAAAGATTTCTTATAGGAGGAGTCTTAGCAGAATCTGTCTAGCTGCATGTAGAAATAGCTGCAGGGAATTCCCTCTAGATGTGCAGTACATTGCAGCCAAAGAGAAAACCCTCGTTGATATCTTCATTTTACAAAAACAAACCATGACTGTCCATTTGTCTTATTTATCTCTGTGTGGTCACAAGCAGGTTTGTTTCAGATGTTTATGTTGTTGCAAATGTATGTACTGCATATTTTTGGCAAATACATGACTGTTTACAGTTAAGTCAGTAGACAGATAATAGAATCCTTCAATTGAACTCAACTATTGCAAATATCCGGCATTACTTCCAATTAAGGCCTAAGTAAATTATGCTGTTTATGGCACACATGTACAACAGAGGGGCAACGGGTGCGTAAATGGGGGTGTGTTTTTTTTTTTGTTTTGTTTTGATTTTACTGAGATTTTTAGTCCCGTGTGAATCTTCCATTTATTTGACAGAAGTCCTTTGTTTAAATTACATTACCCCATGTGGCCATGTTAAACTAATCCTTTTCAAATAGGACTTAAGAGACGATACACTCCTTTTCAAGGTAGGCCCTCCTTCATCTCCACAGCCTCAGACATCACACACACACACACACACACACACACACACACACACACACACACACACACACACACACACACTCTACTAGACTGGCATGACTATGAGCCTCACCACTGCAGTACATCAGACATGGAGACAACTTTTTTTATGCTCATTATGGCAGCAGGTAAATTCTCAGTAGCATAAAAACACTAATGAAGAACCTTCAAATTACCTGAAAGCTTGAGTTCAGTATACGTCGATGAATATATTATTGACCGTTTTTTTTCACTGAATAATGTATTTCCACCAACTTATAATTTTCTTTCTCACAGGAATAACTGCAGACCAAATCAATCCTGAAAAGGACAGTTTCACCGAGACTGAAGATGAAGATGTGTGGCTGAAGTGCTCTTATCTAACAAACGGACATACTATTCTTCATTGGTACAGACAGTATCCTGGCCAAGCACTAGTGTTTTTGTTATGGAAAGGTGGAAGAGGTCATTCTTCTAATGAAGAACACATCCCTGACAAGATCAAATTTGGTTCCAAAGCCTCATCAACATCCACTGAGCTCCAAATTAAAGTTCTGACTCTGGCAGACTCTGCTTTCTACTACTGTGCTCTGAGGAGCAACCGTACACCCAGTGATACAAACTCACTGAGATGCTGAACAAAAACTCAGACAGTTTTTTTTTATTGAGAGAGATGAAAGTAATTTCCTCCTGTTGGTTTAATATCAGTCACTATCTGTGGTTTCAAACTAGCTAAGTGACTGTGGTTACACCTGAAAGATGTCATTCAGCATAAAATACATAGGCGATGTCATTCAGCATAAAATACATGGGTTAATGTGTTTGTTAACTACAGTATTAAAACAACAGACAAGTCCTCAAGGTAGCATCTTATATATCCTGACTCTCGCCAGATGGATTTCATTTTGCCAGTAGGTCCACACACTCATCTGGTCACTAGGAGAGATGCTTTAGAGAGGCTGGGCCATATCAAAAAACCTTGCATATAATTGAATAAACCACTTGTCTGTGCTACTTCAGCCACTCACTAAACCAACCCGTGACACTGAAGAGAGCGACACAGGAAAAACCAAAGCAGCAGTGCAGGGGTCCGTTTCCCAACCGCATAGTAAACTGGGTAGCTAGTTCTGAATAAGTTTAGTTACACACCACTTGTATTTCCCAAAAGCTTAGTTCAGAATATCCATCTTAGTTGGCTCTTGAAAGTCCATAGTCTAGCATAGTTAAAGCAGAGTTATGGTCACGTGACAGTCTTCTTCTTCTATTTTGGGGATAAATACTGCTTTATTGTAAGTGTCACCCTTTAACCAATGATGCATTACTCCCACTTACATCATAAATTATCACAGTTTGACTTCACCTCAGTGGAGTTGATAGATGCACATTTTAAAATCTAGCCTATGCATGCATGTTTTCAAAACAAATGGTTTTATTGACTCACAGAAATAATTATTATAACCTGCGCCAAGGAGGAGTTTTCAGTTGCGTTGGTTTGTGTCTGTCTGTTTGTCTGTCAGCAGGATAACTCAAAAAGTACTGCACGGATTTGGATGAAATTTTCGGACAATGTGTATATTGGGACAAGCAAGAACTGATTCGATTTTGACATGATCTGGAATTTACATGTGACCACATTGCCTTGGCGGAGGTCTGCGCTCTCTGATCGCTTTTCTAATTATACGTGTGTGTCTGTGTACACTGTACAGCATGACTCGAAAAGTACTGAATGGATTTGGATAAAATTTTCGGATATGTGTACTGGGACCATTGACAGTATATAAAAGATTGGGACAAGTAACCGATTCAATTTTGGTTGTGATCGGTGATCTGGAACACCGTCTGCCTTTGAAGGTAGGCTACCTTTGTTTTGACAAATTTTGAAGGAAGCACAGATGTACAGCATCAGAGAGGATTGAAGCCTGCCTTCAACATCCAACATTCTATGGAATTATATATTCAGTCATGACTCGTTCTTATGTCTTGGGCATGTTGTGAGTATGCTTAATAAAAACATTTGATCGCAAAAAAAGGAATTATATAGTTGTCTGTTGATATCTTGGCAATTAAATAAATGAAACAATTAAATAAACGAAAAGACGGCATTCTAATTAGCGATCTAGCTGGGTTGTCTGAAAGTTTTTAGCTTCCATGACAGGTAACTTGTTAGACAGTGAAGAGAGTGAGACAGCAAGTCATGGGCTCACAAGCCAACTGATCTCTGCAGAAAGCAGTATTACTGTAAAAGCAATGTCACATGAGACTTGAGACTTGGACTGGCGCCATCAAGTGGATAAAGGTTGCATGTTTCAATGTTGTCATCAAATAACTGAATGTGAAACAAGATGCCTACTTAAAAGTCAATCAAGCACAGACATGAAATTAGTTCTGTTCATTCAATCTGAAAGCCAAGGTGCACTCCATTTTTAAAAACACCTGCTGTAGGTACAGTATGAGAGATTAAAATACACACTTGACAGACTGTTTGCAGAGCAGGAAATTCTGGGGATATTTCTTATGGGAGGAGTCTTACAGGAGAGGGTGCATGTAGAACTAGTTGCAGGGAATTCCCTCTAGATGTTTAGCACATTTCTAACAATGCAGTGGAAGACAAAACGACTTTTTATTCAACGACGACATACCATGCTTGCCCTCTGCCTTCTGTTTATCTGTGTATTTCTGTCACAAGCAGGTTAGTTTCAGATCTTTCTACTGTAGCATCAAATACATGAAATGCATTTGATCTACAAACATGTATTTGTTTTGTTACATTTACTGTATGCCAAATCTATTCGTTTGTCTTTTTTCAGGTTTTAGTTTGCAAGATGACAGCATCACTCGAGTCTCTAAAGAAGTCCTTGTCTCAGAGGGAGAAACTGCTTCTCTCTCCTGCACATACAGTGTGCCTATACAAAGTCTGTATTGGTATCTTCAGAGGCCAGGATCTAAACCAGAATTAATCACCACGTTGTTTGAATCTGGTGGTGAGGTTAAATCGACTAATCCTCATCCCCGTGCCTCTGGTAAAGTGGATAAAGACTCTAATCCTAAACGTGTTGTTCTGGAGATCTCATCTGCTGAAGTCTCAGACTCTGCTGTCTACTACTGCGCCCTGGTGCCCACAGTGACAGGAAACCAAACTGCACTGTACAAAAACCTACTCCACCAAATGTAACTAAAGAAAAATATATTCAAATAGTTCAGCTGTGTTTTTCAGTATACATCACTGTAGTGGTCTAATTATCATAATAGAGATCAATACAGATCAGTGCAGCTCATGTCCAACCCCCTACCAGGAGGAGCTGAACAGACAGACAGACAGACTGCTGTCAGTGAAGAACTGAATCTTATCACATCTGCAGAGCAGCCACACACAACTACACTAAGGGCTCAACAATGATAATTCTCGTATTGCTGTTTTCAACACATTTAGGTAAGACGGTCCACAATTACTATCTGCAGTACATGTACTGCATAATGTCATAATGTCATAAATGTCATAATGTCATAAAGTCATAATGCTTCTTAGCATGTGTGAATGTTTTCAATACTGTTCTCATACAGCATTAAACAGTCTTGATATTGAGCTGTCTTATGCAGTGTTACTGTGGTAAACTAAGAGGTGACTAAGTTCTAGGTCTTATGTCTGTCCTGAAAACACAAATTATCAGCAGAGGACTCTTACCTAAATTGTCTTTTTTAATATGCTGATAAAAATCAATAAATGTTTTCCCTTCATTTCTAGGTAAAAGTGATGGAAATCACATAGCTCCAGATAGTACAATGAGGAATGCCATAGTAGGAGAAAGTGTTGAGCTCACCTGCAGGTACAATGGAAGTGATTATGGCATCTCCCTGCACTGGTATCGCCAGTTCTCTCAGTCTGGTCCACAGTTTCTCATATTGGACTATAGAGGTTCTATCACCAATGCAACTCCTCCTGTTGCTGGGATATCAATCAAACACAATCAAACAGCAAAGCAGGTTTCTCTGGAGATCTCATCTGCTGAAGTCTCAGACTCTGCTGTCTACTACTGCGCCCTGCAGCCCACAGTGACAGGAAACCCTGCAACACTCAACAAAAACCTTCACAGCTAGAATATACTGGAAATGTAATTGTGAACTTGGTGTCAACTTAAATGATATATGAATATAAAAATGAAAAGAAATATTTTAAATTTTAACTTTAAAAAGTGAACTACAGGACAGGTCAGCCTTAGCCAACACCAAATCATCAATGGTGTTCTACTGAGTGAGCCCTTTCCCTTTTCAATCAATCAGATAGATGTCTGACACTCAGATGATGTAACTGACAAACTGATACGATCTCCCTGTCTTATTGTCCACTCAGCAATAAAATAAGAACAAAGAGCTTTCCACCACAAGGTGGCATCATTGTAGCAAATGCTACACTGAACATGTGAGGACTGGATTGCAATACCACTCTTGACCATCAGGTGTCCTCAGTCTGTCTCAGTCTGCACGTTGTCACTTGCTACCTGCATCTTAATGAAGGCTAATTATCATGTTCACCTTTTCCCATTTTGTGTTCCTATTTAAATCTCCTGAATTTCTGTGGCTGTGCTCAGTCTTTGATGTTGCCCAGTGGACCAAGCTCTGTGAGTTCTCAAGTTGTATCCTCTGCGAGTTGTTTGTGGCATTTAAGTTGACTTTTGGACCTGTTTTAGTTTTTCTGACTTCTTAGTTTTTTGCGTGTACTTTTGGATTTTTGACTTTCTGTGAACCTAAGCCTGCTCTGCATTTTTTGCCTATCTTGAAGCCTTGGGCACAAGTAAAGAACCTTTTGAATCAAGTCACACTCTCAAGCCTGTCTGTTCACTGCCCTTGGCCCTTACTTACGGTTCCTGCAGCCCAAGTGGTTAAGCCTCCAGCCTGCTACGCTGGAGACCCGGGTTTGATCCCTAGGTGATCCTGACAGAACAAGTCAACAACTTCGTCCATCAGCGGCCATGTGCATTACAAAGCTCACTACATTCACTAAATCATCTCTTCTCTGCTTTTCCGCCTCTCTGACATTAGAAATCATAGAGTACTGATGACAGCTGAATAGTTCTACTCTGAAAGCAAAATTGTCTCTTAGTGTCGAGGGGTGACTGCAACTTTATCTAATTTATGGAAATCCAATGTGACATATCTAGAGTTTTATGCGTGTGTGTGATGCCTACTCAAGGTAGGACCTCCTTCATTCACACACACACACACACACACACACACACACACACACACTACTACTAGACTGACATGACTACAGCATCGCCACTGCATAGTGTACATCACTCATGGAGACACAACTGCTTCTCATGATCATTATGGCAGCAGGTAAATTCTCTCTATATATATAAAAAAGAATGTCTAAAGTACCTGCTCTTCAGGTACAGAACAACTAGAAGATGGATGTCTTAAAAATACAACTTGTTAATGTCTCTCTTGCAGGTGTCGCTGCAGACCATAATTAACCCTGATCAGGAATCTGTTCCCAAGACTGAAGATGAAGATGTGTGGCTGAAGTGCAGTTACTCCACAAGCAACACATGGTTATCTTTACTGGTACAGACAGGATCCTGGCCAAGCACCTGTTTATTTGTTACGCAAACAAGGAAAAGGTAGTGGTTCTTTTGAACATATCCCTGATAAGAACAAATTTGGTACCAAAGCCTCAGAAACATCCACTGAACTCCAAGTTCTGACTCTGACAGGCTCGGCTCTCTACTATTGTGCTCTGAGGAGCTTCGCTCAGTGACAAACTCATTGAGAGGCTGTACAAAAACTCACCCAGTTTTTTATCAATATTTCCCAGACATCAATAGCCTGGGAGTTCCCATGCTCCTTTGCACGCTTATGGCCGTTTTTCTCGCTTACTTTCGGTATCCAATCGCAGAACCAAAAGGGATTTGTACGGCCTCGATTGCATTTTACGTCACGTGGTGGCTCTGGTATTGGCTCCGAGGTATGTACAGACGCTCTGATAGACATTCATAGCGCCCAATAAACGGCTTTGGACAATCTTAAACGATGCTTCCGCTACGAGAAATGCAATAGGTAGGTCCCCAGACTAAATATCCAACCCATTTTAGTTTGGCATTCGCCAGGCTAAGACATCAAAGTAGTTTCCTCCTTTTGGTTTAATATCAGTTAGCTGCCATCTATGGTTTCAAACTGAGTGACTGTGGTTACACCTGTTATTGGAAAGTGGATGTTATTCATAAAGTGTACTGAATTAGCTTGAAATGTTTAAAAAATACATTAAAATTAAGAAATAACGTGCAATAAAGTCTTACACTTTACCTCTAAAAGTCATTTTATGTTTCGAGGGATGAGGTCTGAAAAAGAAAGAATTGAAGATCAACGTTAGACAACCAAATCCACCAAATCACCAGTGGTAATCTACCGATTGAGACCTTTTCCTTTACAATCAATCAAGTTTACACCATAAGATGGCATCATTGCATAAATAAATTTCAACTTTCCTGCAGCCTAAATGCAATTGCAAAGAAAAATAGAAGCAGAGAGGATTCCAGCGAAGCGGTCATATGAAAGACCTTTAAAACTGAGAATTCCTGCAGCTCTGACTGAATAGAATTAGAAGTGGCTCTACAGTAATAATGGCATTCAACCTCCACCACTGAAGTGAAGATACATCTTTACCAGTATGAGATGTAACTGCCAATGCCTCATTCAAACCAGATAGAGTATGTGGTGTGTTCGCAGAGTTTTCACACTGCCACTGGCTACCAATTTGGTGAATGAACGTGAATCAAATGACCATTTGACATACTGTAAGTGTTTTGCGTGTGTGTGTGTGTGTGTGTGTGTGTGTGTGTGTGTGTGTGTGTGTGTGTGTGTGTGTGTGTGTGTGTGTGAGAGAGAGAGAGATACACTCTCAAGGTACAGTAGGCCCTCCTTCATCTCCACAGACTCAGCCACACACACACATACATAATACAGTATTCACATACTCTGAGCATCACCACTGCATAGTGTACATCAGATATGGAGACACAACTTTATTTCATGCTAATTATGGCAGCAGGTAAATTCTCAGTAGCATAAAAAACTCTACTGAAGTACCTTCAAGTTACCTGAAAGCTTGAGTTCTACGTTGATTAACATATACTTGACCGTTTTTTTGTTTGTTTGTTTGTTTGTTTTTTTCACTTAATAGTCTAGTGTTACCGGCAACTTATAATTCTTTTTCTGACAGGAATAGCTTCTGGCCAAATTGATCCTGAAAAGGAGAGTTTCACCAAGACTGAAGATGAAGATTGGCTGAAATGCTCTTATCAAACAAACAACACCTATGCTGCTCTTTATTGGTACAGGCAGTATCCTGGCCAAGCACCAGTGCCTTTGTTAGTGAAAGGTGGAAAAGGTTATTCTCCTGATGCCGAATACATCCCTGACAAGAGCAAATTTGGAACCAAAACCTCAGAAACATACACTGAGCTCCAAATTAAAGGTCCGACTGTGGCAGACTCAGCTCTCTACTACTGTGCTCTATTGGCTTCAGATAAGGAGCCCAGTGATACAAACTCACTGAGACGCTGTACAAAAACTCAAGACAGTTTTTTATTGAGAGAGATCAAAGCAATTTCCTCCTTTTGGTTTAATATCAGTTAGCTGCCATCTATGGTTTCTAACTGGGTAAATGTGGTTACACCTGCTAGAAAGTGTCATTCAGCATAAAATACATGGGTGAATTACAAGGGATGTATAAAAATGGTGCTATCACCATTTCGCCCAGCTACACGCATCTATCATGTAGTCTAGAAATCTAGAGGTACACAAATAGTTTGCTCAGTATGTGAGCTATAGAGAATCTCTGTGCCCTAACCCTTGGTGGTGTGGGACCTATCAAAGCGCTCTGTGTATAGAGGCTAGTGGTGGGCAATGCAACACTTATCATATTACAATAAAGTTCCTCTAAGGCTGAATATTTTCACAGTAGACACACACACATCCAAGTGGTTTCTGTCCATGCAGCATTAACCTATAATGTGACAAACTGCTGCTTGGATTATTTCACACAAAGGCACATAAAATAGTATCAATTACAGGCCTAATTGTGGAACAACAGTTCACCATTAGTAGAAACACACATGATGGTGACAGTAATATGTATCACAAAATATAAACTTTAAGCAGAATATAAAACTTTTACTTGGTGCCATCAAGTAGATAAATGATGCATGTTTCAATGTTGTCATCAAATAACTAACTGTCAAAAGATAAAATCTTTAAAAGTGAATCAAGCACAGACATGAAGTCAGTTCTGATCATATCAATCTGGAAGCCAAGCCAGTTTTAACACTTCAGGCATAGAGAACTTAAACCACTGCCTTCATTTTAAAATAGACCTGCTAGGACATGACAGACTGTTCACAGAGCAGGAAATCCTGGAGAGATTTCTTATAGGAGGAGTCTTAGCAGAATCTGTCTAGCTGCATGTAGAAATAGCTGCAGGGAATTCCCTCTAGATGTGCAGTACATTGCAGCCAAAGAGAAAACCCTCGTTGATATCTTCATTTTACAAAAACAAACCATGACTGTCCTTTGTCTTACTTACATGTATCTCTGTGTGGTCACAAGCAGGTTTGTTTCAGATTATGTTGTTGCAAATGTATACTGTATGTTTTAGGAAGATACATGACTGTTTCCAGTTAAGTCGGTAGACAGATAATAAAATCCTTCAATTGAACTCAACTATTGCAAATATCCAGCATAACTTCCAAAAGCCTCTAAATTATGCTGTTCATGGCACACATGTACAACAGAGGGGCAATGGGTGCATAAATGGGGGTGTGTTTTTTTTTTGGTGATTTTACAGAGATTTTTAGTCCCGTGTGAATTTTCCATTTATTTGACAGAAGTCCTTTGTTTAAATTACATTACCCCATGTGGCCATGTTAAACTAATCCTTTTCAAATAGGACTTAAGAGAGATACACTCCTTTTCAAGGTAGGCCCTCCTCCATCTCCACAGCCTCAGTCAGTCACACACACACACACACACACACACACACACACACACACACACACACACACACACACACACACACACACACACACACACACACACACACTCTACTAGACTGGCATGACTATGAGCCTCACCACTGCAGTACATCAGACATGGAGACACAACTTTTTTATGCTCATTATGGCAGCAGGTAAATTCTCAGTAGCATAAAAACACGAATGAAGAACCTTCAAATTACCTGAAAGCTCATAATAAGTTCAGTAAACGTTGATGAACATGTTATTTTTTTCACTGAATAATGTATTTCCACCAACTTATATTTTTCTTTCTCACAGGAATAGCTGCAGACCAAATTGATCCTGAAAAGGACAGTTTCATCAAGACTGATGAAGATGTGTGGCTGAAGTGCTCTTATCTAACAAACGGACATACTATTCTTCATTGGTACAGACAGTATCTTGGCCAAGCACTAGTGTTTTTGCTATGGAAAGGTGGAAGAGGTTATTCTTTTAATGAAGAACACATCCCTGACAAGATCAAATTTGGTTCCAAAGCCTCATCAACATCCACTGAGCTCCAAATTAAAGTTCGGACTCTGGCAGACTCTGCTTTCTACTACTGTGCTCTGAGGAGCAACCGTGCACCCAGTGATACAAACTCACTGAGATGCTGAACAAAAACTCAGATAGTTTTTTTATTGAGAGAGATGAAAGTAATTTCCTCCTTTTGGTTTAATATCAGTTAGCCATTATCTGTGGTTTCAAACTAGCTTAAGTGACAGTGGTTACACCTGAAAGATGTCATTCAGCATAAAATACAAGGCTAAATTACTAAGGAGTTACTAATTTGTTAGTTGGTCATAGGCCTAATTGTAAGTATTAAAACAACAGACAAGTCTTCAAGGTATAGCATCTGACATTACAGTGCTCCTGCATGGAGCAGGGAATTCCCTCTAGATGTGCAGTACATTGCAGCCAAAGAGAAAACCCTTGTTGATATCTTCATTTTACAAAAACAAACCATGACTGTCCTTTGTCTTACTTACATGTATCTCTGTGTGGTCACAAGCAGGTTTGTTTCAGATTATGTTGTTGCAAATGTATACTGTATGTTTTAGGAAGATACATGACTGTTTCCAGTTAAGTCGGTAGACAGATAATAAAATCCTTCAATTGAACTCAACTATTGCAAATATCCAGCATAACTTCCAAAAGCCTCTAAATTATGCTGTTCATGGCACACATGTACAACAGAGGGGCAATGGGTGCATAAATGGGGGTGTGGTTTTTTTTTGGTGATTTTACAGAGATTTTTAGTCCCGTGTGAATTTTCCATTTATTTGACAGAAGTCCTTTGTTTAAATTACATTACCCCATGTGGCCATGTTAAACTAATCCTTTTCAAATAGGACTTAAGAGAGATACACTCCTTTTCAAGGTAGGCCCTCCTCCATCTCCACAGCCTCAGTCAGTCACACACACACACACACACACACACACACACACACACACACACACACACACACACACACACACACACACACACACACACTCTACTAGACTGGCATGACTATGAGCCTCACCACTGCAGTACATCAGACATGGAGACACAACTTTTTTATGCTCATTATGGCAGCAGGTAAATTCTCAGTAGCATAAAAACACGAATGAAGAACCTTCAAATTACCTGAAAGCTCATAATAAGTTCAGTAAACGTTGATGAACATGTTATTTTTTTCACTGAATAATGTATTTCCACCAACTTATATTTTTCTTTCTCACAGGAATAGCTGCAGACCAAATTGATCCTGAAAAGGACAGTTTCATCAAGACTGAAGATGAAGATGTGTGGCTGAAGTGCTCTTATCTAACAAACGGACATACTATTCTTCATTGGTACAGACAGTATCTTGGCCAAGCACTAGTGTTTTTGCTATGGAAAGGTGGAAGAGGTTATTCTTTTAATGAAGAACACATCCCTGACAAGATCAAATTTGGTTCCAAAGCCTCATCAACATCCACTGAGCTCCAAATTAAAGTTCGGACTCTGGCAGACTCTGCTTTCTACTACTGTGCTCTGAGGAGCAACCGTGCACCCAGTGATACAAACTCACTGAGATGCTGAACAAAAACTCAGATAGTTTTTTTATTGAGAGAGATGAAAGTAATTTCCTCCTTTTGGTTTAATATCAGTTAGCCATTATCTGTGGTTTCAAACTAGCTTAAGTGACAGTGGTTACACCTGAAAGATGTCATTCAGCATAAAATACAAGGCTAAATTACTAAGGAGTTACTAATTTGTTAGTTGGTCATAGGCCTAATTGTAAGTATTAAAACAACAGACAAGTCTTCAAGGTATAGCATCTGACATTACAGTGCTCCTGCGTGGATTTGAACTCACAAAAAAGTTACTTCATACTAATTTCTATGCTACTGCCTTAGCCAGCTGGACAACTTGTTGCCCAGTTTTCGTCAGTGTCTATGTATGTCTGTGTACAACGTGACTCGAATAGTACCAAATGGATTTGGATGAAATTTTTGGACAACATGTGTATGGGACAAGCAATTGTTTCAATTTTGGTTGTGATTGGTGATGCAGAACACCATCTGCCTTTGAAGGTAGGCTACATTTGTTTTGCCAAATTTTGAAGGAAGCATAGATGTATCAGAGAGGGTTGAAGCCTGCCTTCAACATCCAACATTCAGTCATGACTCGTTATGTCTTGGGCATGTATGCTTAATAAAAACATTTTATCGCAAAAAAAGGAATTATATAGATGTCTGTTGATATATTGGCAATTAAATAAACAAAAAGACGGCATTCTAATTAGAAATCTAGCTAGGTTGTCTGAGAGTTTTTAGCTGGTTCCTTGCTGCCTTCCATGACAGGTGACTTCTTAGAAGCAAGTCATGGGCTCACAAGCCTACTGATCTCTGCAGAAAACAGTATTACTGTAAAAGCAATGTCGCATGAGACTTACTTGGACTGGCGCCATCAAGTGGATAAAGGTTGCATGTTTCAATGTTGTCATCAACTACCTGAATGTGAAACAAGATTTACTGTAAAAGTGAATCAAGCACAGACAATAAATTAGTTCTGTTCAATCAATCTGAAAGCCAAGGTGCACTCAATTCAATCTGAAAGCCAAGGTGCACTCCATTTTTTAAATACACCTGATGTAGATACAGTAAGCCTATGAGAGATTAAAATATACTGTTGGCATACTATAGTTTGCAGAGGGGGATATTCTGGAGAGATTTCTTATGGGAGGAGTCTTACTGGAGAGGGTGAAAAATCTGTCTGGCTATGCAGCACATGTGCAGCACATTTGAAAGACAACGACTTTTGTCGACATTTTTATTCTACAACAACAAACCATGATTGTCCTCTGCCTTCTATTTATCTGCGTATTTCAGATCTTTCTACTCTATCTTTCTAGCATCAGATACATGAAATAGCCTATATTTGATTTACAAACATAGACCTACATGTATTGGTTTTGTTACATTTAATCTATTTGTTTGGATCTCTTCAGGTTTTAGTTTACAAGATGACAGCATCAGTCCAACCTCTAGAAAATTCCTGGTCTCAGAGGGAGAAACTGCTTCTCTCTCCTGCACATACAGTGCTGGTGTACAAAGTCTATATTGGTATCTCCAGAGTCCAGGATCTAAACCAGAATTAATCACCACATTGTTTGAATCTGGTGATGAGGTTAAATCAACTAATCCTCATCCCCGTGCCTCTGGTAAGGTGGATAAGGACTCTAAACCCAAACGTGTTGAACTGGAGATCTCATCTGCTGAAGTCTCAGACTCTGCTGTCTACTACTGCGCTCTGCAGGCCCACAGTGACAGGAAACTAAACTGCACTGTACAAAAACCTAAACCTAATGTAACTAAAGAAAATAAATAAACATATAAATAAATATATTCACACATAGACAACATTTGTTTTAGTTTAGTTCTTCACTCTAAATTTCATCGATCATGTCCAACCCTCAGCTCATGTCCAACCCTCTATACAGTCAGAGGAGGAACTGAGCAGACACTGTAGACAGACAGACAGAAAGCCTCATAGTGACATCACATCAGATTGCTGAGAGTAAACTTACTGTAATCTAATCAGATCAGCAGACCAGACTCACACATCAACTACACTATGGGTTCAGCCATGATGCTTCCTTTAATATTGCTCTTCACAACCCATTTGGGTAAGATGGTCCACAATGTGGTCTTCTACTTCTTAGCTGTAACAGCATACGTAATTCAGTGTTTGTGATGATGGTTTGTATGCTGTCTTCATTGACCTGCCAATATATAAAACTAAACTGTGTAAATGCATTCAACCCTGTTCTCTATTGGATTCAGTCTTATGCCTGTCCTAAACACATGTTTATCCTAAACAATATTATCAGCAGACATCTCATATTTATTGTCAAACAATGAAATGTTTCCCTTCATTTCTAGGCAAGAGCATTGGAAACCCCATAGCTCCAGACAGTACAGAGAAGAATGCTGTAGAAGGAGAAAATGTTGAGCTCACCTGCAAGTACACTGGAAGTGTTGACACTCTGCTCTGGTATCGCCAGTTCTCCCAATCTGGTCCACAGTTTCTCATTCTGGACTATGAAGGTATTATCACCAATGCAACTCCTCCAGTTCCTGGGATATCAATCAAACATGATAAAATAGCAAAGCAGGTTTCTCTGGAGATCTCATCTGCTGAAGTCTCAGACTCTGCTGTCTACTACTGCGCCCTGAGGCCCACAGTGACAGGAAACCCTGCAGCACTCAACAAAAACCCCTCAGCAGCCATTACTTTTCCAGAACTTTATCTATGCAATAAGACAAGACACTGTATTCATCCCCTGAGAAATGTAATTATTCCGTAGCATCCCGAACAAGATACATGTGATCAAACATACATATAAACACTGTCCTGTTAAGGTTACAATTACTGGACATCTCAACAGCCACAGGCAAGATACAAGAGGTAACAATTAAAACAAGCATCATGTTGTATCAATAGAAATGTGCAGGGAAATACAATGAGGTTTTTTCAAATTTTTAGATGCTGATAAAATATTATGTGAATGAAAATTACCTGTAAATACATAACACTTCCCATAGTTTACCTCTATAGCAGGGAGGGAGCAATTACTGAAGTAAGGGCCTAAATGTAATCTTCACAAGTTTTCTGTCATGATGCTTCTTTTTATTATGGCCTAGGTGTCCAAGTAATGAAACTGTATTAGATCTGCACGGTGTGTAAGAGGTTTTCCAGACTCTTTTTCACTTCGGGTCACTTTTTGCCTTTGTATTGTTTGCACAGAGTTGGTGGAGTGTCTTTCTTTACATTAATTTGCTTTTCCCAAGTCTACCAAAATAGTCTTTTTAGTCTTTCAAAAGCTAGTGACTGTTACTTCAACCATCAACCACAAGGTGGCACCATTGTAGTTCTCTTGAGAACACCCTCTATGTGATTAATTCTGCACAAGACAGTCTACTTGATACATTGCAACAGTGACATTTTATGATACGATCTCGTAGAACTGAAATTCTTTTCTCCTCAGCAGTGCAATCCAGCCATGGGATTTTGGTTGATTATATTTCTGATGTCTCTTTGTTGCTTAGGTAAGTTGCATATTGGCCACCAGTTTTCATCTTCAAAATACTGTAGGCTATATATAAATATAATAAGAGAAAGGTTACACAATGAAATCTTATTTGTTTATTGTTTCCAGTATGCAGAGCCGCGGACTCTGTTGATCAGCCAGGAGGATTTCTCTCTGCCTCTGAGGGAGACTCAGTAACTCTGTCCTGTTCCTACACCACCAGTACTACTACAGGACTATCATACCTGTTCTGGTACCAGCAGAAACCTCATGGACTCCCTGCACACATACTGACACGGTTCTCAGACAAAGGCGATAACGAGGAAGGTTTTGAGAAGAGATTTGAAGCCAATCTGACCTCAGACTCAGTTCCTCTGACCATCCAGAATCTACAAGTGTCTGACTCTGCTGTGTACTACTGTGCTCTGAGGCCCACAGTGACAGCTGCACACTCAGCACTCATACAAAAACACAATCAGATTTGGTGCATACTGGTGTCAAGGTAGCCTGGCAATGCCATCCTACGTACCTCCGCTAAGGATTTTATCTCCGCACGTAGTCTGGAATAAACCCCCTTCCCTCCTTTCTCTCGGTTACTCTACGGTTTAGCCAATCAGCACACAGTTTAGAGCGATGTCTCAAAATTTTGTAGTCCGACAGGATAGGGACGCGTTTGTTATTCTCTCCCCGCTTTCGAATTACATTCACAAAATTGGTACATTACATTAGCATCCATGTTCTTGAGGATTTATTGCCACTACGATGTCAAAATAGGTCAGAACTTCGATAATACTGTTAATGCTGAAAGCGAAAGTTGTAGGCGTGAGACGTCATATCCAAGCGGAAACCTATTTCAATTGCGTTGGGCCAGACTGTATGACATAGTCAACCAGGAGCGGTTTCTGGCCTGGGCGATATGGGCGGTCGCCGGTCGCCCAGGGCGGCATCGTCGGGAAGGCGGCATCACGGGCAATTATTATTGCGCACGCGAGCGCCGAAAATTACAATCGCGGGTGATCCGGTTTTGCTTCATTGCCTTTCGGAAGCTTTGGTACGGGTATATCTGCGCCTACAATAGAAGTATTTGGTATCAAATTAAAGTAGACAACCAGACGCATGCAATGGTCCCACTTGCAGTGTACTTGCTTGAGAATGAGGGTGTTCAATTTCAGTGTAAAGATCGCCCCCCCATTTTGAAATATCTTTATCTGGTGTTATAAACTTGGCTACTGGAGTTCCATCTAATAACCAAGAGCTCAGAAAATAAAACTAAACCAAAACAATCATTACACATTATGATATAGACCTATAATTTGAACAGAAGAGTTTTCTATCACCCATTTGCAGAAAATGAAAACCCCAAATCCCTTAAGGTTTGCCTGCTTTCAGACTTCAGTGCTGAAGTCTCACACACAAGAAAGGGGAGGGGTTTGGGGTTCAGATCTTCTCCTTTGCTGTAGAAGCTAGACATGCATAGTAGAGTAACTAATAGCTACCATAAGTACCATAAGAGTTTTGAAAAAAAAAAAAAAAATAGAAATTAGCAGCAATGGCTATAACTTTGTTTTGTTATTTTTATCCTCTTGTTCTAGGCCATGATAATATGATGAAGTGTGCTGTGTCATTTTTATTATATTTTATAATAATGATAAATATTATTATGTTTTTTTTTTATTTGTTTTATTTTTTTTTTTGGGGGGGGGGGGGAGTAAGTTGTTGGCCCAGGGCACCAAAGCGGGTAGGACCGCCCCTGTAGTCAACAGTCGCTTTCGCCCAGGCAAGTGTCAAGGACAATTCATTTAATTTGAAAGGACGAGATTCTACATCAGTGATGAAAGCAGTGAATATATCATGTGCATCACACAAAGCCTTCCCCCCTGTTACGAATATTGATCATTGAACGCAGAGCAAACTCAAATTGGCTGGTAGATTTGGCTGGGATAAGGAAGCATCGTGAAGACTGAAGCCCCTCCTTAAACAGTTGAGATTAGAGTACTTTTTGTGTTCTTTCAAATGCTTCACAGTGTGGTCAGCATGGACAACTTGCTTAAGAGCTGTCTTATTTTCTTGGTATCATGCTCAGGTATAAACACATTTTTTGTGCATTCTTTTAGAATGTGTTGAGTGTGATATGGGACTAACTTCAGGAGTCAAATAGCACAGTCATGCAGTCATGTTGAAATGCTCAAGTCCTCAATTAATTTATGTATTTGCAGTGTGCCGAGGAAAAGATGAAGTTCATCAACCATCACAGTTGGAGACTGGACTAGAAGGAGGGATGGTGACACTCAACTGCAAATATGACACAACCAGTACTAATGCCTACCTGTTCTGGTATAAACAGAAACCTAATGACTATCCTCAATACATGCTGCAGAGACTCTCTTTTGGTGGAGGTGACGGGGAAAAGGAATTTGAAGAGAGATTTCATGCTGAGCTCAACAAGACAACAAAAACGTAAAAAAATAAAAAAAAAATAAATACTTTGTACTATGTGGAGTAACGTCTTTGTACAATAGTAAAAATCACACACCATGTTAAATGCTGACACAGTGTTCAATGCAGATCAGTGCAGCTCCAACCCTATACCAGTCAGAGGAGGAGCTTAACAGACACACAGACAGACGGTCAGACATAGAGACATCAGATTGAACAACTGAATCCAAACAGATCTGCTGACTCTCACTCATATGGGCTTAACCATGATAGTTCCTCTAGCATTGCTGTTTTCAATCAGTTTGGGTAAGATGGTCCATGACTTGCTACATAAGAGAAATAATAATGCTTGTTAGCATGTTTTCAACCCTGTTTTCTACAGTATTCAGCAGTCTTGATATTGAGCATTTTAATGTCTGTCCTAAACACTCACATCTATCAGAAAATTCTTATTTGAAGCAGACAACCAATACTTTTTTTTTATTGTGCAGAAAAAATAAATTAATTATTTTCCTTTATGTCTAGGCAAGGTTGCTGGAAATCCCATTACTCCAGACAGTACAGAGAAGAATGCTGTAGAAGGAGAAAATGCTGAGCTCACCTGCACGTACACTGGAAGTGATTTGGGTATCTCCTTGCACTGGTATCGCCAGTTCTCCCAGTCTAGGTCCACAGTTTCTCACACTCGACTATAGTGGTTCCATCATCCAAGCAGATCCTCCAGTTCCTGGGATATCAATCAAACACAATAAAACAGCAAAGCAGGTTTCTCTGAAGATCTCATCTGCTGAAGTCTCAGACTCTGCTGTCTACTACTGCGCCCTGCAGCCCACAGTGACAGGAAACCCTGCAGCACTCAACAAAAACCTTCACAGCTAGAATATACTGGAAAAGCACAAAGCTAATACGCTTGTGTTAGTCATTTTGCTATTCCAACACCCTTGGCTGTGACCTGGAAAATCACAAAACTAACACTATTTGCAATGCCAGTAACATGGCAACTGATGAAATGCCATTGCTGAATGTATTTTTTGATGCCAAATGAAATACTGTACTTCTTGAAAACAACAAAAAAGCATTTGTTACAAAACTCTAAAAGGGACTTGATGTTTTTTGGATGAGAAGTGATTCCTATTGTCATTTGACTGCTATAAGTGGATCCTAGTCACAAAATGGACTTATTATGGATGTACCGAGTGGTGGTCAGTGAGGCCCCCTCCACTGTAAAGCGCTTTTGGGTGTCTAGAAAGGCGGTATAGAAATCGAATGTGTTGTTGTTGTATACAACTTAATTTTGTTATGTTGTTTTTTCATTCATTTTGGTTTTCTGTTGCAATACCTATCATTCTTTTCCTACTAATTTATGCTATTTCACTATATGTTTACATGTATGTGACAAATAAACCCCTTGAATCCTTGATTGAGAAATAGGCCTAGTTGACTTTAACAGCACCAAAGCCTTGAACAACACCAAAACATCAGTAGTGTTCTACTCAGTGCCCTTTCCATCAGCTAGACTTACTGTAAATGTCACATTCAGATTATATAACTGACAAACTGCATCAGTCTCCCTGCTTGATTCTCAGTAATATAAGAAATGCCATACAGGTTTCCACCACAAGGGGGCATCAAAATACAGTAAAATTCCTCCCTCCTTCTTGGCCAAACTGTGATTCCATCTAGTGTAAACGATCATGGCCTATTATACAAAATAAAGTAAGTATTTTCTTGATAAATAATCAAATTCTCATTTCAACAGGGTAGACTGCGGGCTCCTCCTACAATTCTAAGTGAAGAGAGAGAGGGAGAGAGAGGGAGAGAGAGAGAGAGAGAGAGAGAACTCCTCATCATTGTCATTGTCCAAGGTTGCTGGAAACCAAAGCTCAGACAGTACAGTGTGGAATGTCACAGAAGGAGAAAACGTTAAGCTCACCTGTATATACAGTGAAGGGGCCAGTTCTCCCAGTCTGGGCCAGGGGCGGACAGAAAATCGGCCCTGGCATTTCGAACAAGACCAGCCCACCATACTGGTCAGACCATTAGAAAGTAAGCCTATGATTACAGTTACATTGAGAATGTCAGGGCCGTCGGCCCACATAGCGTGTCGGCCCACCGGGCATTTGCCCTATGCGCCATTGCCAGTCTACTCCCAGTCTGGGCCACAGTTTCTCATGCTGAACTATATCAATCAAACATGTTAAAACAGCAACGCACTCGCACCCTTCTCCAATCTTGTTAGTGATAGGCTGGAACCTGTTTGATTATATTTTTGGTACACAACCTGTGCCCATAGTATTTGTTTGACCTTTAAAACTGTATTTAATCTGCACTGTGTGTAAGAGGTTTATTTTGAGGGGGTTAGGGACTCTCAACAAAGGCCTCCCTAAATGACTCCTCCTTCAATGTTATAATATATTCAGTCAATGCTGTACACTCCCACCACTCACATGTTCACACACTCACATCAGAGAGCAACCCCAGTTCCCAGTCTCAAATGGACAAATCACTTACCATTATTCTCATTCTGGTAACAACAGGTACACTTATTTTACTTAAAGAAGGCTAAATACTGTACATACAGTATACAGTTATAACATTTTCAAGGATAACGACATTAAAATGTTGTTACCTTTGCTTGTCTCTGTTTTGACAGGTGCATCAGCACAAGACCAAATTAGTCCAAAAGCAGAAGATGTCTCAGGAATGGAGACAGAGTCAGTGACTCTCCAATGTAGATACGAGACAAGCAGCAGCTATGTTTACCTTTACTGGTACAGGCAGTATCCTAACATGGCCCCACAGTATCTACTCTACAGAGCAGCTCGCTCACAAAGTGGCTCCAATGAACCTGATCCTCGTTTTACGTCCAAAACATCACAGGACTCTGCTGATCTCCAAATTACAGATCTGACTGTCGCAGACTCAGCTCTCTACTACTGTGCTCTGAGGGTAGCCCAGTGATACAGAGTATCTGAAACGCTGTACAAAACCTACTCAGACACGATGCCTTTGAAAACATGCAGATAAAAGACATTTCCTGTTGAGTTCAGATATCAGTTCACCACAGATCTAATGCTGAAAGCCTCACCAAGGTCTTGAGGTCACACCTGCTCATGGTGCTGAATGGTGAATCCCCACCACACAGCTGCAGGCATTTCACTGAACTGAGTTGACTGGGCAACTATTTTTAAATTATTACATACAGTACACTGTTGCAAATATAACAAACTGTCTACAAACTACAATGTCTTTTTGGGGTAGCCTGGTCATAACCAGCCAATTGGTCTACACTTCGCTTTGAAGGTCTGGGATTCTGGCTATTAAGAAATGATTGCATGATGGAGGTATTTAAATAAAAAAGATTAGACCGAGCATTGACAGATAGCCTTAGCCTGGGAGTTCCCATGCTCCTTTGCTTATCTCATTTCACTCTGCAAAGCAGAATGGTGACCATGGCCGATTTTCTCGCCTGCATTCGGTATCTAATCACAGAACAAAAAGGGACTAGTAAGGCCCTCGATTGCATTTTACGTCACGTGGTGGCTTTGGTATTGGCTCTGAGCTATGTACAGAGGCTATGATAGACATTCGTAGCACACAATAAACGGCTCTGGACAATCGTAAACAATGCTTCCGCTACGAGAGATGCAATAGGTAGGTCTCCAGACTAAATATCACTAGTGATTTTTAGTTTGGCATTCGCCAGGCTAAGATAGCCTAGCACCGCATTCTCAAGTTCGCTGATTAGCCAGGATGGGATGGATCCTGAATGACAAAACCAATAGCCATAACCCCAGACCAAAGGGAGATGATAGCACAGTGACAGCTGCACTTTGACATTCATACAAAAAAACTTCAGAGTCTCGTGGCTAGATAATCTAAATAGTGTGATATATTACTACGATTATTATGTATAACTATAACATCACTTTACTTGAGCGGGCAGATAACAGTTAGTTACAGGTGATGCCTATCTTATGTACGTGGAGCCAGGGTGACTGTAAATAAATCCAGACTCTTGGTACAGCTTTAGCTTTAGCCTTGCTCTAGAATAATGAACTGTCCGCTATCGGTTCAAGTGGATCCACAGAGGAGCGAATGCCAGCCCGGTAGGTTCCACGGATGAGCAACTGCGAGCCTGGTAGGTTGGGTGAGGAATGCGGAGGAGCGGTGGAACTTTCACGATAATTTAGCTGATCCTGGGCCGAGGGCAGTTATGCGGTACATCTCTCTGCTCATTGGCAGAAAAGGGCTGCATCAACGGTGACCGAATCCAGAATCCTAGGCCTATTACGCACTTTCATTAATTACACTATGATACTCAAAAATAAATCATAGTTAATTAACATCTTTGACTCCTGGATTAGTTAAAGTTTGATATTCCTGCATTATCTAACCGTTAATTTCATAGTAAATCATATAGGACCCATGAGTCAAACATTAATGCACAACATATTATAATGAAAAATGCAAAACACCTTATAATGACTCATGTACAGTATACAATTATTGTTAACTTATATTAATTCAGTAATTAAAACATTAATGGATATTTAAGTACCCTTATTGTAAAGTGTTA
>JAODXP020000034.1:18176835-18221454 GCA_027497455.2 Sardinella longiceps | reverse complement strand
TTCATGTAGAAAGAGGATCAGTGACTCTCAGGTGTGGATTTAAAACAAGTAGTCAATCACCAGATCTCTTCTGGTACATGCAAAGACCAAAGGATTTCCCCAGATTCCTACTGAGAAGAGATAAATACAGATAAATACTACTGTGCTCTGAGGCCCACAGTGAATGTTCCAAACCACAGCATCATACAAAAACACATTTATGGCGCTTTAGTCATCAAACTGTCACTTTTTGTGATCCAGTGAACAGATACTAATCCTGTATGAGACAAATCCGTACAAAATTCAGACAAGTGGGTGTACAGAAGAAACCTTCTGGTGTGTTTTCCCAAATAATTTCTGTTTATTCAGTAATATTGGAGAGGAGGGGCCTATGTGATGTGACATGATCTTAACCATAAAAGCATCATCAGCGTTTCTCTCTGCTGGGGTCTTTGATGAATTCATCATGCTGCTCATTTCATTGTTACTCTTCACATTCATTTTAGGTAACTTTTTCATTTGCATTGCATTTATAATTGACCCGTCCTATAGTAACATGCCTTTACATTTACAATTTATGCATTACATCACATGTTCTTTTTCTTTCCTTTCACAGGTCAAATTCATGGGCAAAAAATTAGCTCTGACAGGACTGAGATGTCTGCCACAGAGGGGACTAATGTAACCTTTTCCTGCAGCTATTCTAGTTCAGGTACTACTTACTTGTTTTGGTATCGGCAGTATCCACAATCAGCGCCCCGGAATCTTCTCAGCATTTACTTAAATGACCAAATACAGGAATCGACTGAAGACAAGCGTCTGTCTGGAAGAATGACTGGGAATAAAGTCTATCTGTATCTCTCCTCTGCTGAAGTCTCAGACTCTGCTCTTTACTACTGTGCCCTGAAGCCCACAGTGACTGACAAACACACATCCTCATACAAAAACCTGCCTGAGAGAAGAGAGAAGTGAAGTCACAAGAGTCAGAGTTAGAGTCAGACTTGCTTTTAGATTCTGCCTGGATCTGTGTTTTAATCAACCATTTCAAAGATGGTCAACATGAGGTCACATGCTTTGTCTAATGTACTATACTTGTGTAACAAACAAACTGATAAAGTCTCTGTGCTCAAGAATGTTTGCAACAGCACACCATCTCATATCACATCATCACCCACTCCCCCACTATGACCCCTGGAAGTTGGGTTAGCCCCCTGAGCCGTGGATCTACCAAAGGTCTCTTCCGTGCCCCTGTTGCTCTTTGGAGCTCCAGGTTTGTTGTCCCCGCCCATGTGCAATGTCAGCCCTCCATTTTAACCCCCTTCCTAGGCCTACTGCATTTCTGTACTTTGCACAAATAGCTGACACCAAACAATTTGACAGCATTTTTTAAAGTAACAATATACATGTGACAAATAAAATTCCTTGTATGCCTTGACTCTCACTAAGCTGACCTGAATACAAGCCTGTATAGAAGAAACCACAAAAGGATAACAGTTAATATTTTACATTTAACATAATTAGATAGACACGGTAGACAATATCAATAGTACAACCACACCATGTGGTCATTCTACAATTTCATGAAGACAAGGTACAGTATATCAAACCAAACATGCTTTAACGCTTTATTTTACAGCCCATGAAGCACTGGGTAAGGAGTAGATAAGAACGGCATAACAAAAAGTATCCTGGGTTTTTGTCTTACTTACTGTATTCCTAACCCAAATTCACAGGCAGTATAATAAAGCGTTACCAGCATGCCTATTTTTAGCACTCAAATGAAGCCTTTCATGACTGCTGAATAGAGCATTTAACCACTGAGCCATTATTTTTCACTGTCTGTATTACTGTAAACTGCTGTGCAGTCATAAATGACTTTAGGCAGGGAAATTGGTAGACCTGCTGTTTGATGAGTGACAAGGTGAAGGTGGAGCTTTCTTTGTGCATTCTGAGGGGAACATTTGAGTGTCACCCAGTCAGAGTTTGATTCACTTCCCTGAAGCAGCTTCCACCATGTTACTGTATGGACTCATACTGTTCAGTGCAACAGCAGGTAAGAGTTCTTCAGATGAATTAACGGTAATATGCTACAAGTGCATTAAAGTTCAACAGCTGATATTTAGTGGCAAGGGATTCCCTCTAGACGTGCAGAACACCTGTAACAGCGCAGCCAAAGAGACTTTTGTTGACATTTTTACTCTACAATAATAAACTATGATTGTCCTCTACCTTCTGTTTATCTGTGTATTTCTATCACGTGCAGGTTAGTTTTAGATGTTTAGACTGAGGTAGGCCTATCAAATACATGAAATGCATATGCTTTACAAACAATATTTGCTCAGTTAAATTTATACAGAATTTCTTTTTTTTCCTGCCTGTTCTTCAGGTTTCAGTTTGCAAGATGACAGCATCAGTCCATCCTCTACAGAAGTCTTTGTCTCAGAGGGAAAAACTGCTTCTCTCTCCTGCACATACAGTGTAACTGTGAACAATCTGCAGTGGTATCGCCAGACTCCAGGATCTAAACCAGAATTCATTATTTTGTTTACTGAATATGAAGACAAAATTACAAACTCAACTGATTATCCTCGTGCCTCAGGTAGAGCTTATAAAGACTCTAAACCCAAACGTGTTGAACTGAAGATCTCATCTGCTGAAGTCTCAGACTCTGCTGTCTACTACTGCGCTCTGAGGCCCACAGTGACAGGAAACCCAACAGCACTGTACAAAAACCTACTCCACCAAATGTGCCTGAAGAAAGTGTATACAAATAGTTCAGCTGTTTGTTTCAATATCACCTGTTTGGACCTGCTAAAAAAGACTGCATAAAACCATTTTCAGAAAATGCTAAATAATTGTCAACGCCTATAAATGCTGTATATCTCAGGCTCTACTAGCCTGGGCCTGCCCATACGTCCTATCGCTGCATGAACTTTCGCTATCAAATCAGTATTGCCAAGGAGGCAATTTTCTCCACTCTCGAGCCCAGAAAAATCAGGACCTAATGAGGAACGAGCAGGCTGAAGGAGGCGAGCTGACGATGACTCTGTCCAGCTCTATGCCAAAACATTCATAGAAGTATGATTGCATTTGATAGACGTTGAAATTAATTCTGCCCGAAATTCCGGGCAATGCTAGCTTTGCCAGACCACAGTTAATTTCTGAATGTGGTTGCGCAAGTCAGGCTATGGCTCTATCAGATAGAAAGAAATGAAGGAAAATCCTTTTGAGAGGATGAAATCCTTATTTGGACTGCTTGGACATAACTTTCAAGTGTCCTTTTGAAAATCATTGCAGACCATAAAATGGACAGGATTGAAACAATATATATGCTGATCTACGTCTTAAATGGTGAAACACACAGATGCTAATCCAGGTTTTAATGGAATAGCTCATGTCCGACCCTCTACCAGTCAGAGTAGGAGCTGACAGACAGACAGACTGCTGTCAGTGAAGAACTAAATCTAATCACATCTGCAGAGGAGACTCAGACATCTACTGGCTCAAGCATGAGGATTCCTCCAGCATTGATACTGTTTACAATGTTGTGGGGTAATAAAGTATGCAATCTACGGTATACATTATTCAACAAGCAATTTAACAAATGATTCAACTGTTTGAACTATCTTTTATGAATTCCTGATTCAGCCACATGGTGGCAACGTTGCAGTTCCCAACCCACTGAAAGTCCTGCATAAGCATCTCCTGTCATTATGCTTGAAACTTTGGACCACCCAATAGAAACTGTATATAATTAGGCTACATATATAGTTAGGCTTAATGCACAGAAGGAAATCTATTACATTTAAAAACTGATTCTATGATCATGACAGAAGTAGGCCTAGGCCTATATGTAGATCAAATGAAAATGAAATGACAGGACGCAAATCACAGATATTACGAGGCAGGCTACAGTTGTGTAAAAGGAGCCACCAAGCTCCAGATGATTTTGACACCTGAAAGTAAGGGGGAGTGAGTGAGAAAGAGAGAGAGAGATTCCTTCCTCTCCACAACAGATATTAGTATCTGTATCTCTGATGACTATAAGGAACACCATTTGATGTGCTCCACATGGAGACTCCACTGCTACTCATCCTCATTATGGCTGCAGGTAAATTACTACAAATACTCATTACAGTAGAAAATGGTAATTAATTGAACTACTTAGATGAATTGTTTTTTTTTTTTTTTTAATAAAACAAATATTGTTTTTCTTGCAGGTGTCACTGCAGACCAGATTAACCGTGAACAGGACTCTGTTACCAAGACCGAAGATGAAAATGTGTGGCTGAAGTGCACTTATGAAACAAGTGCTAGGACGGTTTATCTTTATTGGTACAGACAGTATCCTGGACAAGCACCTGTTTATTTGTTATGGAAACAAGGAAAAGGCCGTTCTTATACCCACAACTCTAATGAGAAAAAATATGATTCCAAAGCCTCAGAAAGATCTACTGAGCTTCAAATTAAAGGTCTGACTCTGGCAGACTCAGCTCTCTACGACTGTGCTGTGGAGGCCTATGGAGGATCTACTCCCAGTGATACAAACTCACTGAGATGCTGTACAAAAACTCAGAGTTTTTTTTGAGAGAGAGAGAGAGAGAGAGAGAGAGAGAGAGAGAGAGAGAGAGAGAGAGAGAGAGAGAGAGAGAGAGAGAGAGTAATTTCCTCATTTTGGTTTAATATCAGTTAGCTGCCATCTATGGTTTCAAACAGGGCGTCTATGGTCACACCTGCTAGAAAGGGGACATCTTTCAGCATAAATGCATGAATGGGTGTTGAAAGTAATTGTGATATTGTGTATTAAGTTGCATTCAGAAGTAAAGATGTAAGTGCCATGTGGTTTCATGGAATTCTGATGGTTTTGTTTTTAACTTAGCCTTACAGTATTTCATCATGCAGACATCTCTTCGAGTCATTTAACTTAACTGTTTTCCTTTTCAGTACTCCATAATGAAATCAAAATACAGAATTGTAAAAAGTTAAAAATAGAAAATGACATATTCACATGGATATAAGTATTTACACCCTGTTTTATAACACTTAGTACCTAATTTGGCCTCCACTTCTTCACCACTCTGTGATTTATGTAGTTATTTAGTATTTTGGTGGATGGCTGAAGTGAAGTTTGTTTCTCCCATCCCATCTCATATCTCCCTCCCACTGACCACGTCTTAGGGGTCCATACTGAACCCGAATCCAAATCCCATTATGGACTTTTATGCCTTTATTTCATTCTTTTATTTTATTAGCTTTTGTTTATTTACTCATTTTGATTTTTCCTGAAGCATTTTTTTTTCTCTCATGCAATTTAACTACACGTCTTATGAAAGCATTTCTATGTACAGTATGTGACAAATAAACACCTTCTGTTCTGGAGCAGTAAACAATGCAATAGGGCATGGAAGCACACAAAAGCTGACTTTGTCACAAATTAATGAATAGGGGAATGTAATGTGCTTACCTCAAATAAATTCTTTTACAGTCTGCATCAAACTGCAGATTCGTTCATCACATGACTCCAGGCAGGGAAATTCGAAGACCTGATGTTTGATGAGAGACAAGGTGAAGGTGGAGCTTTCTTTGTGTATTCTGAGGGGAACATTTGAGTGTCACCCAGTCAGAGTTTGATTCACTTCCCTGAAGCAGCTTCCACCATGTTACTGTATGGACTCATAGTGTTCAGTGCAACTGCAGGTAAGAGTTCTTCAGGATAACAAAAAAGTGCATTGAAGTTCAACAACTAATCAGCTATTTACTTCACTGGTATATTCATATATTATTTTTCTTCTCCAGGTATTAATTTGGGTAACAAAATTACATCAAACGAGAATCAAATTCCCTCTGAGGATGGATCTAATGTTACCTTGTCCTGTAACTACTCAACATCAGATAGTACTCCATCGCTGCACTGGTATGTCCAGTATCCCAGATCAGCTCCCCAGTTCCTCCTGCTGGTGCTGCACAGCACTGGGAAAGACCCGAGCCCAGACAAACATCCTCGTCTGATGGGGAATCTAAACCAAGACAAAACTAAAGTCTTTCTGCACATCTCCTCTGTTCAAGTCTCTGACTCTGCACTCTACTACTGTGCTCTGCAGCCCACAGTGACACTAATCCACAGACTGCCATTCAAAAACCTGACTGACACAGGAAAGAAAAGTTGTGTACTGCCAGATCCTTTGAACAAGACTGTATACTGTACTTAGTGATCAGTGCAGGGAAAAAATGTAATTGAAATAAAAATAGTTAATTTAACAATGAAAATGGAAGAATACAATTAATACAATAAAATAAAATGAATACAAGAATGTGCCTTTGCAACATGTAACTTGTTAAAAAACCTAGTTGCTCTCTGAGATTGCACATACTGAATCAGAAATTCAGACAATCTTATGTGACACAAAAGTATTTGACACCATCACAGAGAGAGACTATCCTTCCATCCTTATATTCTCCAGACCATAGATACATGTAAAGCTATAGCTAGTGGATGCACTTCTCATTTTCAACCAAGGGAGGGCGCAATCGTACTTAAAGTCAAAAGCAATGGGCTGAGGTTATAAACTCATGTCAATAAAATCAGACACTGGCAACAGTAGAGACATCCAAATTTAGAAGGTAAAGATTTAAATGTTTGTCAAGAATCATACTATTTTTTTCTCCTTTCTTTCATTTTTGTTCTTCTGTGTGTGAACCACTGTAGACAGATGGAAAAGGAGGAGGGTCTTACAGTGATGGCTTCTTGACTACATCATGCTGAGGAGATGAGCTAGCTCAACAGATGAGGGTTCAATTCACACAAATATGACACTGTGCAGCCTTCTCTTGCTGCTTCCAGCACTGATAGGTTGGTTCATTTCAGTTTTGATGTTTTTTATATAACTTAGCTATTATTGTCTATTTTAAAGTAAACAAAAAAAATCCTCCATTTAGGTGAGACTTTACAAGATGACATTAATCCAGCCTCTACAAAGGTCCTTGTCTCAGAGGGAGAAACAGCTTCTCTCTCCTGCACATACACTGTTGCTGTACAAAATCTGCAGTGGTATCGACAGAGTCCAGGATCTAAACCTGAATTCATTGTCATGTTGTTTGAACGTACAGCTGATTTTGAGAATTCAACTGTTCATCATCGTACCTCTGGTAAAGTGGATAAAGGTTCTAAACGTGTTGAACTGAAGATCTCATCTGCTGAAGTCTCAGACTCTGCTGTCTACTACTGCGCTCTGAGGCCCACAGTGACAGGAAACCAAACAACGCTGTACAAAAACGCTAAGCCTGGCTGAAACACCTCAATCAAGAGTGCGCATTACCTCCTAGTGTGTAGAATTAACGTCATATCTTGCACTTATTCGCAAAGGTATTTTCTGACATCATACAGGCAACTACAAGCTAACCTTAACGCTAAGCCTGGCTGAAACACCTCTTGATAGGGTTTTTGAGGATGTCATGACACACAGGACAGGAGAAATCCTTCTCTGTGAATGACCGCTTTGAGGCTTTTCTCATCTTGGATGGCACGTAGTACCATAGCCAATGCGTGTGTGTGTGTGTGTGTGTGTGTGTGTTTCCTTACAAAAGCCCCCTTCATCTCGTTGAAGACCACACCCACACCAGCGGGGATGACGGGCCCTTTGGATATTTATTTTCCAGACAGCCCTCCTGCTTAAACACACACAGAGAGAGGGATAGGTGATTGTGTGTGTGTGTGTGTGTGTGTGTGTGTGTGTGTGTGTGTGTGTGTGTGTGTGTCTCCTCCTAAACATACACACACAAAGCAGATATTTTGCCTGGCCTCAGGTTAGGCGAGGTAGAGATCTTACCTGGTTTCCAGGTGCGTCAGAGGTGAGGCTGTGTGTGACGGCCTGCAGTCGCTGCAGTAGTTTGTCTGGGTGGATGAAGACAGCTGAGGTGCAAGGCATCAAAAACATACAAAAGCTACAGCAATTCTTACTAACAAAAGTAATATTCAAATTGTTCAGCCTCTTGTTTCAGTATGATGTCTTCACTGAAAATATCATAGAGATCAATACAGATTCTTGCAGCTCATGTCCAATCCTCAGTCAGAGGAGGAGCTGAACAGACAGACAGATAGATAGACAGGCAGTCTCAATGACATCAGACTGCTGAGAGTGAAGAAGGAAGAAGTGACTCCAAGTAGATCTCAACTCCACTATGGGCTCCACCATGATGATTCCTGTAGCTCTTGCTATTTCTTTCAACCTATGTTGGGTAAGACACATCATACTACACAGCTAGTCAACTACCCTGATATTGAACTGCGCTATGTTGTGCACTTAATAAGATCATTAATGTCTATTTCTCTTTTCAATTAATGTTGAAAACATAACTATTTGACATTTCTAGGTATGAGCACTGGAAGCCCCATAGCTCCAGATAGTACAGTGAGGAATGTCATTGAAGGAGAGAACGTTGAGCTCACCTGCACATACAGTGGAACTGCTTATAGTCTGCACTGGTATCGCCAGTTCTCGAAATCAGTGCCACAGTTTCTCATTCTGGACTATAGCGGTACCATCATCCAAGCAGATCCTCCAATTCCTGGGATATCAATCAAACACAATCAAACAGCAAAGCAGGTTTCTCTGGAGATCTCATCTGCTGAAGTCTCAGACTCTGCTGTCTACTACTGCGCCCTGCAGCCCACAGTGACAGGAAACCCTGCGGCACTCAACAAAAACCCCACAGCTCAAAAGAATTAAAGCACACAACTGATACTGTTTAATTGCAATTCCAATGACATTCCAAGTAATGAATGTATTTGCTGAAAGCCATGTTTTGGTGTGAAGTTGAATATGAATATGAAAATGAACATAGATGTTATTACATTTTACATTTTAACCCTAAAAGTGAACTGTTGGAAAGGTCAGCTTTGACCAACACCAAAACATCAACATACCCTGTCCCCTTGCAATCAATCAGATAGATGTTTGACACTCAGATGACATAATTGATCAACAGCATCAATGTTCACTCAGAAATAACAAGAAATGGCATATGTTAAGTTTCAAACACAAGATGGCAGCATTGCAACAAATTCATGATAATCCTCTCTTTTAGATCCTGTGAGGGAATTACACACTTCAATCAGTGAGGTGAAGCACACTAAGCTGGGGGTGGGGTAAGGTGCCTTGCTTAAGGGCACCTCAGCCATGGCCCAGTGGTTAGGACTTGGACTACGGCTAGCTGCAAGGCCAAGACATACTATACTTATATCTTATATCTAGCACTCACTATCAAGCAATCTGATTGGGTGAACTAGTGAAGGAAGGGATAATTGCTGATGAGGTGTGTTGTTATACAGAGATAATGAGCAAGGCGCAGGCGAGGAATATAGTCTACTAGAGCAAACTCATTAAATCATGCTGACATAACATATAATGTGCTCCAATGACATCCAAAGAAAAAAATCGAAGGTTTGTCAGACCTCTGGCCTCCTACGACTAAGAGAGACTACAGACAGAGAGAGAGTGTGGAGAGAGAGAGAGGTAGGGAAGAGAGAGAGCTCCTCAGCTCAATATCATTGTTATCATCCTCATCATGCATCTCTGGCTAAAGGTCTTCCTTGTCATTGCAACAGTGGGTTTAGGTATGATAGTGATATTTTTGCAAACAACTGATGCCTTCTGCATGCCTTTGTGTCTGAATGTCAAATTCTAGTTTAATTGTTTAGCTTGGGTAAATCCAGTTGCAGATTATCTAAATGAAAATGTGAAATACTCATTTTGTACTGTATATAGTTTTTAAATCCAATTGCACATTATCTAGATAACATTTCAAACATATGCACATGTACAGTATTGTAAATTAGGCAGTAGATATGATGTAGCATCATGTTCTTATTAATCAATCACAAATTAATCACTGCTGAAGCAAATGCTAAAGTAAACTATTGCTACAATCTGCATGTTGTTACAGTGTGCAGAGGAAAAGATGCTGTTGATCAGTCATCAGGGTCTAAAATTGGACAAGAAGGAGGGATGGTGACACTCAACTGCAGTTATGAGACAAGCAGCACCAATCCTTCCCTGTTCTGGTATAAACAAAAACCTAACGACTATCCTCAATACATGCTGAGGAAATTCTCCACTGGAGCAGGTGATGGGGAAAAGGAATTTCAAGAGAGATTTCATGCTGAGCTCAACACAAATACAAAAACAGTTCCACTCACCATCCAGAATCTGCAAGTGTCTGACTCTGCTGTGTACTACTGCGCTCTGAGGCCCACAGTGACAGCTGTCTGCACAATCATCACGCAAAAACCTCAACAAACTCAACAACATTCTCATTGAAGACCTACAACCACACCCTTGCTCTGTCTTTACTGAGACATAATCACATGCATGGTATACTTTTAACCATAGGGAGGCAGTAGAGCCAAATATATTTTGTAAGTGTGTCTTCAGAAGACTGAGACCTCCTGCAGCTGTAACTAAATAAGATTAAAGGCATAACATGTGGCTCTGCAGTTTCAATTGCAGTGAACTAAAGTAAAGATAGGTTAGCAATAAGAGATACCTGGGGTGCCATTGGGTGAAATAAGGAGTTCGATTCAGGATGATTCTAAAGGGCTGCAACCAGTTGCACCAGGTGAGTGTAATTTTGATCGTTAGATTTGGTAAGTCACGTTCAGGGCTCTGAAGTTTCACGCAATGAGAAACATGCATTTCAAAAACTACACATGCTACACATGGCATTTCTCACTCTGAGAAATTATCAAAATAGGTCTACTATACTAGTCTGGCTTTGCCTTACATAGCTGTTATTAGACAAGAATTCTCATACTGCCCCGGCCAATTTAGTTAATGAAACCGAAGACTATCTGAATTGTACTGGGTCTGTGTGTGTGATGCACGCCTCCTCAAGGTGGGGCCTCCTTTGTTTGCACACACAAACACATACTCTCTCTCTCACACACACACACACACTCCTAGACTGACATGATTATAGCGATACCATTGCATAGTGTAGGCCTACATCACACATGGAGACACAACTGCTACTTATGCTCATTATGGCAGCAGGTAAATTCTCATAAAAAAACACTCAACTTATATATTAAATACCTGTTCTTCACACTACTTAAAGTACCTCAGTGTTTTATTGAAGAAAAAAAGAGGTTGACTAACAGTGTAATGACCCGATTTCTTCACTGTTTATATTTTTTCATTGACTTATTTTCTTTCTCACAGGTATAACTGCAGACCAAATTGATCCTGATAAGGGCAGTTTCACCGAGACTGAAGATGTAGATGTGCGGCTGACGTGCACTTATCAAACAAGTTCAAGCTTTGCGCTTCTTTATTGGTACAGGCAGTATCCTGGACAAGCACCTGTTTATCTGTTGAGGAAAAAGGGGAAAGGTGGTGGTTCCTATGACCACAACTCTAATGAGAACAAATTTGGTTCCAAAGCCTCAGAAAAATCCACTGAGCTCCAAATTAAAGTTCTGACTCTGGCAGACTCGGCTCTCTACTACTGTGCTCTGAGGAGCCCAGTGATACAAACTCACTGAGACGCTGTACAAAAACTCACAGTTATTTTTATTAAGAGACATCAAAGTAATTTCCTCCTTTTGGTTTAATATCAGTTATCTGCCATCTATGGTTTCAAACGGAGTAACTGTGGTCACACCTGTTATTGGAAAGACCTCCATTTAACAGACAGTCAGCACAAAGCGTTGATGACACAAAAATCATCCATTTACTCTGCAACACTGTATAGATGAGACTGGCAAGGCTGAAGCTGCACTAGTATTTCCAAGGTCAATTCCGGGACAATACATTTTTTATGTTCACATAACTACATAATACAATATAACATGCAAATACATGACAACAACAATATTATTGTTAGAAAATGACAATCCATGGTGCAATGCAAATATTCTGTCTCTGAGTGTCAGTAGGCCAGTTTAAGTGAATTCACTTCAGATGATTGCTGGTCAGGCATTGACCTCTGACTCTGAGAGCTTGGATATTGGTCTTAGCATATGAAAAAGTATTGGCTGTCATTGTGTGTCAACTATAGCCTGGCAGGCCATTCTATATCATTGAAATGTATAGTCTGGCATCGAGAGATAGACCGAATTCAATCGTGGGCTGAACAAGACTGTTATCTTTCAAATTACTTCTGCATGCAACAGGATAGCCTATAGAGGAACAAACAAGATGTAACTACAGATTCAAAAGGCCGTTGTTTTCGGCCAAGTCTGCCCTTAACACATAGAACGTTGTGATAAGATGTCACCAACGGTGTCATCCAATCAAATTCCCTATGGCTTACTACTAGACGTACAGGCTGAGCAAATCTATTTGCCGCCGCTAGAGTGCGTCTAGATTTCTAGGCTATATCAACTTAAAAAGCAAAGCCAAACAAAACAAAATGGCTGTACACTAGTGATGCGCGGCCCGATGATTTTACGACCCCGACCCGCCCCGCCCCATCCCATCCCATCACGCAGCCAACCCAGCCCGCCCGACCCGAAAGATTACGCAATGATTTTTAACCCGACCCGCTTAATTTTTTAAAAATAAATAAATAAGTGTTTATTTGTTTATATAGGGCCTAGGCATATTAAACAACATAAATGAAATGTCTGCAGCCGCACAAGGGGATGGTAATGTCATGGGCTGCCAGCAGCGAACTTCCCTCTTGGATCAATAAAGTTAGTTAGGCTACTCTAGCGTCTTGGCCGCATCACATCCATCTGACGATTATGGTTCTAATTCCACTTTATGTGATTTAATAGCAGTGAATACGAAATATTCTAAGGCAGAATTTTAAGGTAAGAAAATGAAGTTTGAAAATGAGTTCATGTACCCTACGGTAACTGGTCAATCTGACTTTGCGGTTCCCTTTAAATTGTGTATGATTAGGGCACAAAGTAATTTGTGTAGCCATAGTCTATGTGGTTCGGTTGTTGTCAGCAGTGTGTGCTTTTTGTCAATGTTCAGCGATCGATGTCCATCACCATTTAGCAAAATATTTAGACAGCTTGGTTCTCTTTTAGGTTTGCTGTTGTGAGCGAGAGAGAGAGAGCGAGAGAGATTCGGTTGGCTTAGGCATTGGTGCCGTGTGCAGAGGGAGAGAGAGCAAACACACAGGTGCAGGCGCTGACAATTGGCATTCTGCTGTCTCGGATGTCCTGACCGCAACCCGTGGATTCTTATGAAAATAATGGCCCGACCCAACCCGGCCCGCGGGCTAGCCCGAGGGCGCATCAGTACTGTACACACTGGCCTTCAATTAAAGTGTCACTATGCTACCAGAAGAGGGCAGTGTGTCATTACATCTGTAACATTACTGTTATACACTTCCTCTGAGGCTGAATATTTTGCAAGTGGTAAGCACACATTTATTTCAGTTTGCATAACCCCAAGCCTTTACGCCATGCAGACTAATACTGTCATGGCATTTATGCTAAACTCCATCCTCATTCTGATTCTGTATTCTTTGGGTAAATGCATTTTCCAGCCATTAAAGTACTTGTTCAGCTTGTACTATACATGAGTTTGCTGACTGAGTTTATGTTGAAGACATACTTATTAGAGCGACTTTGTCATCTAATATTTTCTACTTATTGTGTTAACATGGTTTTACTTCACCAGAAAGCAGAGGACAGGAGTCAATTGAACAGCCAGAGAAGGAGATGGTTCATGTGGAAAAGGAATCGGTGATTCTCAGCTGTGGATATAAAACAACTAGATCATCACCAGATCTCTTCTGGTACATCCAAAGACCAAAGGATTTCCCCAGATTCCTGCTGAGGAGAGAGAAATACTCTGGAGAGAACGCTGCTGAGTTTAAAGAGAGATTTCAGTCTAACCTCTCCTCCAGCTCAGTTCCTCTGACCATCCAGAATGTGCAAGTGTCTGACACTGCTGTGTACTACTGTGCTCTGAGGCCCACAGTGACAGCTGCACACTCAGCTCTCATACAAAAACACAGAACACAAAAGTTAACAACACTGCTTCACACATTTTTTTTTTTTTTTTTTTTAAATGTTGCCCATCTACTGAATCTGGCAAAGTTACTGGCCATTTTATTTGTATCCTTGTCCAGGCAATATTGACTTGAAATGTGTTTGGCTTGAAAGGCAAATGAAGGCAAAGACAAATGATGTTGACCAACAGTGTCTCTCCTCCATTTAGAGAAATCAGGGGGTGCCGTGGTCAGTGGGCTAGAGCGTCCGACCATTACTCCAAGGACCTGGGTTCGAGTCCAACTTCAGGTCATTTCCTGATCCCACCCCATCTCTCTCTCCCACTAGTTTCCTGTCCATCTCTATACTGTGATTTAATCTCTTATCTCTTTTTCCTTTAATCTCTGATTAAAGGCAAAAAGCCCAAAAAATATCTTTGAAAAAAAGAAAAATCATACAGCACATCACTGTTTGAATCCTATTTCTGTGGTAGAGTCCATTAGACTCTAGTGTTGTGCAGTGATCCAGTCTCCAGTCCAAATCTCAGAGCTGGTGGAGTTTGTGTTCTCAGACAAGAGGAGGAGCTCCGCAGCAAGCAGAATGTTTTTCCTTGCCCCTGTTGCTCTAGGTGCTCATTGTTGGTCTGCCCCTGCCTCCACCACACCACAAGTAGAGTGGCAGCTGTACTGAACTCTAGTAACACCTCCACAATGGTGCTGCACGGACTTATGATACTCGGTGCCTTCGCAGGTTAGTAACATTTTCTGAAGCACATTTGCATGTTTTAGAATACTTTAATAACAATAGAATGTGTAATATATTGAATATGGTGTCTTTTAAAGCACATTTCCTTTTTTTCTAAGGTTTTGGTTTGTGCGCTGGCTTGGGAAATGAAATAACCCCAGACAGAAGTTCAGTGTTGTCGGAGGAAGGACTGAATGTAAGCTTGTCCTGTAATTACTCGAGCCCCTCTACAAACTCTCTCCACTGGTATGTCCAGTATCCCAGATCAGCTCCCCAGTTCCTCCTGCTGGTGCTGCACAGCACTGGGAAAGACCCGAGCCCAGACAAACATCCTCGTCTGAAGGGGAATCTAAACCAAGACAAAACTAGAGTCTTTCTGCAGATCTCCTCTGTTCAAGTCTCTGACTCTGCACTCTACTACTGTGCTCTGCAGCCCACAGTGACACTAAACCACAGACTGACATACAAAAACCTGACTGACACAAGAAAATGCAGAAATTGTGTGACTGCCAAAACTGCCTGCAATGAGTGCTAAGGGCTTAGAAAAATGTAATGTAATTGAAATAAACATAGTTATATAAATACAATGAATACAAGAATACAATTATTACAATGTGCTTTTTGCTAATTGCATCACTAAAATTGCCTGGAAAGGCACTAAACTTCAAATGTAGCACAGATTGGGTCTGTGCCTATAAAATGAGGCACAGAAATCACAATCAAGGACCAGAACTATCAGTTTGGTCAGGTTCACTATAGTCAAAATTAGGAACCATGAATGCAGTAATTTACATGTATGTTTGGCAGTATGGCCCTGTTTATAACAGCCAAAATAAAGAATCACTTGACATTTAGGACTCGTGGCTGAACTATCCATTCAACAACTTCAACATGATTCAAACAATAAAAAGATTCTTAAGGAATAACTAACTGTAATATTGCTGGATGACGAGATTGGGACTTCCTGTTACATTTCCTTTTTGCCTCTCAACACCACCAACAACCTTTTCAGTTACAGACAGAGCAGCACATCAGAGAGGATAAATACCAAGAACACTAAACTGATCAAGAAGCAACATGGACAAATCTCTACTTCTGATCATTATTATGACAACTGGTAAACTATGGAGACTATGGAGATCTTTACTTTGGTTGATGTATTCAACATGATGCAAATTTGATTCCTCTGATGTGTTTGTTTGCAGAAATAATTGCGGACAAAATTGAACCTGATCGCGAACATGTAAATGAGGCTGAAGGAATGAAAGAAGTGACCCTGAAATGTTCATATGAAACCAGCAGCCGTTATGTGATTCTTTACTGGTTCAGACAGTATCCTCATCATGTACCACAGTGGCTTTTACACAAAGGTGCTCGATCAAGATCTGATGACGATAGCTCCAGCCAACGATTTACTTCAGATACAGATGAAACATTTACCAAACTCCATATTCAAGATCTCACTCTGGCAGACACAGCTCTGTACTACTGTGCTCTGAGGGATGATACCCAGTGATACAAAGACTCTGAGAGGCTGTACAAAAACTCAAATCTAAAATGGGATGTTTTTTATTCAGAGAGATCAAAGTAATTTCCGCTCTGTGCTCTGATATCAGTTTAACATCATCTGAGCCTTTCTAGTGAACAGCCTCTGTGGTCACACCTGTTGCATCTTTGACACACATATTGTGATAAAATGCTCCCCTAATCCAATATATAAAACCACTGTTCATATACAGAATAATTGAAGTGAAACTCACCGAGTTGTCAGTAATGTTCACCAGGGACTAGGGTTGGGCGATATGGACTTAAAAATACATCACAATATTTTCTGTTTTTTTTTTTTTTTAAATATCGATAACTGACGATAAAAAAGTATATTAGGTTTACAGTTTAACACAGGGTTCATGCAGATGCCTGAAAATGCTTGGGTTTTAAAAGTTACGTTTTCAAGGTTTAGAAAGACACTTCTTGAAAATGTTGTAAAGGTATTGTTGACAATAAATATTCACCTGACAGAGTTGTTTGTGTAGTCTATTCGGTGGAAAATGCTAACAAAACATTTTCTGACTATCGTATTTCCCGATATGTCAAAAATTCCTTTTTTTTGTGACGATATACGATAACGATATTGCGCAACCCTACCAGGGACAGAGAGGGATACAAAAATCCACATGGAATATTTTGACCACACCGGCCACATTACTGATGTAGTATTCAGGTACCATCTCAGACTCATTCCTTCAAAGACTCAGTCTTGACTTGCCCTCGGTCCACAGTGGGAGGATAAGGACTACTTTCAGACCCAGTCCTCAAGTCCAACACATTTTTGTTATGTTCAAATAGAAAAAGGCACGCAAGGCACAACAACAGCAATAATAAAATGCATTGTTGGTGGGCGTTATATGAAAATGACATCATTTGGTACAATGTTTCTGATTCTGCCAAGCATCAGTGGGTCAGTGTTATGGACTTCACTTCAGTTGCTGGCTGGTGTGTTCACAGTGTACTCTGGATGCCCTAACTATGATTCAAAGTCAGGGTGGGCCAGCATGTTGATGACATGCTTGAAGCAATTTAGAAAAATGGACAGAAGACGATGCATGAGGTAGATTTTTTTTTTAATGATAGTAAAATTCTGTCTATGTTCAAATGTTTAAGATTGCTCCGAAACAAATCTAGCTTAGTCTATCTGTTGATTCTTAACTGTCATTTTGGTGCCATCTAGTGGAATACTGTTCTATAAAATATTCTTCAGAAAGAATTTCAAAACATGTAAACAGACATATCTATTTGCCATTAATCATGGTGGGATTTTTGTTTTGTTTATTTTTTTTTCTTTATTATTTCTATCTCTTTTTGTTCTTGTGTGTGTGTGCAGCCCTGTAGAGACATAAGGAGGAGGAGCCTTACAGAGATGACATTTTATGTGGAGACTGAAGAGATGTGTGGCTTCATCACAGTTGAGGTTTCAATTCCACACAAATATGACACTGTGCAGCCTTCTCTTGCTACTTCTAGCACTGATAGGTAGGTTAATTTCAATTCTCATTTTAAAAAGCCAAAAACTACATTGTAAAATAAACAGTCTACAGTCTCTACAGTTTTTTTTTTATTTGGTTATAATACAGTAGTCTATTTAAAAGTACACTAAAATGTAATTTCTCATTTTAGGTGAGACTTTGCAAGATGACATCAGGCCAGCTTCTACAGAAGTCCTTTTCTCAGAGGGAAGAACAGCTTCTCTCTCCTGCACATACACTGTTGCTGTGAACAATCTGCAATGGTATCGCCAGAGTCCAGGATCTAAACCTGAATTCATTATCATGTTGTTTGAATATAAAACTGATATTGAGAATTCAACTGTTTATCCCCGTGCCTCTGGTAAAGTGGATAAAGACTCTAAACCCAAACGTGTTGAACTGAATATCTCATCTGCTGAAGTCTCAGACTCTGCTGTCTACTACTGCGCCCTGGAGCCCACAGTGACAGGAAACCCAACAACACTGTACAAAAACTTCAATACAGCACTGACATCACTGTTGTGCAGTAGGACACACACAGTACCTCTATATTCATGCAAATTATTTGACATACACCACAACAATACATACAGTATTTGGATTGTGCTCCATAAAATCTTATCACTTCAGGGCCTTATAATGCTACCTCACTCACGTCAGATGTAGCGGTAACGCGCGAACATCTGATGGTCACCGATAGACGAGTTATTTCAGGAGTCAGAAATCCTTGAATCTAACTGGACAAACGGCTTGTCCATCAATTTAATTGACGTACACTTCAGCCAATCACATCGAAACCAACCGATGACGCTGGTTACGTTTGTTGGATTGGTTGGATTCAAAACAGTTGCTTCTTCGCTACGTCACACCCTCTACAGCAGCTAGCAGCCCTGATTGGTTCGGTTAGAAAATATTGGGCTTGAAATCGCTCTGAAGGGCTTCAACATCAGATCGATGCGCGGAAGTGCCTTACGAAAGTTACGTAGCGCATCATCTGATGTGAGTGAGGTAACTTATAATGAGCGTCAGGCTAGAAAGTGGATGACTGATATGTAAACTAATGGTATTTGTTAAAATTTTTGATGTGCTTTTGTTGCTTTAGAGTCGAAGTAAACAAGACAACATGCTGTCAAATAATATAAACTGAAGGACTTACAAAGAGAGCTGGAAGCTGTATATAGGTAGCCTGACACGCCAGACTATATCACAAGAATGTATAGTCTGAAGACCACTGATAGACTGTACCTCAATGGAGGGGCGGGTGATTGCGTTGTCTTTCTAACTGCCTCTCCACGTAATAGGCTGGCTTTCCGGCCAGTGGTACCAGCTGGTATATCAAACTTTTCCTGTAGGCCGTCGGTAACACGGCACAGACATCTCTTTCAGAACGAAAAACTTAAGTGCACTTTCTTGTTTCACTTTCAAAGAAAATTACAAGTGCAATTCTTCCAAAACTAAAGCCAAAGACGATTCTGTTCTGGTTTGAGCAGGGCTGTCGTCATCGTACAAAGCCCGCCTTACGATTTCCTGTACACATACCGTGCTGTTGGTTATTCGCCGCCAGAGGAAGGATTACAACGGGTTTCTATCAGTGGCCTCTAGACGTGTCTGCTGTGCAAATTCAAATTTGCTCTAGACGTATCCGCTGTGCAAATTCAAATTTGCTACCGCTAGGGGTACGTCTGAGTTCTAGACTAGCACATAGGTGTTCTGGTCAATGATGATGGTGAAAAACTGAGACTGAACTGAGAAAATGACTCCTGGCAGAGCTCAGAGGAGTGGACCTGGCGATGACTCATAGGAGGTGTGTACTGAGACCATTCGGGTCCAAATAGAAAGGAACGTGAAGCCTGATAGACCTTCAGGATGAGGTGAATGCTTCTGCAGATGAGTATAATTCCTATATCACTGCAACTCCTGGTATAATGGAAATTTAAACCATTTACTCCATACATCACAAAGAGCAAAGAGAAAGATGTGAAAAATAAGTGTCATTCTTGTGTGTCTGTGTTTATATCAAAAAGCATAACAGGACCAGAAAAATGCTAAATGAATTGCTGATATGACAGTTGAAAGTTAAAACTATTTTGGACCACATGGACCAAAAGACTCAACAGCAACATTTAGCCGAGATTTCAGTAACTGATAATAGCACTGCTATAATTATTTCACACTTAAGGTTAGGGAGTCAAAATCGCTCAAGAGAAGGACGCTGAAACCATCAAGGCTGTGTTAAATATTCTTGATCAGGTTGATTCCAGAGTAGTTCAGGTATTTCAGTAACTTGCAGATGTGTCATGACTTGAACAGGTGGACTTCAACAGTTCAATTTATTTTAAAGGGGCCTTGTGTAATGCATTTGTCGTAAATTCATACTCCACACTCAGGGAGGCAGTGTTGACAAAAAAGAAAGAAAGAAAGAAAAAAAAACTCTGAGTAAAGAGTATTTGATCCATCTTCTTCTGCCCCTGGATAATGGTAGACATATGGATTTGTCATTTTAAATAGGCTAGTTTTACTTTGATTCTATCTGTGCTCACAACTGTCTCCTGACAGTGTGATTTAAGCAGGACGAGCACTGCTGTTTTGCTTCTCATCATTTCCATTTCTGTTGTTTATTTTATGTTCCATTTCACCTGTGTGATTTGGTTTGCTGGTTATCGGCAGTTATGTGTAAGCCTGAATGATATCTATCCGTGGAGAGACCGGTTTCAGCACATTTCATCCAGTTCTAGCTGCCGAGCATGCTAGTGCTAAGCCCTAGAGTCCATTCGCCTCTAGTGTTGTACAGTGATTCAGTCTTCAGTCCAAATCTCAGACCTGGTGGAGTTTGTGTTCTCAGACAAGAGGAGGAGCTCAGCAGCAGGTGCAATAATTTCTCTAAAGTAGAGTGACAGCTGTACTGAACTCTAGTAACACCTCCACAATGGTGCTGCACGGACTTATGATACTCGGTGTCTTTGCTGGTTAGTAACATTTTCTGAGGCACATTTGCCTGTTTTAGAATGCAACAACAATAGAATGTGCAAAATACATAGAAAACATTGAATTTGGTGCCTTATTAAGCACTTTTACTTTTTTCTAAGGTATAGGTTTGTGCACTGGTTTGGGAAATTAAATAACCCCAGACAGAGATGCAGTGTGTCGGAGGAAGGACTGAATGTGAACTTAACCTGTAGCTACTCGAACCCCTCTACATACTCTCTCCACTGGTATGTCCAGTATCCCAGATCAGCTCCCCAGTTTCTCCTACTTGTGCTGCACAACACTGGGAAAGTAGCCTGGCGATGCCATCCTATGTACCTCCGCTAAACATTTTATCTCTGCACGTAGTCTGGAATAAACCCCCCTTCCCGCCTTTCTCTCGGCTACTCTTCGGTTTAGCCAATCAGCACACAGTTTAGAGCGATGTCTCAAAATCTTGTAGTCCTACAGGATAGGGACACGTTTGTTATTCTCTCCCCCACTTTCGAATTACAGTCACAAAATTGGTACATGACAGTAGCATTCATGATCTTGAGGATTTATTGCCACTACGATGTCAAAATAGATCAGAACTTGCCAGAGATCTGTTAATACTGAAAGCGAAAATTGTAGGCGTGAGAGCCAGGCGAGGGAATACGTCATATCCAAGCGGTAACCTATTTAAATTGTGTTGGGCCAGACTGTATGACAGGCTACTGGGAAAGACCCGAGCCCAGGCAAACATCCTCGTCTGATGGGGAATCTAAACCAAGACAAAACTAAAGTCTTTCTGCACATCTCCTCTGTTCAAGTCTCTGACTCTGCACTCTACTACTGTTCTCTGGAGCCCACAGTGACACTAAACCACTGACTGCCGTACAAAAACCTGACTGACACAAGAAAATGCAGAAATAGTGTGACTGCCAAGACTCCAGCGAGAAAGTATAGAAAAATGTGATGTAATCGACAATTAATACAAGAATACAATTATAACAATAATATGCTTTTTGCTAATTACCTCACTAAAATTGCCTGGAATAGCACTAAACTTCAAATGTAGCACAAATTGGGTCGGTGCCTATAAAATGATTACCTCACTCACGTCAGATCATGCGCTACGTAACTTTCGTAAGGCACTTCCGCGCAACGATCTGATGTTGAAGCCCATCAGAGAGATTTCAAGCCATTATTCTCTAACCGGACCAATCAGGGCCGCTGGCTGCTGTAGAGGGTGTGACGTAGCGAAGAAGCAACTGTTTTGAATCCAACCAATCCAACAAACGTAACGAGCGTCTTCGGTTGGTTTCGATGTGGTTGGCTGCAGTGTACGTCAATTAAATTGATGGACAAGCCGTTTGTCCAGTTAGATTCAAGGATTTCTGGCTCCTGAAATAATTCGTCTATCGCTGAATATCAGATGAACGCGCGTAGCGCTACATCTGACGTGAGTGAGGTAAATAAAATGAGGCACAGGAATTACAATCAGTTCGGTCAAGTTCACTATAGTCAACTTTTGAACCATGAATGCAGTAATTTCTGTTTGGCAGTATGGCCCTAGCCTGGCTATCGCGCAAACTAATCACATGTGAAATGAAATGGAACGCGCAAAAGAGCATGGGTGCTCCCAGGCTAGTATGGCCCTGTTTATAACAGCCAAAATAAAGAATCGCTTGACATTTAGAACTCGTGGCTGAACTATCCATTCAACAACTTCAACATGATTCAAACAATAAAAAGATCGTTAAGGAATAACTAACTAGTGTAATATTGTTGGATGACGAGAGTGGGACTTCCTGTTACATTTCCTTTTTGCCTCTCAGCGTTACCAACAACCTTTCAGTTACAGACAGAGCAGCACATCAGAGAGGATAACTACCAAGAACACTGAACTGATCAAGAAGCAACATGACACTCTCTGATCATTATTATGACAACTGGTAAACTATGGAAACTATGGAGATCTTTACTTTGGTTGATGTATTCAACATGATGCAGATTTGATTCTTCTGATGTGTTTGCAGAAATAATTGCGGACAAAGTTGAACCTGATCGCGAACATGTAAATGAGGCTGAAGGAATGAAAGAAGTGACCCTGAAATGTTCATATGAAACCAGCAGCCGTTATGTGATTCTTTACTGGTTCAGACAGTATCCTAATCATGAACCACAGTGGCTTTTACACAAAGGTGCTCGATCAAGATCTGATGACGATAGCTCCAGCCAACGATTTACTTCAGATACAGATGAAACATTTACCAAACTCCATATTCAAGATCTCACTCTGGCAGACACAGCTCTGTACTACTGTGCTCTGAGGGATGTTACCCAGTGATACAAAGACTCTGAGAGGCTGTACAAAAACTCAAATCTAAAATGGGATGTTTTTCATTCAGAGAGATCAAAGTAATTTCCTGTCTGTGCTCTGATATCAGTTTAACATCATCTGAGGCTTTCTAGTGAACAGCCTCTGTGGTCACACCTGTTGCATATTTGACACACATATTGTAATAAATGCTCCCCTAATCCAATATAAACTACTGTTCATATACAGAATAATTGAAGTGAAGCTCACCGAGTTGTCAGTAATGTTCACCTGAAATATTCGGACCGGCCCACTATACCCCCACAGACCATTCAGGACTCATTCCTTCGATTACTGTCTTGACTTGCTCTAGGTCCACAGTGGGAGGATAAGGACTATTTTCAGACCCAGTCCTCAAGTCCAATACATTTATCATGTTCAAATAGAAAAAAACACAAGTCAAAACAACAATAATAAAATACAATGTTGGTGGGCATTACTTGAAAATGACATGACTTGGTACAATGTTTCTGATTCTGCCAAGCATCACTGAGTCAGTGTTATTGACTTCACTTCAGTTGCTGGCTGGTGTGTTCACAGGGCACTCTGAATGCCCTGACTATATTCAAAGTTAGGGTAGGCGTGTCGATGACAGCAGCAATGTTAAAGAAATTCAGAAAAATGGACAGAAGATGGTACATGAGGCAGGTTTTTTTTTTTTTTTTTAATGATAGTCTAAATTAGCCTAGAACTCTAGACACACTCTAGCGGGAGCAAATTGAATTTGCTCAGCTAGTGGGTCTAGGCACCAGCCATAGCTCAGGCCTCGATTGCGTCTGAGCTGTTTCTGGGCTTTTCTGGGAAAAAATCTAAGGGACCTCCAACCTTCCCTTAACTTTGTATTAGGCTAAGTTATCATTAAATTAAGGAAATTAACATAGTTTCTACCAGCTTTCTACTTAACACAAACCTCTCTTTGGACTACTGCCTACTACACATCAAACGGGTTATTTGTGTGGTTTACATTGTAGCAAAAAGCCAACGCATTTTGGCACAGATCGGTTAGCAAGACTGCTGCTGGCGTTTGCATTTGTGGACTGATATCAGACAAGAAGTAAGTTGCGAACATTTTTCAGTACACGAGGCACAAAATAGGATTACTTCAGCAAGTAGTGGGAGTAAGGTCAAGGACAAGGTAGAAGTCCATAAAGTTTTTATGTGTTTGATTGTGGTTGCTGACGGGCTGCTAACATTAGTGTGTTTGAATTATTGTGCTGGCAACCCAGTCTCACAGTAAATTGTTTTACTGTAACGTTTTTTTTTTAATCTATTTTTCGTGTTGTGGACAACGATAACAGCCTCTGAGACGTTTTGACCAGCACGATATCAGTTAACATTGATTTCAGTGAGGGAATGTTGAAGCGACCGCGAGCCGACGTAGGTGTAAATTACGTGCTGACTTTTTTTTTGTCAAATACACGTGATTGGTCGACGAATCACATGTTAATCAACAGTCTCTCATTCCCAATTTTTAAACGACCACTTGGACAGCAACATTATGAAAATGTAGCTCAGATCAGGTAAGTTTTCACGTGGCTGGAAAGAATGCCTGCCTGCCTGCTTGCCTGACCTAAATCATAAAAACATGCTCACGAATACGCAAACTTAAACATAGATTGTATCTTAGTAGGCTATTAAGCTATTTGCAAACTTCCTCAAGAAATGCATTGCAAGACAACTATAAATTAGTTAATAATAGGATGAATTATTATAGTCTATAGGCCTAATAGGCTAAAGGTTAAAGAAAATGTTTTGATATCATTAACAGCACAGTGACCTTGTCTGTCTGTCTGTTTCAGGGCTTTGCCTGACTCGAACAGCAATGAGAAGATGGACATGCATGATTTTCCCAATATTATCAAGCTGAAGCTTCTGGGGCCACCTGCTGCTGCCCTTGCCCTTGCTGCCCCCCTTCATGAAGCAGCTGACCCTCCCCACCCAGGAAAATAGAGCTGGCTTGTAGCCAATGACTTTCATTTTTTCTAACTGTAATGACAAAAACAAAACACAACAAAACATACAACATTTATAATAAATGTGTTGTTAGGGTTGGAGATCCTGCAAAAACATTTGGACATTAGGGTAGGGTGACCAGATTTTCGAGATCAAAAACCGGGACATGTAAATGAACGCGCTCGGGAACGCACATGTAGCCTTTAACCATCTTTGTTATAATATCAACAGACTAACAAATAGATCAAAGGGTTTTTTTTATTTTTTATGCTGTTGCCCTTTTAAGAAAAAAAAATAGCCTACTCGTCTGTCATTTAGATTCATTGGGGTGACAGAAAGAAAACTTAGGCCTATATCCTACCCTACTGAACATAGCGTTGACTGAACTGTTTGAGAAATATAGCGCTGAAATGAAATCCAAGACCTGCATTTGTTAAACCGGCAAAGAAGTTTAAAGGCCATTGTCGCGGTTCCGTCAAGTGCGTAAAATGCGCAAAATGGATTGGCGAGGACAAAATAGAAATGAATGTTGATGTTGAGGGAGACTGTAAGTTTTCTGGTCAGAAAACCAAAAAGAAGGAAGATCCAATCAAAAACGGGACAGGTGGCAACTCTATAAGGTATGGATTAAAACTGTAACTCAGTTGCAACTGGCTGGGTGTTTTTTTTTTTTTTCCCCGGACCTGTGCCACTGGGACAGGAGGTATCGGTAGGCTACTCGGCCAAAATCTGGGACATTTTCGGGGACAGGTGCAGGCGGGGACAGGCCATCGTCTGGTCACCCTAATCTAAACTGTTAAACTCAGATCAGCTAAGATCGGTGTAGATAGGCTATAGGGTGTTGAATAGTAGAATAGCTACAGCCAAGGTTTGCCTTTGCCCTCAGTTGCTTTCATTAAACTATGACTGGCCAAAATAATTGAGATAGCCTAAGGGTTGTCTGTTAACTTGCCTTTGTAAAAAAAAAAAAAAAAAAAGCCTAAAACACAAGACTGATCATGTCACTTCTGCATGAGACACTTATCACACTCGCGGTAGCCTACAAATTTGCGCGACTTGCAGTAAGATTGTACGCTATGTATTTACTTGAATATGCACTCGAGGAGCCTCCTAGTGCACTGTACTTGTTGTGTAATTGGATTTAGTTTGTCCGTGAAACTCATATGATCACATTGACTTAATGCTGAAATTTGGTAGTGATGGTTGAAAACCGGGACACATTAGCGTCCCGACGCATGTTCACCGGGACATGGGACATAGTTAGTCAAAACCGGGACGTCTGGTCACCCTACATTAGGGGGATGGTAGATAGAAGCAAAGAACGTTCACATTATGAAAGCAGGTACAGTATGTGTCAGACATAAAGATGCATTCAGAACACAATTTTAGCATGCGAAACATTATTCATTTTAAGAGTAGGTAAGAACATATAACAAAAGCTTTTGTCTTTCTACAATGCATGCACAACACCTGAAGAAAATAAAATAGGTTGTTGTCTGACGCTCGCCTATAAGGCAAGTTTATGTCATGCCAGTTTCATGAATCAGTGAACAGCCCTACCAAAGATCCTGTCTGGTCCTACCATTAGATAGGTTAACTTTTAATTAAATGTCAGGTGTCATATTCCCATGATTTTTGAGCCACCCAATCTCATCAGCAGTAGAGTAGACACAACTCAACCTGAACTAGAAGTAAAAAATCTCTTTTCTATTATTTCTACATACTCTCCTTATGCATTAAGGTGCTTAAGTTCAAGAAAGTGCCTTTCTCCATCAATTTTAGCTTGCACTCCGCACTTTTCTGGACTAATGCACCTGGAATAATACAGTACAGCCCTAAATGAATGGCAGGAGCCATTGCCATTTAATTGAAGACACAAATGTTCTCGACATAAAGCACTGTCCAAAATTAACTTACTACAATAACCGCCTCATCCTTTGTGGAAGCCAGATTGTTGTTTTTTCTCCTGGCCTCCAGCCAGTGGTCCTTCTTCTTATCAAAATTAGAAAGTTTGTTCTGTAGCCTCACTTTGATGCGTTGTATGGTGTTGCAGTTTTGGTACACCTTTCTGGCACAAAACAGTTTTGTGCCACAGCTTGGGCATGTCTTCTTGACTGATCCGTCTTCAGTAACAAAACAGAAAAAATATTGCTATGAGAGTACACCTGTACATCTATGCAACAATATTGGGTGTACATTTACAGGACTGGCTCTGTAGTATCATAATGTTCTCTCATGTATCATCTATCATTGGTAATTTAGATCATATCCCAGGCAGGAATACAAAAACACAAACTTAAGAATCCTAATGTCAGTAGTTAAAAGCACTTATGCATTATAACCCTTTATGAAGGCATTTATAATGCCCAATAGTACTGGGTTCATAGAAGCACTGTATTACTGCAGTATAAGACTTAAAAATGCAATAACCTTTTTTTTTTTACAAGCAACAGTGACACATTGGCCAAATGGTTATCTATGCATAATGTGCAACCCATCAGTGCGCAGCTGTTGCTTTTATATATTACAAAATGTAAGATCCAGAACAAATCTCTATATTGTGTAGCAGCCCCTAGTGGATATTGACTACGCCCCCACCTGTCGGGCCCTCTTGTCCCACGGGAGCCACGGAGTATACCACCCCTGTTCTAGTGGGTGCCCGTACCACCTGAAAGACCTGGGGGTTCCAGTGATCTTGAATTTTATTTCGCCCATGTACATGGTTCCGTAGGTATACTAGCTGCCCCTCTTTAAGCCCAGTATCATTTGCGTGGTCGTTATGGTTCTGATTCCGTTGCCGTGCCAGCTCCTCTCCTCTCTGTCTGACGTGCTCCCAGGTCATTCACTCTGTTGATGCCTCTGAATCCATTCTTCCAGAGGATCAGCACCTTGGACAACTCCCTCTGCCCCTAACATGAAATCAATGGGCAACCTAGGGTGGTAGCCAAACATGAGGTAGTATGGCGTGTGACCAGTAGTTGAATGGGGGGTCGTATTATAAGCATAGGTCAGCTGTGGCAGATGGTATGGCCAATGCCGTTTCTCTGCCAAGGGAAGGGTGCGCAGCAAATCATGTAGTGTGCGATTAAAACGTTCGCACTGCCCATTCCCTTGGGGATGGTACGGTGTTATTCTACTCTTCTTAATACCATACATCTGACATAATTGCTGAACCAACTGGCTCTCAAAGTTTCGCCCCTGGTCAGAATGTAAGCGGGCAGGAGGGCCAAACCGGTGGAACCACTGGTGGACTAGTGTCCGGGCGACAGTGTTCGCTTTCTGATCTTTAGTGGGGATTGCTTGAGAGTATTTTGTAAAGACGTCTGTCAGGACCAACACATTCTCCCTACAATCACTTGCAGGATCTAATGTTGTAAAGTCCATGGCCAATATCTCATTGGGTTGCGTAGCTTGCAAGGTGCCCCAATAAGACCGGACCTTGGGCTGAACAGCTTTCCCCAATGTACATCTTGTGCATCCGTGGCACCAGCGCTCAGCATCCTGGGTCATGTTCGGCCAGAAGCACCTTCTACGTAACAGCTGGAGGGTTCGCTCTGTGCCCTGGTGCCCCTGATCGTCGTGGACACTCCGTAGAACTTACTCCTGCAAACACTGTGGGAGAACAAGCTGATATGTCGCTGGGCCTCCCCCCGGAGTATGAACCAGCCGATGCAGCAACCCTTCCATTCAACTAGGCGTCCCACTGCCGAAGAAGCACCCTGCTCAAGCCCGACAGCCTCCCCCGTTCTGCAGCCCCATGACGTCGCCCTTCCCGACGATACTTCAGCACAGGCCCAATGACTGGGTCAGCCTCTTGCAGGACACCAATGTCGTGGGTTGTATGCCCAGGTAAGGCCACCACTTCTTCACACTGGACCTCTGACACAGGTACCTGACCACAAGTGGTTAATGCTGGCAATACCGGGACCTCTTTTCCAAAGGCAAAGCGCTCCAAGTATTGGCGGGATAATGCATCTGCGTTCTGGTTACTCCTTCCCGGGCGATACTTTATAGTGAAATTAGAGGATGCTAATTGTGAGGCCCACCGCTGCTCAGTTGCCCCTAGTTGTGCTGTTTGGAGGTGGCTCAATGGATTATTATCAGTAAGGATGGTAAAATGATTCCCCAGCAAATACTCACAAAACTTTTCTGTGACAGCCCACTTCACTGCAAGCAACTCGAGCTTCATGGAAGTATAATTCTCCATATTCCTCTCTGATGGTCTTAGTCCCCTGCTAGCAAACGCTATAGGCCGAACTTTCCCGTCATGTTCTTGTGAGAGGATGGACCCCAGTCCCCCATGACTAGCATCTACCTCCAAGATGAAGGGCTTCTTAAAGTCCGCATAAGCCAACACAGGGGCTGAGGTGAGCCTCTCCTTCAAGGACTGGAACGCCTGCTCGCAAGAATCGTCCCACGCCGTAGCAAGAGGAACAGGAGGGGTTCTCCCCTTTCGCCGGGGCCCACTAAGCCTCCCCACCAGATGATGCAAAGGTGCTGCAAGTTTTGAGAAGCCCTGCACAAATCTACGATAATAACTTGCGAAGCCCAAAAAGGACCGCAATTCAGCCAAATGCCCAGGGCGCCTCCATTCCTTAACTGCCTCAATCTTAATGGGGTCAGTCGACACCCCTTCTACTGACACGACATGGCCCAGATAGTTTACTTTAAAACTATCTGGGTCATGTCACACACAGTGGCAGAGAAGATGATGACATCATCTAGGTACAGAAGCAGTGATACATAACGGCGATCGCCAAACATCCGTTCCATCAGGCACTGGAAAGTCCCTGAAGCGTTGCAAAGCCCGGACAGCATACGATTAAATTCAAATAGGCCGAACGGGGTGCAAAACGCTGTCTTTGCTTTATCACCCTCTGCCACTGGAACCTGATTATAGCCACTTGCGAGATCAACAGTAGAAAACCACCTTGCTCCGGAAAGGGCATCTAGAGACTCCTCAATTCTCGGGAGGGGTTATGCGTCACGTCAAGTCTTTGCATTAAGTTGGCGGTAATCTACACAAAGACGAAGACCACCGTCTTTCTTTGTTACAAGAACAATGGGGGAAGAATAAGGGCTGCTACTTTCTCTAATGACCTGGCCATCTAGAAGCTGTTGAATGTGTGCTTTGACCGTCTCATACTGTGAAGGTGGTATCCGGCGATAGGGCTGGCGGACTGGGGCCTCATCTAGCACGGTATCTCATGAGTGATTAGAGAAGTGCATCCTAAATCTCCATCACCCTGGGAAAAGATGTCAGTATACCGAGAGAAAAGGGCTTTTGCTTGAGAGGCTTGCTCTTCCGTCAGCTCATCAAACTCAGGCAGGTCAACCTCAGGAGTACTGGGATAGGTGGTCACTTCTTGAGCAGAGATGTAAACACATCCCTCTTCCAAGCAAGAATCAACGATGAGGTGATGTTACGGTCACGGGCTGCACGGTACCTATGATACAGCGTGAGGGGAGCCACACATCCATGTTACATACATTAACAACAGGGGCATACAAGAGACCTTTTTTTAGCAGAAACAAGGGTGGGGGACACTAAAAGGCCCTCTGGCAACTGCTCCTCTTCAAAGTCCAAGGGCTCCAGCAAGAACTCTGCTGACTCCAGGACAGGTTACTGGGACCATAGAAAGAGCACCTGCTCCAAGACAGACTGAGGATTTCCCCTGTACTTTAACTTTAAAGGGCTTTGGGGCATTGACGATAGCCTTGATCTTCTCGCACCGCCTCAGAGCACGCAGAGCTGCCGGGGCCGCCGACTCAACTGGGGGGAATGGAAAAGCTGAGAACCATGTTTCTCGAAAAGAATATCATAACATTCCCCTAGTATGTTCATACCTAAGATGCCAGGTGTTACTACCTTACGTTCTTTCAGCGTCACCTCCTGTGGGTCCCTTACTACCAGTATCCCCCAGCCTGGTATATGCTGCCCCAGAACTACTACATCCTCGACTACATGCACATGGTCTGCTTGGGTGTGGTGAGACGCATGTTGGTGTACTTGACACGGGGCCCGAAAACCTGCCGGCTATCAGCAAGACAAAAGGAAACTATTTCTCAGAAACTTGTTGCTCTGAGGGGCAAGATGCCCAGCGATTTTGCCCGACAGCCCCGAGCTTTACACGAGCTTGATAGATGGAAAGCAACTGAACTGAGGCAGTTTTTGCTCTACACTGGACCTGTCGTGCAGAAAAACGTGTTGTCCCCAGAACTGTACCAACATTTAGTGTCCTTGACTGTGGCCATGTCGATACTGCTGGAGTCAGATGACAGGATTCGCCATGGTTATCTCCAGTATGCCCAAGACCTGCTCCAGCACTTTGTCAGGAACAGTGCTCATCTCTACGGTGAGACATTCCCAGTGTACAATGTACATGGATTAACGTATCTCCACGAAGATGTGCGCCACTTCCAGTGCTCCTTAAATGAAGTGTCTTGTTTCCCCTTTGAAAATTACCTCCAAACAATTAAGCAGCATGTCAACAGTGGAAGAAGTCCCTGGACTTGACAGTACCTTTTGGGATAATATTTGGAGTAGGCCTATGTTAAGAAGGTTTGCCATGGAAGGCAGGCATTCATATGACGACTGTGCAATCTGACAATGGGCCTCAATTTTAGGCAATTAACATTTTTATTATTTACAGATACTTCTGAATCTGACCAGGAAAGCAACAGAGGTATTATCTTCAAGCTATAATCATTGAACCAAGCATGTACATTTTTATTTTTGCAAATAATTACTTACCAGTATTACGACTTGTATTACTAATAGGTGTAACCATGTCAAGCTTCCCTAAGCCTCCAGCCAAGCTGCCTCTACCTCTTACTGCAGATATGACTGAACATCTAGAAGCACAAAGGGGTGCTTCCAGGTATGCTTGACATTTTTGTGCCTTTTTGATACAGTTGACTAACTTGCCTAATACAATGCAATCAGGGCTCTAAATTAACTTTTTTTCATCACCAGCCAAAATGGCTAGTAGATGTTAATCTTACTAGCCAAACACACATCCACTAATGGGTCACAGTGGCCAGTAAGTTGGTCTTAAACACCAGCCAAACTTCACCTGCATTTGGCTGCTTGGCTGGTGTTAATTTAGAGCACTGAATGCAATTATTAAAAGTGACCAATGATACTTGGTCCAACAATGGATGCATCCCTCTCAGAAAAAGTAATGTTGTTACAGGTCCAGGTCTAGGTCTCCCTCCGCCAGATGCCCGTCCAGGTCTCCCAATGCCAGGCGCCCGTCCAGGTCTCTCTATGCCAGGCACCCGTCCAGGTCTCCTTATGCCAGGCGCCCGTCCAGGTCTCCCTCCCAAAGACGCCCGTCCACGTCTCCCTCCCAAAGACGCCCGTCCACGTCTCACTCCACCAGCCGCCCGTTCAGGTCTCCCTGCGCCAGCCGCCCGTCCAGGTCTCCCTATGCCAGCTGCCCGTCCAGGTCTCCCTCCCAAAGACGCCCGTCCACGTCTCACTCCACCAGCCGCCCGTTCAGGTCTCCCCGCGCCAGCCGCCCGTCCAGGTCTCCCTATGCCAGCTGCCCGTCCAGATCTCCCTATGCCAGCCACTCGTCCAGGTCTCCCCGTGCCAGCCGCCCGTCCAGGTCTCCCCGCGCCAGCCGTCCGTCCGCGCCTCCCTCCGCCAGGCACTTGTCCACGCCTCCCTCCGCCAGGCACTTGTCCACGCCTCAGTCCACCAGGCACCCGTCCACGCCTCACTACGCCAGATATGGTGAGTTTAAATTCAATTTAATAAAAGCACTGTGCAATCAAGTATTTTGTACAAATGCACGCCTGATTGTCTGATTAATAGTACTATTTTGTAGCCCAAGTCTATTCAGTTTGTCCATGGTCAATTTCTATCAACATTTCTGTGTTTTCAGATGTCAGAACTTGGACGTTCCCGTTGCCTCAGGTGGGTAAGTCTTGTTTTATTGATTGTATCAAATGTTAATCATGCAGATGTGACTACAGAAATTAGTTTTGAATTAAAAGTATGCAGAAAGTACCTCCCTGGACATTGATCCATCTCTCCCTACACAAACTACCTGTTATTTAACACTTAATTATCTTTCCTTTTTGAGTCGTATTCTAATCGCAATAATCTTGGGATTGTTTCAGTGTTTCAGAAAAAGGTTTTAACATTGCTCCTTGAGCTTCGAGATAAAGATTCTCAGCACACGTCAGCAGACATCCATAACATCGTCAGGATGGAGACAATGGAGCAATTTGATGATGAGGAGGAGCGTCTCATTGACAATACTGACTTTGAACGCATGGTGGGTTTTGCGAATCTGGAAATGTGTCTAGTCAATAGGGTTCAAGTGAAGAAGTAGTGCTGAGCACTTATGATGCGTATTCCAACAGGTGCAGCGTCTGGCTAGAGTGGGAGGAAGGGACGCGAAGGAGTGTGTCCAAAAAGTCCTTGACAGGTGTGTTTATGCTGATTGCTGGTAAACATTTCGCACACTGAACTGATCTACAGGTGCTGGTCATAAAATTAGAATATCATGAAAGTTTATTTCAGTAATTTTATTGAAAAAATTAAACTTGCATTATATACATCCATTCCACACAGACGCATGTATTTCAAGTGTTCATTTCTTTTAATTTGATTATAATGGAAAAACAGTGGAAAAACCCAAATTCAGTGTCTCAAAATTAAGACCAATACCAATTTTTAGAAAGTTTAGTCAACTGAAAAGTGTGATCATGAAAAGTATGATTATGTACAGCACTCAGTACAAAGTTGAAGCTCCTTTTACCTAAATTACTGCAGCAATGTGGCATGGAATGTAGTCAATCAGTCAGTCGCACTGCTCAGGTGGTACGAGAGCCCTGGTTGCTCTGATAGTGACCTTCAGCTCCTCTGCATTGTTGGTTCTGGTGTCTCACATCTTCCTCTTCACAAACAGATGGTGTTTGGCTGGTTGACTGGTGTTAATTTAGAGCGCTGCTTGTAATTAATGCCCTCAAAGTCTGTCAGTGAAAAGGTAGTATGACTTGTGTTCTTAAACTTTTTGTGTGTGTGTGTGTGTGTGTGTGTGTGTGTGTGTGAAGGCTGTTCTCGAACACCCTAATAGCCCAATTTAATATGATGGGCAAGGGCCAGAGGGACAAAAGACCTTTAAGGGGCACACAAATCTTCAAGGCAATACAAGGTAAGTGCATATCTACCTAATAATGCAGCAAATCTCTGTCTGTAGTGTGTCCTCTTTGTATGCCTTGGAATGCCTTGCACCCATCTCCACCGAATGATGTCAAGCTGGTCAAGTTAGAGCAAACAGTTGTTCCCACTAAGAGTGAAAAGGAGCAGCTTGGTGCAACAGGGCTTGGCGAGATGAGGATCACTTTTTTAGGTGGGTAATTGTCTAACTGAGTTAACTTAAAATCAGTTTGGCCTGATTATGTTTACAATAAGCTTATGGGGGATTTTATTGCAAGTACAGGGAGTATCGCCACAAAAACTCTTATGTAACTCATTATGTTCATGAAGGCTTTAAAATATATTTCATTATTATTTCTATTTTGAAGGAGATGAAAACTGCCCTGACTATTTCAGAGCTCAGATTTTGAAAACCTTCCCCAAGCTGAAGGAAATTTTGAAGTTGGGGGGGCTAACAAGCAGCAAAAACCTTATTGTCATTCCATGTCCAAGCTCTGGCTACACTGTAAACACCTTAAAAGACAACATCAAAGGTGCCATGGTGTACATAAGGCCCATGCAGAGAGACATCGACATAAGTCCTGTAAGTTTCTTTAGATGGAAGGACATACTATCTAATACAAGCTGGTATTGCCTTAGGATTTCATTTGATAACATGTAATATCCACAATTCTCAACACAGGTGGAACCAGAGCATTAGGGACCAGGGCCGATAGAGAAATGCTTGTTTTGTGAACAATGATTTGAAGGAACATGTAAAAAACTGCAGGTATGCACATGATCTTAACCAATGAACATCACAGCTAGGTTGCTTAACAGGAAAAAACATGAATTCATCTCACCTGTCCTAGCCACATTACACTGGCTTCCTGTCCAGTTTAGGATCCAATTTAAATTACTTTAAATGTTTTTTAAAGCTCTTCATGGCCTGGGCCCTAACAAATCTTTCTTGTTCTGCTGTTCAATCAAGCCAACATCTCGTTACATTACATGTGCCCAAAGAAGCATTCAAGTAAAAGAAATTGAACTTTAGTCTGCAATGGTCAAGGGCTAAGCTACCTCTTTCTTTGAGCAGAAAGTACAGGTGGTAGGCTACATAAGCTATTGAAAATAGTACAGATAGATATTATAGCAAATGGACTAGAGTAATTTCAAATTTCATTCCAGATTCATATTTTTGAATCCCAATGTGCTGATTTGCCTCTTCCATTGATATAAAGATATCTTATTGACAAGAAGATGTCTGCAGTTCGTCTAGCTACAACAATGAAACAGACTACAGTGATAGCCTAATAATGCCTGAAACGTTTGTGTTACTGGAGTTAAGCATAGTAAAGTGTCATTACTAACATGTTAGGATATTGTACACATTTTCTTTGGTCAACAGAAAAACTTTGAAGAAACATTGCCCTTTATAATGAGCAAGCACTACCTTAATGATAACCGAACCTCTCCTAAGACTCCTAAGGGATTTTGACAATGCGTCCAGCGTCAATTTTATTGTAAGTTTTAGTAACAACGATCGTTTGTAAGCCAACTGTTTGCTTATGTAACAGAGTTAAGTAAGGGATAACGGCCGCCGAGGTGTCCCGATATAGAGAAATAATGGACGACGCGTATGGCGAAGAACAGCCCGACGGCGAAGCCGTTTGCCTACGCGAAGTTCATTATTTCTCTCTATCGGGACACCTCGAAGGCCGTTATCCCGCTTATCACCCGGTTGCAACTAAAACGTATAGATGGTAAGCAAGTGTTTAAAACAAAAAAGAAACATGTGGCTCCGTTTAGAAAGAAGTTATCCTGTTCGGTTGGGGTACTATTTTCTTATGAAAGAAGATCCGCAAGGTTGCATTCTAAAGAGCATTGATAAAGAACGCTGGTTAAACTTTTTCAACCCAACAATGCCTCAGGTGTCCTGTTATCTAGAAATAACGGACACCCTGACAGCCAATCAGAAAACAGTATTCCATTCCACCGGGTGATAATGAAATGTAATACTCAACGCAAAGAAGAGTATCTACAGCCGCTACACTTACAAGTGATAGCATACGATTTACTTCAACCTCTGCTGCTGATATATCAGCTAGGCTACACTATAGCAGATGACATGTTTCTTATTAAGAATTTCACCGTTGGATTTATAAAGTCAATATTCTGCAGCATGCCCAGACAGGAACAAGGTAAGATTTATACAAAAAGTGGGTTGACAACTATTATCTGAGGTTCTATGATCGAAAATAAGCCATCGGGAGGCGGGTCCTATTGAAGTCTTACTCGATCAAATGTTGGTTGATTTTTCCAAGGACTCAAAATGCCGACATTTGGTTGGGCTACTACCTATAGATTTCCTTGCATATGCCCGAGGAAAATAACGATTAAAACCTATTGTTTTTGACAATATATGATCAAACCAGACCTGCCAACAAATTTTATTAGGCTCAATACCATTTGTTTATATCACAGATGAAAACTTGACTACTCTTCTGATGTTTTTTTACAAAACAACATGAAAAACGCCCTTGGCTCACCGTCTTGTTGGGGCAGGTTTGACGATTGGAGAGGCGGTCAAACAAGTCAAATGCTTACCTGTCCCGGGCTGGTGTCTGCACAAAATGAGCCAGTGAGTATGTTCACACATTGTTATATTTCTACTATATGTAAGGGATAACGGCCGCCGAGGTGTCCCGATATAGAGAGATAATGGACGACGCGTATGGCGAAGAACAGCCCGACGGCGAAGCCTATGCAAAGTCCATTATCTCTCTATATCGGGACACCTCGAAGGCCTGAATGACTCTGCTAATATCAGTCCGCAGCTGCCGGGCTACAGGCAACGACAACTCCACTAAATTGCACTAATAAGTTGCAATACAAGGGTTGTTTTTATTTCTAACATTGTTCTATCAACACATACATTTACCTTAATAGTGTGGCATTATAATTTATTTGTTTTGTGTGTACTGAGGAGTTCGTAAGATGTCTTTATTGAGATGAGTAAGATGTTTTTATTTACAAGTTAGCGGCGTCTATTCACTTGCACTAGCTTAGCACCAGAACGCTTGACAGCTAGAAGAACTGGATGATATGTGTTGAAACAGTCTGCACTGATAGATATCATTCAGGCTTACTTGGAACTCTGAACCCACCCTTCAATAGTGATGCAGACAGACGTTCCATCTGGGGTTGTTTTTCAGAGCATACACTCATGCTCACGATAGAAGTAACAAGTTGGGACAAAAAGCCTAACATCGTGTGTGCTCTTCATTATTCCACCTGTCTTAGTAACGGTGCTTTCACACCGCAAGCGCGAGACGTCCACTTACGGTGCGTTCACACTACATACGTCTGTTGACGGATGGCGTGTCTGACGTATGGGGGAGTGTCTTTGTAGATACATCCAGCAGCCAATCAGATCCTTTACCGCGAAAACGTAAACAAGCCGGCAACTTCCTGCTTCTTCTTCCTGTTTTCATTGCAAAATGGATCCTTTGCTAGCAAGGCGCGTTTTGCTGCGTGTGACCATTGTGGCGGCTCTGTACACGGCCAGGCGTCGAAGAGGTGTTCGCCGTCTTTTGTGGGTTCACCCTATTCTTCAGGCGAGGGAGGAACGTGGAGAATATCACGCACTTGTGCAGGAGCTGCGCCTGGATGGTCTTCTCTTCGAGAGGTATTTCAGGATGCCCCCGGAGTACTTCGACGAGTTGCTCGGAAAGGCGGGCCCCCTCATCACCAGGGCAGACACTACTTTTCGGTCTGCAATTGGCCCTGCCGATCGACTCGCCATTTGCCTACGGTAGGTACACTTTTGTTAGCATGTAGGTTCATTGACTTTGGTTCATTGACTTGGTAACATTTCCCAATATGCACATACGCTGCCTTTTGTAAATACTGCCCATCCAGTGCGCATTTGTGGGGGAAAGACTGCTAAATTATATCGTTAGATATTAAGGACCATCTTTTGCATTTCCATTTTCCATTTCCGAGTTGTATGCATTAAATTAACCTTTTCCTAATAACGAAATGATATGATATATGAAATGATACAAGGAAATGTTAATTCCCTTTTCATTTTTGTAATGCACTACTACTATCCACGTTATTTGTGTATGTAACAAGAATTATTATATGATTGAACAGTGTTTTCAGTCAATGTCATCATAAAACATAATGCAAACAATGATATCAAATGACATTATTATGCAACAGTGAAGCCTTTTTATGGAAAACTTTATGGGCAATTGGGCCTAAGTAACATGGCTAAATATGCTTGCATGACTTATTCACTGGAAGTATTGTCTGTACACCTTGCCACTTTTTTACCTAGATGTATATTCTCAACCACCTAGGTACCTGGCCACGGGTGATTCTTTCCGGACCATCGGGTTCAGTTACCGCGTGGGCAATTCAACAGTGATGGTGAGCCATCTCATGGCCGGCATGAGACTTCTCCAAAAGACCTCGTCCTCATTAGGCAGACGCTGGGGCTGGTGTTGCAAGGCAAGTGCCGTCAGAGGCTCAATGGCAGACAGAAGGCCCCTCTCAAATTGTGTCATGTCAGCCCCTCGCCTCTTAATGCCCCTGACCACTGGTGGACTTCCTGGACCTCCTCTTCCTCTTCCTGCGACCTGCCTGCCTGCTGCCATCTGCTCACCTGCTGGTGCTGGTGCTGCTGCCGCAGCAACCTGGCCAACGCCGTCTGCTGCTGTTGCTGCTGCTGCCGCTGCTGCCACCACTGCTTCAGGCCTGTCTGCCGATGCCTCTGCTGCCTCCTGCTCACCATCGGTCATCAGCTGTTGAGTGTCTGCTGCTGTCACCAGCTCGCCGCCCACCTCAACCTGCCCAGCATCTGCCACTGCCACCAGCTGACTTCCTGCTGCGGCGGTCACCGGCCCGCTGCCTCCAGCTCCGGCTGCAACTCCTGGTGGCCGGCGTGGGAGGTTGCTTGAAGTCCCCCTGTCAGCCAGGAAGGGGGTGATGAAACCCATGATGCCCATGAATTTCCATTGGCTCATGAACAGCCCCAGAGCCGCTTCGTTGGAGGTCTCTCTCCTTGTTCCTCTCTCGCTTGAACCTATCTCGGAGAGACCTCCACCTTTTTGTACAGTCTTCAACTGTAAATTTGAAAAAAAAAAAAAAAAAATGTTAATTTCTCCTCCTCCTCTTTTCATGACAAAGTTAAACATATATATATATATATATATATATATATATAACATAATTGCCTACTTTATGTAACTGACTAAATGCATGAAATTTAATGGCGATTGAATACAGGATTCAATGATGAATGAAGTAAATCGATACACTTTACCATTATCTAATAACATACTAATTTCCTACTTTGTACATTAAGTTAAACATGTTTCAAGTATTGCAACTACATTCTTGGTAGCAATTAAATCTGCTAATGCTGGATCATGCATTCTGTCTATTGATGATAATGCCAAATATGTACAACATACTGTAATTGTCTACTTTATGTTGCTGTGACTACATGCACGAAATTGAATGGTGATTAAATAAAGGGTTAAATGATGAAAGAAGTAAATGACTATAATATATTTGCATAAAAGTAATTGCCTGAATTATGTTAAACTGGTTTCCACAATTGCCATGCTAATGCTGAAGCATGCATAGATAGCTATGCACAATTTAATTAAAACATAAACAATTAATATGTATGGAAAATCTGTACCTGATTCCCCCACCTCCGAAGCCACGTCTCTCCAGGCTTGGTCCCGAACAGGGGGTCAAGAACGCGCAGATTAGCGGCAGCACTTTAGCATCGCCATATTTACGTATGGAGTCACAATCCGAACCATGCCAGCGCATGCACGAGAGTCATGCTGGGCACGAGCACTCATGCACTTACAAGTTGGTGGGCGGTTACATGCGAAATGTTATTTCTCCGGGGAGAGTAAAAGCAATATTTCATGATCTCTGGTTAGTCTTTGCTTATTTCTTGAGGAGCTTATGAAAAAAGTGTACTGTCATGAATGCTAAAAAAACTTCAGGCACGTTCTCGACAGAACTTTCTTCCTCGTGTTGTATGGCAAACAAACTAGGTGCATTATCACCACCGTCTGGACTGAAGGACTACTGTTTGGACTACCAACTTTGGAACTTTGCGCATGGGCAGCATGGGCATGGCCTGGCCTGTTACCTCCAGTGTTCACAATGGCGTTGACTGTCAATTCACCGCATTTACTAGCCTAGCCTCGGCCATTCAGTTCTATGGAGGGCGGGACTTAGTCGTTGTCTCCAGTTTATATATAACCTCCTTGGTCCCGAAGAGTGGTGTCCTGGTATGGTATCTGATTGGCCAGAGTCAAATTACACGATTTGCATGTATTTGCATACTCACGATTTGATTGGTTGACGGATCCGACGGAGCCAAAAAAGTTGAACATTTTTTAACTTTTTGACGGACGGACCCACAATGCATTTCGCAAAAGCTCCATTCAAAGTCAATGGCAGTGTGAACGCCCTGTCAACGTCTCCGGTATCAGTCTGAAACGGTTAAAATACATGAAAACAGATCATGCCTTGCACACAGGAGCGCAGTGGATGTCCGGCCCCGCGAGCAGCAGACCGGACATGTCCGCGATGCTCCTTCTAAATAGAACACGAGTCTATTTTCCTGCGCAGACGTCCGCGTGCAATGAGCGGGCTCCCATTGAAAATGCATGGCATGCTGACTGCGTATAGAACGCGAACATGACTGTGCAGTGTGAAAGGGAACAACGAAACAGCCCGCGAACCTCTCGGACTCGCGATGCTCCCGGAGACGTTCCTGTATCATAGCTTCCAACCTGAGGATGATCATAAGAGCATTGATCTCACATCAGAGACCTGTGCGAAAAGGAATAGGTCAGTCAGTTTATGAGAGTGCAACAGTTCTCTTCCCTCAAATTGAGAAAATATATAAAAGGGCAGGAGTCCCACCACAGTCTGGAAAGTCAAAACCAAAAGATCTGGAAAAAAGCACATGCAACAAGCTTGTGAAATTATTTGAGAATGACAAGAAATTCAGAAAAAACTGCAGAGCTGCGTGTTCTCTGGCCTATAGAAGCCTTTGCTTTTCCTGCAAACAATAAGCCTATTTCACAAGTTCCGGGTTCGGCGTTCGATTTGGCCCTGACTGGGTAAAGCGTCTTCCGCTTGAACGTTCTAAAGCAGTAAATAGCGCTGTCAAAACCGTGGTCAAACACCAAGAGCCTGATTTCTACCTCTATTCAGGGGCGGAGCCAGAATTTTTTACATGGGGTGGCCAAAGGGTGGCCACGCTGTGACCAATTAGGGCGGGGGTCCGGGGGTCCCCCCCCGGAAAAATTTTAAGTAGCTAGTTTTAATTTCCTGTATTCTGGTGCATATGGTGGCCTATCTGGTGCCATGTAGTATTCATTCAATTAGGTCCAACTCATGAACAAAATCCAAGAAAATCCAAGGTAAGAAATCCTTATCCTGCTCTGTTATCACATCCTGCACATCCTCAACACTGTCCGTTCTGTCTTTGATGCATGTCTGTTTACTACTAGTACACTGGCTGAAATAGTGTGTAATTTTTCTTTTCATGTTGCCTGACAGAAAAGAACATACATGCATCAACCACATTGCTGCATAAGAGTTTAGCAAAAGGGATAACGTGCTGGTTGCATCTGTCCATTCAATGAAAAAAAATGCTCTGAGAGTTGTTTAGCCTAATGGCTGAGTGAGTACTGATGTGACATCTCGTCTCAAGTTAGACCAATGACTGAAAGTGACCACGTTAAAATTAAGCACACTGAGACGTTCGGGCACACCAGCACTTTTGGGCAGACACATTCATTCAAAACAGGGAGAACGGTCAAACTCGAGATGCTATCGCTAGTAACTTATGTGAAAGCTAACGTTACCGACGATTGTTAGCAGAAATACAATGGATCAATCAAAAATGGTTGTAACGTCTACTAGCTTCTAGATGTTTTTGACTGAGTTAGTTGTGAAAGGACTTTGTGAAAGCCACAGTTAGCAAAATGAGAAAATTTCATGTCCAAAAACATGGAGAAATAACTTACCTCCAAACCTCACGGCCCTGGTTCAGGTTGTGTTGTCGGACTTGGACATGACTTCGACTGCCAACAGTTGCTGCTGCACGAGGCACGTTAGTTTCGTTTCAGCTTGTGGGTGTTACAGCAAAATGGGTCCCACCGGGAAACAAATAGGCGGAACTAAAATCTCGCGGCCGGAACCAAAATTCGCCGAGACATATAATTTATTTTAAAATTATTGTCCGGCCGTGGGGTGGCCAAGGCCCATGCCTCTATTCACACATTCAAAGCAACAACAAACATATGTTTCCATAACTTCCCAATTAACGATTACCAAAGAAAGTGAATAGGGGTGATCTGAGAGGATAAGAAGACGTTATTGTCAGTCATAAGGGGACCAACGTTAACATTGGTCTCTAACCAGAACAGCTGATGATTAACACGAGTACAGTGCTCATTTCATTTCTATTGTTTCCAAGTCATTTTTACTGAAAAAAAAATACCACAGTCTTGAGGAAATCATATGATAGGTGTCAGTTCGAAAAGCGAAGAGAAGGAATTGGACCAAAACCGACCAAAACACTGGCCAGCGAGGTAGAGAACATGCTTACGCGACCCGCCCCCCTGCCGCCGGTAGTAGTAGCCGTATGGGCTATGAGCCTTAGTAATCGGCCATCAACACTTGTTGGGATCTTGTACTTTTGGCAAACAGGACAGGCATTTAACGTTAAAACATCCAATAAGCATCCGATGTAGGCTACTGTAAAACATAAGCCTGTTTCAGTTTCCCTGCCTCAGCTGCCCAGTAACCTATAATGTTAGCTAGTTATGAATTAGGCTAGCCGGTTATTTCCTTGGGTTAGGCTAACACTGATAAACTTGTCTAAAGGTCTTCTTGATGCAAACATTCATTTACTAAATTTAGCGTTTGTACTCCCTCTATCTTAACCACAACTTCATGGCTAACGTTAGTCCAGTTACAAATGCTCCAGATATCTTACAGTATGTCTTCTTTTTTAAACTGTTGCACTTTGGTTTGTTAAACACGTTGTCATTGCTAACGTTAATTTTCTGTAGTCTAACTGGCTTCGTAGATGTTTCATAATGTTAAATAAATTTACTTAGCCTACTTACTTACTTGATGCAATGTTAGACACAGTGGCCGATGGTGAAATGTTAGGATCCTTGTAAAAACTCCGTTATTAAGCCGTAGCTACTCTCCTCCCTTCATAATCAGCCGAACCGCCGGCTAGTCCCTTGCATTTTAACGTCACATTCTGTGTGTTCACCCTTATCCTACTGTATTCCATATCGTTAGTTGGCAAGAAAATGTTGATAATATGGTTGCTTTGGTTTTACTTTGAATATATGCATTAAGGTACCGTAGCATACACAACACAAACTTTGGGGCTCTTTTTACAGCGCCAGAGCCATAGAGCGCCATTGTGCTTCTACTGTAGAATTTTCAGCCGGAAGCCCCTTTACCCAGTGAGGCCAAATAGAACGCTTTTGTGAAATAGGCCTATTACGACAGACAGAGCTGCAACTATTGCTGGATTGAATTTAATTCAGAAGAGGAAAGAAGAAAGAAAAAGGCAAAGATTGGAGAAAAGTGTGACAAAAGCAAAGCAAAAGAAGAAAGCTCAAGAAGGACAATTCAAAGAAATAGACCCAGGACAATGTTCTAATGTCAGTGAGAGCAGTGGAGATGAGGAAGAGGAGTTATTTGAAATAACCCCAAAGAGGATGATTAACACAGAAGACTTGTAAAAACAGGGACGGCAACATATGTGCCTCATGACATTCTTCAAGACACCGAGATCCAACAACACTGTGAACGGCTGGGTATGACACCCACAGACATTGCTTCTTTGACCCCTATGTAGCAAACCTACCCTGGGCCTGCCCATACTTCCTGTCACTGCATGAAATTTCGCGATCAAGTCAGTATGGCCAAAGTGGAAATTTCCTAACTTGAGCCCAGAAAAATCAGGACCTAATGGAAACAAGCAGGCTGAAGGAGGCCAGCTCTCTACGATGACTCTGTGCAGCTCAGTCCCAAAACATTGATAGAAGTTTGATTGCATTTGATAGATGTTTAAATTAATCCTGCCCCAAATTCCGGGCAATTCTAAGTTTGCCAGACCACAGTTCATTTCTGAACGTGGTCACGCAAGCCAGGTTAGCAAAAACAGTAAACGAGTGAATAAGTGCACATTTCACAGCTTTTGTGTCTATCAGTCGTGACATTTCACACATTGATGTTGAAGGACCATACACTTTAGCATAAAACTACATTATACATTATTCTAACTTTATTTTCATTTTACAATATAACAAAAATATTTTTTGTAGATAGATTGAATTTCAATACAAAATGCATGCATTACTATGTCATGGACTATTACTTAAGATGTCCACTGGGGGGCACCTTTGCAACA
>JAODXP020000034.1:18086566-18176735 GCA_027497455.2 Sardinella longiceps | reverse complement strand
TACTACTGTGCCCTGAAGCCCACAGTGACTGACAAACACACATCCTCATACAAAAACCTGACATGTGATCACAGTGGCTTATGCGCAACAATACACATTTAGTTATTTAGGCCAATGAGATAAGGGTTTTAATTAAATACTGGCTGGACCACCAGCAGAGATCATGTTCCTACAAGTTCCACCATCATTTTTCTGCACTCATTAATTCAGCATGATAGGCTAACATATAACACAACATTTTGTATTCTGTTTGTTTAAAAAAAAAAAAGCAAGGGTTAAGTGGAATGTTAACATCATCAACAGCATCATGTTGATGAATTTTAGAAGACAATATGAGACTAAAAAGCAAGCTGTACCCATTTTCACCAGAAGGAGGCATCATTTCCCTTGGGGTCACAAGAAGTTCTGTCAAGTTATACTGTCACCACTTCAACTGTCAAACTGACAAAGTGTCCAGGACCACAACCTCAGAGTGTGAAGACATATAGTAGTGAAGCAGTGACAATGATGGGCTCCATGATGATCACATTGCTCCAAGAATTGCCTAAATTTCCCTGCCTCATCTGTTTTAACAAGACCTGTCAAATGAATGCTTTCTTCATTGTGGCTACAATTTGTACTGGTACGGTGAAGTTTTATCATTCAAGAGAAAAAAATATTAACTTTTGTTTTCCTTATATTTGGCCATACAGTATATTTTGCTCTTTTGGGACAAAGTGTGACTATGGTTTGCTTTTGGGAAGTACTGTAAAAGTGACTATGTTGTGTTTGCAGTTTATGCAGCAGACTTTGTGAATCAAACAGAGCCCCATGTGATAAGTACTAAAGGAGAAACAGTGACTCTCAGCTGTGAATATGGGACAGCAAGAAAAAATCTTTACGTCTTCTGGTACAAGCAGCAACTTAATAATATGCCTGAGGCTTTACTGGGACGAGGAGCTTATGGAGCTGGAGACAATGACAGTGCCTTCAGTGGGAGATTCCACTCCATTTCCATTTCCATCTTCTCCTCCAGCTCTGCTCCCTTGACAATCAGCAATCTGCAAGTGTCTGACTCTGCTGTCTACTACTGTGCCCTGCAGCCCACAGTGAGAACAACATTGTATGCACCCAATCAAAAAACCCTTTGACCCACTGTTACATTAAGCATGTTTTTCTATGGTTCTATATGTTATAGATCTCTTTTCCCCCCTGAATACAGAAATAAAGGGAATTTCTCTGACCCATTTAGCTGCTGGCTTGTTATTCAGTCAATTTTGTATGAAATGTGCTTTTCCTTTTTCTTCTGGGCAGCCTTCGGTGTCCTGAACAAAAAGGTATGAATAGATCCAAACTCATTTTCCCCTTTATAAAAAAATAAATGGTTCTCGAGCAATATAAATGAATTATGTTATCTCAACAGTATATGGAAGCAGTCACTACCAGCCCACCAATCAAACTGTTCTGAGGCCTTCCTAATGACAGTCATGTGATGTATTTTATTGCTGATGCAGTAACCCAAGGAGGTGCACCAACATCAGCTGTGAGCAAGACCAGGGATCTCCTCTACTTTATATTCCACATAGAGAAATCACTGCTACTGATCCTCATTGTGGCAACAAGTGAGTTGGACATCTATAATCTGCTGCAGGTCTTATTACATTACTGTATACTGGTTCACTATATACTACAATTACATTTTTATCAAATTCTTTGCAGGTATTGTGGCTGATCAAATCGATCCAGCAAAAAACAACATCGAAAGTCTGGAAGGAGATTCTGAAAAGCCGCAATGTTCATACGAAACAAGCAATGAAAACGTTAGGCTTTTTTGGTATAGAGCCTATCCAAACAGAGCACCTGAGTTTTTATTATACAAAGGAGCTCAATCAGTCGATTTTGAACATATACCTAACTCTCGGTTTGGAACTATAACATCCAGAACATCCACTGAATTACATATTAAAAAACTGACTCTGGCAGACTCAGCTCACTACTACTGTGCACTGAGGGTAGGATCACAGTGATACAAAGTCACTTAGATGCTGTGCAAAAACCTAAACATTAAAGAGCTTTGGGGATAAACCCACATCAAAGCAATTATCTTTTGATTCTCACCACACACGAGATGCAGTCACACCTGCAGCACACAGAGGCATCTACAATACTTTACCCAGTGGCATTTCATTCTGAAATGTGGATGTCTGATAGCCTGACAACCCATACTACATTACACTACATTAAAGTGTATAGCAGTGTCTTACAAATTGTCTCTGCACTCAACACAATCTTGTGAATGCTAAGGGATAATTGATTTCCAACAGCATTCCATTCCATACATGCATACCTCACTGCACTTACAGTACTGTACATGTACATTCCACAACTACCACTTTGGCCTGTAGTTTTTGTCTGATTTATTGTATTTCTTAATTAACGTCTCACTTGTTAATTGTATTATTTTTGTACATTATGTTGTCATGTGCCGACATGTGCATGTATATTATTGTCTCTATTAACATGTGTGTGCAGTGTACAGAGAAAGTCAACTAAAGTACTACTAAAAGTTTTCCTGGTGAACCGTAGCCTGTAAGTAACAGGCTTCTGGTACACCAGTGATTCGCTCTCCTCCTCCGTTTTCGAAATAACCGGGGCAGCACGACGAATCAGGATTGTAGGGAGGGATTTCAGTGGGTATGACGTTTCTGTTTTGGTTCCCGACCTGGCGGCGCTTACGTGACGACACGTCCTACGTCACAAAGCTTCAACGTGAGTGGTCGAAGTGTCATGTCATTCATATGAGGTTGCTCCAACCACGTGCAAGCATCTTTTGACTAAACCACGCCTGCGGAGAGGCATGAAAGTTCTACTAAAGTCAAATTCCTTATATAAGTAAATATACTTGGCCAATAAAACTGATCCTGATGTTTAACCCCACTGGGGTTGAATAATGCGAATCTGTCTGTCTGGTAGATGGTGGTTAGCTTATTGAGGAGGAGTTTATCCGACATTGCCTTCTCACACCTCAGTGGGGTGAGAGCTCAATCCACCAGCTCCACTCTGTGCTGTGTCTTTCTGTACCATTACAGACTTTCCCTGAATCTAACTATGCTACTCTATTCAGCTTTAGTCTTCACAGTCATCACAGGTAACACATTCACAGCATTAAAATTATGTTATTTTTCTACATTCTGACAAATATCACACACTTTTTGTAAGCATGTTAAAGGGCATATGATGAATGTACAAGGACATTTGTGTTTTGCATAAATAAATAAATTAAGTCTCTTTTTCTCTTGCAGGACAGATTCATGGGGATGAAATTATTCCAAACAGGATCAAAGTCTCTGATACGAAGGGATCTGATTTAACCCTCTCATGCAACTACTCCACTTCAAACCTGCGATCTCTCCAGTGGTATCTCCAGTACCCACACTCAGCTCCTCAGTACCTTCTCAGCGTTTTCTCTACTGACAAAAATGACACAAGACCCACACACCCTCGTCTGTCTGGGATAAGGACTGCACATAAAGTCTTTCTATGTCTCTCATCTGCTGAAGTCTCAGACTCTGCTCTCTACTACTGTGCCCTGGAGCCCACAGTGACTTACAAACACACATCCTCATACAAAAACATGCCATGAATTTACAGCTGTGGCCAGTGAAGATCTCAGAGGACACTGAGGAAAGATTTTACATTTGAAATGAAAATTATATCATATATACACCATCAGCTAATATTAAATAATCTTAATTAAAGGGTGACTAGACCCCATAAACCATGTAATTTCCCAGTACTGCCCAGTGCCCATAAAAGATGCAGAAGTGCAACTCTACTTTAGCCTTTGGAGTGCAACATCATAAACATTTTTGTGAGTTTCAAATGTCAAAAACAAGGTGACCAACACAATTAATTCACACACAGTTGACCAACCACCTGTACAAAGAGTTAAAGGTAAGTTTTTTGACAATCAAAAGCAAATGTGATTCATTTTTATCAACTGGGCTCAATAGATTTGTCCATGTTGACCAGCAGGGGGCATTATTTACTTAGTTCCATTATTCACAAGACAGACCGAAAACCTAACAGTGATGTAAAAGTGTTTTTCACTACATGTGGATAACAGTGGATAACAGATTTTTTTACTGCCTTATCTGCTTTAACATGGCCTACTGGATGAATGTCTTGGTCATTATGGCAACAACTTGCACTTGTATGATGCAATCTTTTGGAGATCTCCTCTGTTCAAGGGTCTGACTCTGCACTACTACTGTGCTCTGACGCCCACAGTGACACTAAACCACTGACTGCTGTACACAAACTCTCACAGGAGAACTAAAGTTGAGAGAGTGGTTTTGCCAGCAAGAACATTCCAGATGGCTCTGGATGAAGAGGAATGAAGATTGCCAGCAAAACTCCACTTAGGCAAGGGCCAAGACTCGGATAAACCTTGACTGGGTCTGTGATGGTGTCTGTGGGGTGAGGTTCAAAACACCGAAGGACTCCTGGACACACCACTGAGGATGTGTCAAACTTAGAGCATCAATACGCATGAAAAACGCTACTGTCTTTGTTAAACAAAATCTAACAAAATCTGAAATTGAATTAAAAGTAGCATATCTAAGGGTAGGGCTGTGTGTTGATTAATCAAAAATGCATGACATACCCTTGGACATTAGTCAAGGGGGTTAAATTGCCTGCATTTTAGGAAGGTGATATGGGACAGATTAAGCAGATAATTTTCATGTAGATTTGTTATTCCAGTAAACATACGGAATGAATATCACTCAGAGACAGGTTATCAACCTGCCTTCATACAGATTACTGTCTGTATTGGATTAAAAAAAAAAAAACCCTTTTGTGCCCTCTTGTGGTACTCTCCAATACTGCACAACTGTACAATGGGATCTGAGAGGTGTCGTTTGAGAGGACTGTGACAGTTCAGTGTCATATATCAGACCCTGAGACAGATGCTCAAGTCTTCTCAGAAATCCCGAAACAAGCCAGGCTGCTAGTGTGATTTTCTATCAGATCACCATCAGCTGTCATAAACATCTTAGTTAATAGCAATGTGTTTCCTGTTTGAAGGTCATGTGACATATTGTGGTGCTGGTACAGTGACCCCAGGAGAAGCGTCTGACAGAGAAGCACTAGTGATCAAGAGCAGCTGTCTCTGCTATCACTGGAGATTCCACATGGAGAAACCACTGCTGATCGTGCTCATCATGACAATAGGTGAGCTCAAGAACAGTTGATGTATCATACAGGGCAATGATAATGGCCCATATGTATGCCAACATGCCAATATCTTATGTCACTCAGACTCTTTCAATTCCTCACAGGTTTGGCAGCTGATGAACTTACTCCTGCCAGCCTAAACATTGAAGGTCTGGAGGGGAACCAGCAAACTTTGCAGTGTACATATACAACAACCAGTAATGATATTTTTCTTTACTGGTACAGGCAGCATCCAAACAAAGCACCTAAGTTCATACTACGCAGAGGAGCTCGATCTTGGTCGAGTTCTAAACATATTCCTCACTCGCGGTTTGATTCCACAACAACACAAGTATCCACTGAGCTCTTCATTAAGAATCTGACTGTTGCCGACTCAGCTCTCTACTACTGTGCTCTGTTGGATGTAGCCCAGTGCTACAAACTCACCGTGAAGCTGAACAAAAACTTATACATGAATAATAGTTTTTTTTAAAAAAACAAACCCATCAAAGCAGTCTTCCCACAGGGTTCTGATATCAAACCCACAGCCAGAGATGTGGTCACACCTGGTGCACACTGCAGAATGGGGGGATAACCAGACTAGCTGAGCTGGATAAGTAAATATGATCTGTTGAGTGTCATTCTAAACTTGTGAGTTGCAATAATGGAAATTATATCTTGATGAACAACTGATTCTAGAAATGAAACATGATTAACTAGTCATGCTAAAGTTGTGCCAATGGGAAGGCATGATATTATTCAATCAATGGGATTATCCATCAGGGATTGCAAAATTAAAATCTACCTTAATTATCTAACTCAGAGGAGTATGATGCTATTTGAATGCAAGATGAGTGCCTTTTGGACACTAGATTAGATGAATGTCAATATACCTTTAGATAAAACAATGTGTCCATCTGCGCAATGAGAGTGAGCTGAGACCTCGTAGTATGAAACGAGTGCGCAATGAGTGCAGTTTGGTATTTGAGATGAAACAGGAGGAGGAGCTTATCAGACATGTCCTGACATTTTCACACACTAGAGTAGAGAGAGAGCTTATGCCACAGCAACTGAAGTCTTTTTCTGAGTTGGTTCTGTCACGTTAGTGAATTTCAAAGAATCTAACTATGCTACTCTATTCAGCCCTAGTCTTCGCAGTCATGGCAGGTAACATTTTCACAGTCAAAATCTATACAGTATGTTATTGTTCTACGTGCTGCCAGATATCACAGACTGTTTCGTCAGATTCTTAAATGGCATGATGAATGCATACTGACATTTGTGTTTTGCATAAATAAATGAAGTCTATTTTTCTCTTGCAGGACAAATTCTTGGGAATGAGGATAAAAGTCTCTGACACAAAAGGATCTGATTTAACCATCGTGTAACTACTCCAGTTCAAACCTGCGATCTTTATATTGGTATCGACAGTATCCACAATCAGCTCCCCAGTATCTCCTCAGCATTTACTCTGCTACAGAAAATCAGACATCTGCAGACAAGCATTTTTCTGGGATAAGGACTGAACATAAAGTCTTTCTGTATCTCCTCTGCTGAAGTCTCAGACTCTGCTCTCTACTACTGTGCCCTGCAGCCCACAGTGGCTGACAAACACACATCCTCATACAAAAACCTCCTGTGAATATACAACTGTGGCCATGGAAGGTATATACAAGAGAAAATTGCAATGTGGTAAATGAATAATGTTATTAAGCTGACAAATAAATTGTTCCAATTTAAGGGTTATTACCCAACAATGTTCAGAAGGGATGCAGAAGTTAGGCTAAGCCTATATCAATCTTATAGCCTTGATATGGATCACCATATTATTATAGTGTTTTATCAATTATGACCAGAAGGGGGGCATCATTAACCCAGAAATCCCAGAGCCGTATATATGGCTTTGAGAAATCCATGGGGTCACACAAGAGTAATCAGCAGTGCACACTCCTCCTAAACAGTCTGAGACACTCACAGTGATGGGAAACATGTTTCAGACTCCATGCTGATAACTCTTACTGCTACATCAGCTTCAAAATGACCAGCTAATAATTGTCTTGGTCATTGTGGATACACCTTGTAATGGTATGAAGTAGTTTATCACATAAATAAAAATTATCAAATAACTTTTCTTTCCCTTTGATTCTATTTGAACATGTTCTGCTTTTTGGGAACTAAATGTGACTGTGTTGTGTTTGCAGTTCAAGCAGCAGATGTTGTGAATCAGATGGACTATAGGTGATAAGTAGGCTACTGAAGGAGAAACAGTGACTCTCAGCTATGAATGTGAGCAGGCATGGACTGGCCATAGGGCGTAGCGGGCAATGCCCGGTGGGCCGACGCATATTTTGGGCCGGGCCTGTCATAATTTCATTTTCGACCGAGATGGTTTTTCAATCGCAAAATGCGGCCATTGGTAGAATTTCTCGAAGGACATTGGCTAGTCCAATGAAATCTCTCAGCTCTTGGCCCGGCCCGCCCCTCCCCTCACCTACTCAAGTTATCAATTTCTGCCACTTGAGTTGGACAGGGGGGTCGGAGAGAAGTAAAGCGTTGTCTGCCGTAATGGACAACAGCCACGAGAAACGTGGGGCAACAAAGTCTACAAGTCTACGCAGCAAAATGTGCAACAATAATATAATGCAGTTTATGTTTGTGTGGTGTGCTATGATGACTACACAGCAGAGAGTGCAGGGCTGTCAACATCAGAAGCAGCCTCGGAGTGCAGACTGTTGGGGACGCGCAGTTTCTAACAGTTCAACAATGTAGTAGGGCCTAATAGAGAAGAAGTGGATAAGAAGTGGGAGAAGAAGGTGGAGGATGGAGACGTGAGCCAGGGACAGATTGAGGAGGTCAGCATAAGAACTGTCAGCTGAGCCTGGTAAGAAGAGAAGTGTCCGAAATGTTAGCAGAATGAAGAGCAGACATTTCATAGGCTGAGTGTGTGTGCGCGCGCTCGCGAATGACAGTTCTCTCACGCACCAGCACCACTTTTCTCGAGCTGTCTTTTCAACAATTTCGCTATTATTATGAAGAATTCATTTTCTCATTTTGCAGGTTATACACAGTAACGTTTAATAGTTGTGCCATTCTCGAGTACACGTGTGTTCAGAGTTGCGCAAGACACTGTTTATATAAATCAATCATAATCGCGGAGAACTTGGTGCTTATCGCATAACTTCTTCAGCATCAATGGCACGGCTCACTACTAGTCTCTCTGTGATACACAACGAAAGAGACTAATAAACTGAATTTGCTTGCTATTATATTTACTCATGCAACTTGATTGCACCCTGCAAAATCCAAAAGTAGCCTATCACAGTAAGCACAGCAAAGTAAGCTATTCTTGATAAACTACCGCTGGTGACGGCTTTGTAAATTTGGTCTGATACAGTATTAAGCATTAAAGCACTTAAATAGCAATAGGCCTACTTATAAAGTTGGTGATATGCACAGAATGTGTAACCTACTGTAAAAGCACTAGGCCAAGTTAAAGCTACAATGAACTAAATAAAGATTATATATTTTTAAATGACATATTGAAATAGGTCTAAATAAAAACATAAAATATACCCTAAATAAATATTTAGGCTTTAGACAGAATGTTTACTGATAAATTGTAAATAATGATGCATCATCACTACTGAATCATTACTAAAAATGGAACAGAATCACATAGGGCAGAATTCTTGAGTTGAGTGCTGTCTTTAAGCTCATGCAGAAAAAAAGCCAGTCCATTTGTCCATTACTTTTCACAGAATTCATTGGAGGTCATTATTTGGGGGCGACTGTACTTTGCCTTTCTCTAAATCACCTAAAATACATGCATTTCAATATAGACTGTCTCTCTCACATACATGCTCTGTAGCCTACTATAGGTCTATGCCTGGCCAAAAAGGAAAAATCTTACTCCAGGCTGAGTTCAAAACTTGAGAGGCCTGAACAACAAATGAACGAGTGGTAGCCTAGATCTTCACTAATTCAGTATGGAGGGAAATTATGGACTTAAAAGTGTGCAAATGCTCAACACATGATATTATGGCAGGACTATCCAGCTAATGCACTTATGTGTTTGACACAACACAATGTGTGCATATATCTTCTGGTTTGCCGCGTGCCTCTGCATATCATTGTGGGCCGCTACGGCCAAAAATGCCCGGGCCATTTTTTGGTCCCAGTCCAGCCCTGAATGTGAGTACCAATCGTTACCTCTTCTGGTACAAGCAGGAGCTGACTAACACTCCTGAATGTTTACTGGGACGGGGAGCTTATAACACTGGACACAATGGCACTGCCTTCAGTGAGAGATTCCATTCCATCTTCTCCTCCAGCTCTGTTCCCTTGACGATCAGGAATCTGCAAGTGTCTGACTCTGCTGTCTACTACTGTGCCCTGCAGCCCACAGTGAGAACAGCACTACTTGCACCCACACAATAACCCCTCTGACCCCATTGCCCTACAGATGAAGATCTCTATAATCACTCAATGTAGCACACCACCTCATCATTTTGTACATAAAATGAAATAAAGAAATAATGACGAGTAGTTGTGCATTCAGAGCAAGAGGCATAAAAGAAAGAATCTTGTAATCAAGTCCTAATCACTCAAAAAGCCTTTCCTTCTCAGTCACATCATCTGGAATGTGTGGCTCTTGCCTTCAGGAATCCTCCAATCGGTTTACTCCATCAAGAGGGCGTGCTGCTATAGGCAGAAGGATTTTTTTTTTTTTACTCCAGATGTCAATTTACATTCACGAGTGACTGGAGACTGGTTGAGTTTTTTTTTCTGTGAATCATTAACACACGTATGACACATATGATTATCTTTTCAACTATTTTTCTTGAAAAAAAGAGGTAAGAATTCTTTGTGTACTCATGTAATGGTTTTCATCATGGCAAAGTTATGAGTAAAGGTCTTTACACACCTACGTGTTTTTTTGTGCAAATAATTCACAAAATTTCAAAGCATTCTTTTGCCAATGACTGCTTACACACCGTACGCGAATAAATGGTGCGAAAAAGCGACACTTTTATTTTTTCGCAACAAGGTCGATTTTTCGAACGCGACAAATGTGACAAATTGTGTCTGATTTAGTTTTGACTTGTGAAATACCGTATTTATGAAAGTGAGATCAAACATTTTAATGCTTAATACATCGGGGGAATGCTCTGGGAACCCCATCACATCCAAAAGGGCTGAGACTGCCGCTGTGGAGAGATTGAATGTCACCATCTCCTGCAACTACTCCTCTGCATCAGTAGGCTACTTCATCACCAGTATCCAGGGTCAGTATCCTAAAAATCACGGACATCGCGAGCGGCAAATAAATTAATCGCGGGTGACACAGGTTTGCATTATTGTCTTTTGGAAGCTTTGGTATGGGTATATCTGATCCTACAATGGTATCAACATAATCTAGACAGCCAGGCGAATTCACTGGTACCACTTGTGTTAGTTGCTTGACAATACAGATCGCCCATATTTTTACAGGGAACTTTATCTGGTGGCTTAATTGGCTGCTGGAGTTCTCTAGTAACCAAGAGCTGAAGTAAAACAAAACAAAACAAAAAAAAACTGGACATTATGATAGACCTACAATTTGAACAGATTAATTTTCTATTACCCAAATATTCTATTACCAAAGGGCCATACCTGTGCAATAGGGGGTGACAGATAAGGTGCCTGTTCACCCAGGACATCATAGAGGTTAGGACTACCCCTGATAGAAAGGAATATGATGCAGCCTTATTGCACCTTCATTCTTCTTTGCGCAATAAACTAGGAATAAAATATCAAAATACATGCTTTCAACTTTATTTATTTATTTTTGATTCTAAAGCTATTGGAAGTAATTAGCCTATAGGTGGCACCGTGGCAAAGGTAATAACTGAAACTACAGCTTAAAAGTATGATAATTACCCTGAAAGGCAAAGAGCCTAACCTTGCTCAAGAATCTAAGGCATGGATAGTGAACTGATACACTGGAAAGAATCTAGATAGATTTTTAATTCCATTTCAAGAATGAAGCCTATGTTTGATTTACAGAGAGCCAATGACAACTACAGTAGCAAAGAGTCTAATGCTCCTAGAGTGAAGTTTTCCCTTATCATTCACATTTCACCAGAGCATTAACGCTCCAAAATAAACAATCTTTTCTCATACAGTAGGCCTTGTATTATCCTTACTATTACCATGGAGCTGAACATATCATTCAAGCAGGGCTGTCATCCTCAGTATTTCCAGTATTTCCCCGGCAATACTACTTTTTAGTGCAACATCAAACTTCAAATCTCACAGAAGTGCTAAAGTAATAGGATAATTTAAAAATAGCCTAATAATAAAATTTACCAAAATGCAGGAAAAAACATCCAACTATTCCAATTTTTTATGGGGGAGTACCCCCAGACCCCCGACCTATTCTGTGACATTAGCAATATGATGTCCATGAAAAACCCAATTCCTCCTCCACCAGTATGACCAGCATTTATAATGAGCTGGTCATAAAACATTTTAGGCTAATCACCATGAAAATTTGCCAATACTACTTTAAAACATGTGATGCCACCTCTGCATATAAGTGTTTACAAACATTATTTAGGTCTTATGAAGTGACAACATTACGGGGCTGCATGTCAGTGCTTATGGTTAGATCGATTTCGTAGCTGGTTGTTTTGATTAAAAATGCGTAAATCTAAGCATTGGAAAGCATGATGTTCAAACCAGGAGCCACTATCAACTCTGGGGGCTGAGCCCCCCAAAGTTCAGAGAACTAGAATCACCCCTAGCAGGTAGCAGGAGATATATTATAATATCAACAAATACAAATTCTGAATCCAAAAGATTCCACATCCACATTACATCAATCAAAACTGAGTGAATGTTTTAATGAGTCCCGATTCTATCTATAGATCCACCAATTGGAGTCCAGTGTTCAGTGAGTTCTTCCTGGATTAGTCATGTGACTTATTTCAGTGCTGTGCAGATGCAGTGATCCACAGAAGGACACTAAAAAAGTCTCATTACAGAACAAATTACCCTCATCTGCAGCAGCATTCTGTTTTCAACATGGAGAAAGCACTGTTACTCATCGTCATCACCATCATCATCATGATAGCAGGTGAGCTGAAATGGAAAAAAGAAGTAGGAATTTATCATATGGCAACCATATCAGTTGCATCAAATTAAACCCTTTTGAATTCTTCACAGGTTCAGCGGCAGATGAAGTTACCACCACCAATTCCAACATTTATGGTCTGGAAGGGGACCGTCAAAGCTTAAAGTGTACATATACAACAAGCAGTAACTATATATATCTTTACTGGTACAGGCAGTATCCAAATGAAGCACCTCAGTTTATACTACGTAAAGGAGCTCGATCCTATTCAGGTTCTGATATTCCTGACTCTCGGTTTGATTCCACAACAACAGAAGCATCTACTGAGCTCATCATCAAAACTCTGACTCTGGCAGACTCAGCTCTCTACTACTGTGCTCTGAAAGTTGATGCCCAGTGATACAAACTCACTGAGAAGCTGTACAAAAACTTAAAACACAAATAACATTTTTGCAAATAGACATATCAAAACCATCTTCCCACAGGGCTTTGATATCAAACCAACAGTAATTCTCTCCGGAAGACATGTGGTAACACCTGTGTAGTTGAATACAACAACGAAAAGAATACAACATGTCTTCTCAGCTTTTTAACAAGTTTGACTCAGAAATGTATCTATCAGATACCATAGTGTCATCTACTTGCTTTTATTTTTGTATTGCGCATTGAAATGCATTTGTGTATGAAATGCGCTATAGAAATAAACTTGCCTTGCCTTGCCACACTACAGACACCCTCATGGGTGACCTAGTCGAGGTTTATCCGAGTCTGACCCCGTGTCTACATGGAATTCTGCTGACACTCTTCATTCCTCTTCATCCAGAGTCATCTGGAATGTTCTCTCTGGCACAACCACGTTTCTGTTAAAATCTGTTTTAGCCCTCCTTTACAAAGGATCTCATCCCCAGGAGCACCCTATTCTCAGTGCTTTGAGGCAGCGGCTCATGACATGTTCAAAGGCCCCATCTTGGAACGGAGGAGCTATGTGGGTGTTTCTGTTTTATAGAGGCATTTAAAAAGTATAACAAAACCTTCTATGCAACAATTAATTTAAAGCCCCAATGTGTAGCCTTCGAGAAAAACGCAATGCATTTCAAAGTACGTAATACAGCTACGGTACCCTGCATGCGGATGTCGGTCTATAGCAAAAACGCGAATGATATGACCATTTTCGGCTTTTGTATTCCAAGATGGCGGCAATACATGGAGAGTCTTACCCAGTTAATATGCGTGCAAATGCGAAAATCCAAGCCAATACGGACACACAGAATTAATAGAGGTGGTTAATATTTATCAGAAAGGACAAGATTGTCAACCGGTACAGCAGATTTTGATATTGAACAATAACAATGTTACACATTATACCTTCAACAAATGTACTGCATTTAAGTGATGGTATATTCTGAAGCCTGTCATGTCATAAGATTAAGGTACAGTAGGTTACCGCTTAAAATAGCCTACCAGTTATGTATTCTGAGAAGGGGAGGGGAAAAATGAACTAATACTCTCTAAGGGCCTGCTTGTCACAGGAAGGAATGTGATCAAAATTCTTTTTCAAGCTAAGATCAACTTTCTGATTGTGGAAAAAAGCACTTCATAGACGAGGCAAACATGCCAACCACTTCCTTCAGGGTAGAGGGAGGAGCTTTTGTTTGATCACAGCTTTTATTTTCACAGTCTAGCAGAGACTGGGTTAACAGAATTCAAGTGCATTTAACCTGCTCTCTGTCATATTTTGATTAGGTGTTCCTAAAATGTTTTTATTTACAGCGGTCTTTGCTGCTGCAATAGGTAAAGTACCAACAAATTATGAACTATAACAAAAATAAATTCTGAAATAATGGTATAGTTTGTCATACTAATATAGCATATATTACACATTGTTTACAGGTGGCAGTTTCGAGAATCTCATTTCACCTAACAGCATGGAGGTGTACTTTGTGGAAGGATCCAGTAATGCTGTCTTTCAACTTCTCCACAACAGTCACCAGTCTACAATGGTATCAACAACATTCTGGGTCATTTCCAAAGCATCTTGTGAGTGTATACAGTTCTGACGTAAAATCAGACACTGATTCTCGGATAACAGGGAAGAAAAAGGACTCTCAAAGTCTTTTGGAGATCTCCTCTGTTCAAGTGTCTGACTCTGCACTCTACTACTGTGCTCTGCAGCCCACAGTGATACTAAACCACAGACTGACATACAAAAACCCTCACAGGAAATCTAGAGTGGAGAGCGGTAATGCCAGCAAGAACATTCCAGATGGCTCTGGATGAAGAGGAATGAAGATTGCCAGCAGAATTCCACATAGACAAGGGCCAAGATTCAGATAAACCTTGCCTGGGTCTGTGATGGTGTCTGTGTGGTGAGGTTCAAAATACCAAAGGACTCCTGGACACATCTTACCTCACTCACGTCAGATCATGCGCTACGTAACTTTCGTAAGACACTTCCGCGCAATGATCTGATGTTGAAGCCCATCAGAGAGATTTCAAGCCATTATTCTCTAACCGGACCAATCAGGGCCGCTGGCTGCTGTAGAGGGTGTGACGTAGCGAAGAAGCAACTGTTTTGAATCCAACCAATAGATACAGACGGCAAGTCCGGGCACGCCCATAAAATCAGCTCCTCGTGTCCCCCATGTGGGGGAAAACAAACCCTAAATTAGTGAAGGAGTCAATGGCATGCTAAGCTACAAGTTACACTGAGCACCATCTACAAGGAGCCAGACACATTTTTGAGGGCAATGCCTGAAGGTAGTAATGATGGTCAGATGGTCCGATGTGAATTCTGAACTTGACACCCCTCCAAACGCGATACTGATGACAATCTAGATGATGTTTGTTAGCTTCATTAGCTTGCTAACTAGCCAACTTCATTGATCACCACAGTAAATGTAGCTAACTTTAGCTTGCTTAACTGAGCTAATCAGACTTGTGATTGAAAGTTGCTTTACTTTTGACAGGAGCAGAGACGGCTCATGACATTTCTGTTAGTGTAACTGCAATAAACAAATGATGGAAAAATTATTTTAGTCTAAACACAAGTAGGCAAACAGGTCATGATTAGACAAAACATCTAATATGGACTTTGTTCAATTTTACTTAGCGATCTTTTATTGTTAAGCAACTTTCTCTACCTTGTCCATTCACCATAATGTTAAATTGGCCTCTGTTATCCCCCACGCTGACTCCACCCTAGCATTTTGGGGGCGTTAACCGTACTTGCCGTCTGTATCTATCCAACAAACGTAACGAGCGTCTTCGGTTGGTTTCGATGTGGTTGGCTGCAGTGTACGTCAATTAAATTGATGGACAAGCCGTTTGCCCAGTTAGATTCAAGGATTTCTGGCTCCTGAAATAATTCGTCTATCGCTGAATATCAGATGAACGCGCGTAGCGCTACATCTGACGTGAGTGAGGTAAGGACACATCACTGAGGATGTGTCAAACTTCAAGATTTAACACATCTGAAATTGAATTAAAAGTAGCATATCTAATGACATAAACTTAACATACGGACATGTATGGACCCAGTCAAGGGGGTCAAATTGCCTGCATTTTAGGAAGATGATGTGGGACAGATTAAGCAGATAACTTTCATGTAGTTTTTGCTATTCCAGTAAACATACGGAATGAACATCACTCAGAGACATAACACTGTTGGAAGGTTATCAACATGTGTTTACAGATCACTGTCTGTATTACATATAAAAAGACCTTTTTGTGCCCTCTTGTGGTGCCTTCCAATACTGCACAACTGTACAATATGGGATCTGAGAGATGGCGTTTGAGAGCACTGTGTCAGTTCAGTGTCATATATCAGACCCTGAGACACTCAAGTCTTCTCAGAAATCCCTTAACAAGCCAGGCTGCTAGTGTGGTTTTCTATGTCAAAGTCAGCTCTCATCAACATCCTTTAAAGAGTTCATAGCAATGTGCTTCCTGTTTGAAGGTCATGTGATATATTACTGTATGGTGCTTATTACGTTAGCCCCTCGAAAAGTGACTGACAGAGATGCACTTGTGATCAAGAACAGCTGTCTCCGCTATCACTGCAGATTCCACATGGAGAAACCACTGCTGCTTATGCTCATCATGATAACAGGTGAGGTCAAGGATTGTTGATATTTCATACAGGGCAATGATAATGGCCCATAATATATGACAACATGCCAATATTACTCAGACTCTTTCAATTCCACACAGGTCTGGCAGCTGATGAACTTATTCCTGCCAACCTAGACACTGAGGGTCTGGAAGGGAACCAGCAAACTTTGGACTGTACATATACAACAAGCAATGAAAATGTTTTGCTTTACTGGTACAGACAATATCCAAATGAGGCACCTCAGTATATACTATTTAAAGGAGCAAGATCCTATTCCAGTGATAAAGATATTCCTGACTCACGATTTGATTCCACAACAACACAAACAACCACTGAGCTCATCATTAAAAAACTGACTCTGGCAGACTCAGCTCTCTACTATTGTGCTCTGAGGAGCCCAGTGATACAAACTCACTGAGACGCTGTACAAAAACTTAAACATGAATAATAGTTTTTTTTATAAACAAACCCATCAAAGCAGTTTCCCCACAGAGTGCTGATATCAACAATATCATCCAGCTGCCAGAGTTGTGGTCACACCTGGTGCACACTGCAGAATGGGGGGGATAACCAGACTAGCTGAGCTGGAGTAAGTAAATATGATCTGTTGAGTGTGTTTCTGAACTTGTGAGTTGCAATATTGGAAACTGTAAGCCTATCCTGATGAACAAGTGAATCTAGAGATAAAACATGATAGTTATGCAAAAGTTGTGCCATGATATTATTCAATCAATGGGATTATCCAACACCAGGGAGATGCAAAATTAAAATCTGCCTTAATTATCTAATTTAGAGGACTACGATGTCATTTGAATGCAAGATGAGTGATTTTGGACACTAGATTAGATGAAGGCAGTTTGCCGACAATACCTTTAGATAAAAAAATGTGTCCATCTGCGCAGTGAGAGCGAACTGAAATCTCATAGTATGAAACGAGTGTGCAATGAGTACACAGTTTGGTATTTGAGATGAAACAGGAGGTGGAGCTTATCAGACATGTCCTGATATTTTCACACACTACAGTAGAGAGAGAGAGAGAGAGAGAGAGAGAGAGAGAGAGAGAGAGCTTATGCCACAGCAACTGAACTCTGTTCTGAGTTGTGTCTGTAACATGAGTGAATTTCAATAAATCTAACTATGCTACTCTATTCAGCCCTAGTCTTCGCAGTCATGGCAGGTAACATTTTCACAGTCAAAATCTATACAGTATGTTATTGTTCTACGTGCTGCCAGATATCACAGACTGTTTCGTCAGATTCTTAAATGGCATGATGAATGTATAACATTTATGTTTTGCATAAATAAATGAAGTCTCTTTTTCTCTTGCAGGACAAATTCATGGGGATGAAATTATTCCAAACAGGATAAAAGTCTCTGACACGAAGGGATCTGATTTAACCCTCTCATGCAACTACTCCACTTCAAATCTGCAATCTTTATATTGGTATCGACAGTATCCACAATCAGCTCCCCAGTATCTTCTCAGTATTTACTCTACTACAGAAAATCAGACATCTGTACACAAGCGTTTTTCTGGGATAAGGACTGCACATGAAGTCTATCTGTATCTATCCTCTGCTGAAGTCTCAGACTCTGCTCTCTACTACTGTGCCCTGCAGCTCACAGTGACTGACAAACGCATCCTCATACAAAAACCTCCTGTGAATATACAAATGTGTCCAGTGAAGGTACTAGAGAAAATTGCAATGCGGTAAACGAATAATGTTATTAAGCCGACAAATAAATTGTTTTAATTTAAGGTTTATTATGACCAGAAGGGGGCATAATTTACCCAGAAATCCATGAGGTCACATAAGAGTAATCAGCAATGCACGCTCCTCTTCAACAGTCTGAGACACTCAAGCTAATCACAGTGATGGGAAACATGTTTCAGACTCCATGCTGATGACATTGCCTCTCCAAAACTAACTGTTACTGCTACATCAGCTTCAAAATGACCTGTTGGATAATTGTCTTGGTAATTGTGGTTACAACTTCTAATGGTATGGAGTATCTTATCATTTAAATGAAAATTATCAAATAACTTTTCTTTCCCTTTGATTCTATTTGAACATATTCTGCTCTTTGGGAACAAAATGTAACTGTGTTGTGTTTGCAGTTCAAGCAGCAGATGTTGTGAATCAGACTGAGCCCCATATGATAAGTACTGAAGGAGAAACAGTGACTCTCAGCTGTGAATATGAGACATCAAGTGGAAATCCTTTCCTCGTCTGGTACAAGCAGCAGCTGACTAACACTCCTGAATGTTTACTGGGACGGGGAGCTTATAACACTGGACACAATGGCACTGCCTTCAGTGAGAGATTCCACTCCATCTTCTCCTCCAGCTCCGTTCCCTTGACGATCAGGAATCTGCAAGTGTCTGACTCTGCTGTCTACTACTGTGCCCTGCAGCCCACAGTGAGAACAGCACCGTATGCACCCACACAAAAACCCCCTCTGACCCCATTGCAATACAGATGCAGCAGTCTATCACTCACTATAACATGACACCTTTTCCCCCCAAAGCCTTGAAATGAATTAAATAATGATGAGAAGTTGAGCATTCAGATCAAGGGGGCAAAAAAGTAAGTCTTGTAATATTTTTTTTTACCAATCACTCAAAAAGCCTTTCCTTCTCAGTCACATTATCTGGAATGTGTGGCTCTTGCCTCTAGGAATCATCAAGAGGGTATGGCACTGTAGCCAGAAGGATTTTTTTTACTCCAGATGTCAATTTGCATTCACGAGTGACTGGAGACTAGTCTGACATAGCCCGCCCATAATACGAATGTTCATCCGTATCCACAGTCTGGGGACGGTCTTCGGCTACATCGGTAAGGAGACTACCGGCCAATAAGCGAAGCTGATTAGACGAGGTGTCCAGTCCCCCACCCATCTCCTGCAACTACTCCTCTGCATCAGCACTCCAGTGGTATCATCAGTATCCAGGATCAACTCCTAAATATCTAATCTCATCATTTTGTACATAAAATGAAATAAAGAAATAATGATGAGTAGTAGAGGCATAAAAGAAAGAGTCTTGTAATCAAGTACCAATCACTCAAAAAGCCTTTCCTTCTCAGTCACTATAGGCAGAAGGGTTTTTTTGACTCCAGTTGTCAGTTTACATTCACATGTGTCTGGAGACTGGTTGAGATTTTTCTGTGAATCATTAACACACCATGATTATCTTTTCTATTGTCTTTCTTGCAATCCTTACAGGTAACAATTCTTTGTGTACTTATGAAATGGTTTTCATCATGGCAAAGTTATGAGTGAGAGTGACAAATTGCATCTGACTTGAGTTTGACTTGTGAAATACAGTATTTATGAAAGTGATATCAAACATTTTAATGCTTAATATCATCAGGGGGATGCTCTGGGAACCCCATCACATCAAACAGGGCTGAGACTGCCGCTGTGGAGAGATTGAATGTCACCATCTCCTGCAACTACTCCTCTGCAACAGTACTTCAGTGGTATTGCCAGTATCCAGGATCAACTCCTAAATATCTAATGAGTGTGTACAGTTCTGAGGAAGAACAGAAGTATCCAGAAGATGATCGGATCTCTGGTAGACTGAATAAAGGCAAAACCCAAATCTGCTAAAGTTTCATACTCTCCTGTCTACTACTGTGCCATGGAGCACACAAAAACATCACAGTACTACAACCACAGGAGATCCCCTTATTTCATCTTCAAAATATTTAATGTAGCAAATTCAATGAAGCTTTCTTTTACTTTTTATAGTGGCGGGAGGTATAAATAATAAACTATTAACAAATACAAATTCTGAATCCAAACTATTCCATATCCAAATTACATCAAACAAAACAGAAAGAATGCTTTAATGAGCTCAGATTCTATCTATAGATCACCAATCAGTGTTCAGAATGAGTTCTTCCTAGATTAGTCATGTGACTTATTTCAGTGCTGTGCAGATGCAGTGATCCATGGAAGGACACTGAAAAAGTCTCATTACAGAACAAAGTCACCTCATCTGCAGCAGCGTTCAGTTTTCAACATGGAGAGCCCAGTGCTACTCATTGTCATCATCACGATAGCAGGTGAGCTGAAATGGAAAATGGAAGTCAAAGTTTTGGTTTGGAATTTGGAATTTATCATATAGCAACCATATCAGTTGCATCAAATTAAACCCCTTTGAATTCTTCACAGGTTCAGCGGCAGATGAAGTTACAAGCACCAATTCCAGCATTAATGGTCTGGAAGGGGATCGTCAAAGTTTACACTGTACATATACAACAAGCAGTGACTACATATATCTTTACTGGTACAGGCAGTATCCAAATGAAGCACCTCAGTATATACTATATAAAGGAGCTCGATCCTATTCCAGTTATAAAAATATTCCTGACTCTCGGTTTGATTCCACAACAACACAAACATCTACTGAGCTCATCATTAAAACTCTGACTGTGGCAGACTCAGCTCTCTACTACTGTGCTCTGAGGGATGTAGCCCAGTGATACAAACTCACTGAGACGCTGTACAAAAACCTAAAACACAAATATTACTTTTGCAAACAAACATATCAAAATGATCTCCCCACAGGGCTTTGTTATTAAACCCACATAAATTCTCTCCAAAAGAGATGTGGTCACACCTGTGTAGTAGAAGCATGTAAAGAATACAGCATGTCTTCTCATAGCCTACCATAGGGACATGTCACAACCAATTTTGAGAAGACAAAATAGTCCCTCATAATATTTAGCATTTTATTCTTACTGGACAAAGACATAAATACATCCACATATTTGTTGTGAACACTGTAATATCATTTTAGGAGGAGAAAGCTGTGCCTGGTAGGCTTTATATGGGTATATCTGCAATTACAATGGAATTATTTGGTATTAAATTAAACTAGATAAACATTCTATCCATTGGTATCACAAGTAACATACTTGAGCTTTAAGGGTTCAATTTCAGTGCAAAGATCTCCCAAATTAAGCCTGACAAGCCAGACTATCACAAATGTATAGTCTGACCACGAGTTATAGACCCTCGGGTAAAACGAAAAAAACAAAACAAACAAACAAACAAAAAAAACATCACGGTTACTTAGTCGTAACCTCGGTTCTCTGAAGGAGAACGCGAGACGCCAACAATTGGAAATGTCACATTTCAGACTTGTAAACTGAATACTATTCAACCAAACATTTGAAAAATGGGAGGGGGCTTGCGCACGGTGGAATCTCTGAGCCCTCCCGCGAGATCCTGACGTAGTCACCCATATAACCTAGTGTGCAAGACCCCGTCCTGCCTCTTTCGCCAGCCCAAATGGACAGGCCACTTGAGGCCAACTGTGTTGGCATCTCGCTTTCTCCTTCAGAGAACCGAGGTTACGACTAAGTAACCGTGATGTTCTCTTTCAGTCGAACGCTCAACGCCAACAATTGGAAACGCATACAATAGCGCCTCAAGGCAAAAACATCAGCGCATTGCTAAGCGGTGCCGAGGCCGAATCATAGCTGAGAGGCAGAGAGCACACTCAAAGCTACACCCGGCCCACTCTGACAAATTTACTGCACCGCAACCCCTTTCCAGAAAGACCACAAGGCCGCCACTCCTCTGGTGGAGTGGGCCCTGATGCCTAAAGGCGGAGGCTCGCCCGCGCCTCATAGGCCGGCCCTATGGCCTCCACCAACCAGTGAGAGAGCCTCTGCGTGGACGGCAAGTCCGGGCACGCCCATAAAATCAGCTCCCCGTGTCCCCCATGTGGGGGAAAACAAACCCTAAGTTAGTGAAGGAGTCAATGGCATGCTAAGCTACAAGTTACACTGAGCACCATCTACAAGAAGCCAGACACATTTTTGAGGGCAATGCCTGAAGGTAGTAATGATGGTCAGATGGTCCGATGTGAATTCTGAACTTGACACCCCTCAAACGCGATACTGATGACAATTTAGATGATGTTTGTTAGCTTCATTAGCTTGCTAACTAGCCAACTTCATTGATCACCACAGTAAATGTAGCTAACTTTAGCTTGCTTTACTGAGCTAATCAGACTTGTGATTGAAAGTTGCTTTACTTTTGACAGGAGCAGAGACGGCTCATGACATTTCTGTTAGTGTAACTGCAATAAACAAATGATGGAAAAACTATTTTAGTCTAAACACAAGTAGGCAAACAGGTCATGATTAGACAAAACATCTAATATGGACTTTGTTCAATTTTACTTAGCGATCTTGTATTGTTAAGCAACTTTCTCTACCTTGTCCATTCACCATAATGTTAAATTGGCCTCTGTTATCCCCCACGCTGACTCCACCCTCGCACTTTGGGGGCGTTAACCATACTTGCCGTCTGTATCTATAACATACAAAGAGCTGGTCAGAGCGTCTGATGGCACTAGTACGCTGCACGTACGCACGCAGAGCCCTGACGGGGCATAACTTAAGCATCCAGGACTCATGAGAGTCAGCCTGAGACAGGGCTGGCAGCTCAATTATTAATTTTGTTAATAAAAATAGCCTAAGATATGAGATTCTGATAAATGTCCTTCAAGTAATAAATAGTTGACAATATACACACATATACACTTTATATAATGTATTTATTAACAATTTTCGACGTCCATGACAGAAATTATGACATACTCAGTGAAAAAACAATAACCCAAAGCTTCCTAATTAACAACTCATTTAAAGAGTTTTGCAATGTGTTTCCTGTTTGAAGGTCATGTGACATTGTGGTGCTGGTACAGTATCCCCTGGAGAAGCGGCTGACAGAGAAGCACAATCAAGAGCAGCTGTCTCCGCTATCACTGGAGATTCCACATGGAGAAACCACTGCTGCTCATGCTTGTTATGACAACAGGTAAGCTCAATGACAGGTGATATATCCCACAGGGCAATGATAATGGCACATACTGTATGCAAACATGCCAATATCTTACGTTACTCAGGGTCTTTCAATTTCTCACAGGTCTGGCAGCTGATGAACTTATTCCTGCCAACCTAGACATTGAAGGTCTGGAAGGGAACCAGCAAACTTTGCAGTGTACATATACAACAAACAGTGAAAATGTTTTGCTTTACTGGTACAGGCAGTATACAAAGCACCTCAGTATATGCAAAGGAGCACGATCGTGGGCTGGTGCTACTGGTGCTGATGATATTCCTGACTCTCAGTTTGATTCCAAAACATCACATAAATCCACAGAGCTCATCATTAAAAATCTGACTCTGGCAGACTCAGCTCTCTACTACTGTTCTCTGAGGAGCCCAGTGATACAAACTCACAGAGACGCTGTACAAACACTTAAATATGAATAACAGTTTTTTTATAAACAAACCCATCAAAGCAGTCTTCCCACAGAGTGCTGATATCGGTAACACTTTGCGGTAAGGGTACATGATTTATCATGAATTCATGCATGAAATCATTCATGATAAATTCATGATTCATGCATTACTTCATCTCTGAAAGTCTAATGAGTTATCAGGAATTAACATGAATTCATTGTTTGTCATTAATGACCTCCTGCTGAAATAGCACATGATCTTAAGTATTAGTTACTCTGGGTACATCATCATGAGTCATGATTAATTAGCATGAGTCATGATTATTAGCATGATCATGATGAATTCATCATGTTTGTGCCCCCTCAACTAAAGTGTTGACATGGTGAAATTGGTAAAATTTAGTTGACGTATGGGATAGATATGAGGAACTAGGCCAAAGTAGGCTAAATAAGTACTTTTATTATATCAAATTATATAAAAAAAATTTTGAACAAAAACATCATGATCATGTGTAATTAGTCATGACTCATGATGATGTGCCCAGAGTAATTAATGCTTAAGATCATCTGCTATTTCAGCAAGAGGTCATTAATGATAAACAATGAATTCATTCTAATGCCTGATGAGTCATTAGATATTCAGAGATGAAGTAATGCATGAATCATGAATGAATCATGAATGAAATCATGCATGAATTCATGATGATTCATGTACCCTTACCGCAAAGTGTTACCCTGATATCAAACCCACAGCCAGAGATGTGGTCACACCTGGTGCACACTGAAGAATAGGGATAAGTATGATCCGTTGAGTGTCATTCTAAACTTGTGAGTTGCAATATTGGAAACTATAAGATATATCCTGACAAACAAGTGAATCTAAAGATAAAACATGATTAACTAGTCATGCTAAACTTGTGCCAATGGGAAGGCATGATATTATTCAATCAATGGGATTATCCAACAGGGAGCTGCAAAATTAAAATCTGCCTTAATTGTCTAACTCAGAGGAGTATGATGTTATTTAAGCAAGATGAGTGCCTTTTGGACACTAGATTAGATGAATGCCAATAATACCTTTAGATAAAACATTGGCTGTTTCCGAAAATGCCTACTAGGCTACTTGACTACTACATACTGCTCGTATACTGATCTCTGCAGACAGCAGCGTGTAGCATGCAGTACATGACAAATATCACAGGATAGTGTGAGGCTTCAGTCAGGTAGAGCACCTGCAGTCAATTATTTAATGAGGTTCTGGTCATGTGGTCAGTAGGCCTTTTCTGCTGCTTGCATACCATGCTGCATACTGGGGAGTAGTATGGGGCTTAACCACTCAAGTAGAGCACCTGCAGCTAATTAATTAATTGTGGGAAGCAGTAGTGTGTGCTGCATTGTGTGCTGGGGCACAAGCAGCATGTAGCATAGCAGTATGGCATTTCAGAAATGGCAAATGTGTCCATCTGCGCAATGAGAGTGAGCTGAGACCTCATAGTATGAAACGAGTGTGCAATGAGTACACAGTTTGGTATTTGAGATGAAACAAGAGGAGGAGCTTATCAGACATGTCCAGACATTTTCACACACTACAGTAGAGAGAGAGAGAGAGAGAGAGAGAGAGAGAGAGAGCTTATGCCACACCAACTGAACTCTGTTCTGAGTTATTTCTGTTACATTAGTGAATTTCAATGAATCTAACTATGCTACTCTATTCAGCCCTAGTCTTCACAGTCATCACAGGTAACTTTTTAAAATTCAACATCTATGTTATATTGTTCTACGTGCTGCCAAATGTCACAGACTTTCGTTAGATTCTTAAATGGCATGATGAATGCATACTGACATTTGTGTTTTGCATAAATAAATGAAGTCTATTTTTCTCTTGCAGGACAAATTCATGGGGATGAAATTATTCCAAACAGGATAAAAGTTTCTGACACAACAGGATCTGATTTAACCCTCTCATGCAACTACTCCACTTCAACTCTACGATCTTTATATGGTATCGACAGTATCCTCACTCAGCTCCCCAGTATCTTTTCAGTATTTACTCCACTACAGAAAATCAGACATCCGCAGACAAGCGTTTCTCTGGGATAAGGACTCCACATGAAGTCTATCTGTATCTCTCATCTGCTGAAGTCTCAGACTCCGCTCTCTACTACTGTGCCCTGGAGCCCACAGTGACTGACACACACATCCTCATACAAAAACCCACCTGAGAATATACAACTGTGGCCAGTGAAGTTATATACAAGAGAAAATGGCAATGTGGTAAACGAATAATGTTACTAAGCCGACAAATAAATTGTTTTAATTTAAGGGTTATTACCCAACAATGTTTGATATGGATCACCATATTATTATAGTGTTTTATCAATTATAACCAGAAGGGGGCATCATTTACACAGAAATCCATGAGGTCACACAAAGTATTCAGCAGTGCACACAATTCCACTCCTCTTCAACAGTCTGAGACACACTCAAGCTACTCACAGTGAAACATGTTTCAGACTCCATGCTGACGACATTGCCACTCCAAAAATAACTTTTACTGCTACATCAGCTTCAAAATGACGATCGGGAATCCGCAAGTATCTGACTCTGCTCTCTACTACTGTGCCCTGCAGTCCACAGTGAGAACAGTTCCGTATGCACCTGCATCACTCAAAAAGCCTTTGCTTCTCAGTCACATCATCTGGAATGTGTGGCCCTTGCCTCTAGGATTCCTCCTATCATTTTACCCCATCAAGAGGGCGTGGCACTGTAGCCAGAAGGATTTGTTTCACTCCAGTTGTCAATTTCATTCATGAGTGACTGGAGACTGGTTGAGTCTTTTTTCTGTGAATCATTAACACAATGATGATCTTTTCTACTATTTTTCTCGCAATCCTTACAGGTAAATATTTTTGTGCTTATGTAATGGTTTTCAAATTTGGGTGTCTGATTGGAATTTTACTTAACATATATTTATTATTAAAGTGAGATCAAACATTTTAATGCTTAATATGATACCTGTACATCAGGGGAATGCTCTGGGAACCCCATCACATCCAACAGGGCTGAGACTGCCGCTGTGGAGAAATTGAATGTCACCATCTCCTGCAACTACTCCTCTGGATCAGTACTCCAGTGGTATCGCCAGTATCCAGGATCAACTCCTAAATATCTAATGAGTGTGTACAGTTCTGAGGAAGAGAAGAAGCATCCAGAAGATGATCGGATCTCTGGTAGACTGAATAAAGACAAAACCCAGCTGTTCCTGAAGATCTCATTTACTAAAGTCTCAGACTCTGCTCTCTACTACTGTGCCATGGAGCCCACAGTGCTAGAACAGCCAGCTGCACCACACAAAAACATCACAGTAGTGCAACCACAGGACATCCCCTTATTTCAACTTCAAAATATTTTTTGTTGCAAACTCAATGAAGCTTTCTTAGCTAGTTTACTTTTTATCGTAGCAAGAGATATATGAATCATAAACTATCAACAAATACAAATTCTGAATCCAAACAAATCCACATCCACATTGCATCAATCAAAACAGAGTGAATGTTTTCTTGAGCTCCGATTCTATCTATAGATCCACCAATCAGAGTCAAGGGTTCAGAGTGAGTTCTTCCTGGATTTGTCACATGCTTTATTTCAGTGTTGTGCTGATGTTGTGATCCACACAAGGACACTCTGAAAAAGTTACAGAACAAACAGTCACCTCACCTGCTGCAACAATCGGTTTTCAACATGGAGAAACCAGTGCAACTCATCACCATCATCATCATGATAGCAGGTGAGCTGAAATGGAAAATGGAAGTCAGAGTGTTGGTTTGGAATTATGAATTTGCCATATTGCAACAATATTGCATCAAATTAAACCCTTTTATTCTTGTGTTGGTTTGGAATCCGGAATTTATTATAGCAACCATATCAGTTGCATCAAATTAAACCCCTTTGAATTCTTCATAGGTTCAGCGGCAGATGAAGTTACAACCACCAATTCCAGCATTAATGGTCTGGAGGGGGAGCGTCAAAGTTTACAGTGTACATATACAACAAGCAGTAACAATATATATCTTTACTGGTACAGGCAGTATCCAAATGAAGCACCTCAGTATATACTACGTAAAGGAGCTCGATCTTATGCTGGTGTTGATCATATTCCTGACTCTCGGTTTGATTCCAAAACAACACAAACATCCACTGAGCTCATAATTAAAAAATTGACTCTGGCAGACTCAGCTCTCTACTACTGTGCTCTGAGGGAGCACAGTGACCCAAACTCAATGAGAAGCTGTACAAAAACCTAAGACACAAATAATATTTTTTGCAAATAGACATATCAAAATAATCTGCCCACAGGGCTTTGATATAAAACCCACAGAAATTCTCTCCAAAAGAGATGTGGTCACACCTGTGTTTGTAGAATACAGTATGCAGAGAATACAGCAATACAGTCTTTCCAGCTTTTTAACAAGTTTGACTCAGAAATGTATTAATCAGATGTTATATGAAAGTAGGCATTGTTTGCTGTAAAGTGATTCTGCAATGCTTTAATTTGGACACATCCTCATAATTGCTATATTAAATCCTTGGGTATTTTTAGTGTCATCTACTGTACTAAACGCCTTTGTGTATGAAATGCGCTACAGTATATAAATAAACTTGACTTGCCACACAACAGACACCCTCATAGGTAACCTAGTTGAGGTTTATCCGAGTCTGACCCTGTGTCTACATGGAAGTCTGCTGGCACTCTTCATTCCTCTTCATCCAGAGTCACAGGGGCGCTGCTAGACATTTTGGGCCCAATGAATGGTCAGTGTTGGGTAAGTTACTTTAGAAATGTAATGCATTACAATTACAAGTTACACAAACAAAAATGTAATTGTAGTGTAACTATTTTGATTACTTTAATAAAGTAATGTAACTAATTACATTTGATTACTTTTTGATTACATTTTGAACAAATTTTCTCAATTGTCAAGCAATTTTGAGTTTTTGAAACCTGGCAGATTTAAACTTCACATATTATTCAACACTGACTGCTACCAAAATCCTTTTAAGCTCCCTCCACATAGCCACAACAGTGTCAGACTTATGAGCAAACAGTTAAAATACTGTGTGAGCATCCCTGAATAAGCAGGTCATATGTACCTACAAATTAGTTTAAGAAATTTTATTAATTTCTAGGACAATGTTAAAGCAGAGGTGCTGGAACTTTCATTGTCAGTCTATATGACTATGTCATGCAGTGAGTTCCCCATTCTCTGGATCTGCCTCACAGAGCTCTCTGCCTGTTTCCATGGCCTCCTCTTCTGACTTGGTGCTCCTCGTGCAGACCACCAGTCTGAGAATCCTCTGGCACAGCGAGATGTCCAAGGAGTTCCTGACATCCCGTCTTATGAAAATGTACAGGAAAGGATCCGCGAGGGGGGTCATGTACAGGAGAGCGGAGGTGACCACCAGTGACAAGTCATCTTGACACCTGTAGTGATGACTGGTGGCCACCAGGAGGCAGTAAAGGTTTCTAATGCTGAATGGAAGGAAGAAGAGCATGAAGATGCAAAGGACCAGGGCCATGGCCCCTATGATCTTCCTGACCTCGTCCTGTTGTATAGACCTGCAGCGTTGGAGAGCCTTGCAGGTGAGGGGAAAGAACACCATCAGTGGTACAGCAGGCATTAGAATGATCACAGAGAATATATCCAGAGACTTCTCCAAGTCCTGTACAAGTGTGAAGTCCAGGAGGGCGTAAAGTATGCAAGCTGCCCAGACACAAACCGCCGTGACAACTGAGCACTTAACCGTCTGGTAGATTTTGTACCGTATAGGATAAGCTACCATCAGGTACCGCTCCACAGAAATACACATCATGAAACCCAAGCTGGCAGTGATCCCCAGGCGCACAATGATCCTGGAAAAGCATCGTATGGTCAGAAATACAGGCGACGTCAGGTCAAAGAATCGGCACACGATAAACACCACAGTGATGGCGGTCTGAATCAGGTCTGAGATCAGGAGGTTGATGACAAACACAGGGGTCACAGAGCCTGCACCAATTAGGCGTCGCACAGCAAAAATGGCTGTGATGGTTCCTGGTAGCCCGACAAAGGCAATGAGCCAGTCCACTGTTATTCCCAAGAGGTTTGTGTAATAGTTTGGATCTCCATGTGCTAATGGACAAAAACCTGTGCTGTTAGTCATTGTCCAATTCAATTCCTGTAAGGGATGTATGAATTGGTAAGTGAATGATCAAATATAAATGATTAAAGAGTATAACACACTTCATTATATTTGGAATACAAACAAACTGTTACCTTCTTACCTTCTGGTCAGCCAGAACATCCAGTATGTCATATACACCTTCAGCTACTGACTGTCAGCAATGGCACAGTAAACCTTCCATATTTATTTGTGCAAATTTTCCTCAAACAACCTTTTGTTTGCTTTTGTATGGACTGGTCACTGACTGGCATATACATGGGAGGGAATGTTTATCTGTCAGAAACACGTATTTGCATCTGTTGTTCGACACAATTCCACCCCAACCTTTGGTCTTTGTTAGTGCTAAATGTACTATGCTACTAAAGTGACTCTTAATTATAACATAAATGTGTCACTTCAGACGTTATTTCAATTTATACATCCCTTGCAAGAATTTAATCAGACAATGACTGACAATGAATGAAGTCTTTGTCTGGTTTGTTATGTGTAGTGTGTGCTTGTTTGGGGGGGGGGGGGGGGGCTTCCCCTCCTCTTGCTGCTTCTCATACACACGCCGCGCATGCATACACACACGCACGCACACACACACACACTCCTTACAAGCTGTATTCGTGCACTCAGCATACCTGGCCTGCTCTGTTTATTTGCAGGGTTCGCAATTCTTGGACTGTTTTAGATTTATTCACTTATATTTATTGCACTGCCATGCACACAGCACTTTTGATACTGCTCTTTCCTTCCTGCTGCTAGTACTGTATACTTCTATTGACTTATAAGATTGCCATGCACACAGCACTGTAGTCCAATCTGCTGCATTTCTCTGCCTGATGTATTCATTGTGTATATTGATCTATTTATTTATTGTATTTATTCATAGAATTGATATACATACAGCACTTTCACTAATACAACTGCCATGCAGCACTTTGTGGAAACCCCCATTTTCTGCCTGCTAAATTCTCAGTGTACAACTGAATGTGTACTTTTATCGTGTCCTAAATTACTGTATGTGGTTTTGTGCTAGCCAAGGTGAAGCTGCAAACTAAATTTTGTTGAATTTTATCTTATGTTATCTGATTAACTAGTCATGCTAAAATTGTGCCATTTGGCAGGCATTATAATCCAATTGTCCTGGGTGATACGGGTAGGGTGAGTTTTCATACTGAACCAGGAAGAGAGGCTACCAACATGTTAGGCTTTACCTCTCTTTCATAGATGTAGTTGTTAGTTACAGGGTAACTTTGGAGGTGCTGTAAAAAAAAAGCCACGCATGCAACCTGGACTTTTCTGTTAAGTAAAAACCAAGTGTAATCAAGTGCACCCTAAATTTGTATTGCAGGCTGTAAAATGAACTGTCATTCGTCCCTGCGCTTACTAAATACTTGTGTTCACCTGTGTTTTATTTTGTAATAGGCCTAATGAAAATATAATAAAGTTCTGTTTTGTTATGCAGTTCTTACCCACTTCTCAGTCCCTGATGAGGTCATGTGACTTGTTTCAGTGCAGTGCTGATGCAGTGATCCACAGAAGGACACTGAAAAAAGTCTCATTACAGAACACACTTTGTACAACAGTCATCTCATCTGCTGCAGCGTTCAGTTTTAAAGATGGAGAAACCAGGGCTACTCATCATCATCATCATGACAGCAGGTAAACTCAAATGGGAAACACAAGAGGAAGTGTTGTATTAGTAGTAGTAATTTACCACATAGTAACATATCAGTTGCATGGCTGACTTAAACCTTTTTTTAATTCTTCACAGGTTCAGTGGCAGATCAACTTACTCCCACTTATTCCAACGTTAATGGTCTGGAAGGGGACAGGCAAAGTTTGCAGTGTTCATATACAACTAGCAGTAACGAAATTTGGCTTTACTGGTACAGGCAGTATCCAAATGAAGCACCTCAGTATATACTATATAAAGGAGCAAGATCCTATTCTAGGCATAAAGATATTCCTGACTCACGATTTGATTCCACAACAACCCAAACATCTACTGAGCTCATCATTAAAACTCTGACTGTGGCAGACTCAGCTCTCTACTACTGTGCTCTGAGGGTATGGAGCCCAGTGATACAAACTCACTGAGACGCTGAACAAAAACCTAGAACACAAATATTTTTTTGCAAAAAGATGCATAAAAGATATCTCCCCACAATGCTTTAATATCAAACCCAGAGAAATACTCTCCAAACAGATGTGGTCACACCTGGGGTATACCACAGAATGGGTAAACAACAAGAGCTGCTGCAGCTTTTCAGCTTTCATGCTTCACTCAGAATGTAACTTAGAAATACAAAAAAAGACATTATTTTGTCTTATTACATCAATAAGATATACAGTATTTAAATGAAAGGAAATTTTGATTAAAAAGCTGTCATCTTGAGTCCACCACTGAACGCATTGTTACATTGTGCCCTGTAAGGACTCTTTTATTCTATGGCACTGATGCATGTGCCCATTAGGCCGTTTTAAAATAAAAAAAAACTTCGGTAACACTTTACTAGACAGGTGAGTACATAACACATTCATAGCAGCTTTCATAAAATGCTCACAAAGCATTCATGACTGTTTCATAAGACATGACTCCACCTTCATACCCAACCCTTCATAAATGTGGAAGATAGAATGTCGATAACCTATCAAAATAAAAGTCCAGTGGTCTCAAAGCAGCACTGCCATTTATGTTTGTCACCCGATCATGTCTATGTCATTGTCATGTCATTGTCACCTGAATATTTCATGAATATCTTATGAAGTCTACTTCAAATGTCACTTTACTATACAGGTTTGCGAAGTATTCATAATCATTCCTCTGAGTTTACCACTGAGAGGTAAACTAGAGCTGACCAGTATTTGTGGACCCTGATGTATCTGATATTACATATTCAGGTAACAGATTTTCTTTAAAAAAAAAAAAAATGAAAATAAATAAATAAATAATGCTTGCTCCTCTCCAATGGTCTCAAAGAACCATTGAAGTCCTTTATTTGAACTTGTTACCTGATCAAGTCAAATCAGAGTAATGGACAAATGCAGTAACAGATCATGAGCAACATCTAATTTAAATGTTTCATAGAATAATATCTCATCTTGGGGTAATTATAATATCTTTTTATACCTTGCCCACATTCAAAAGGCGAATGTCCAACTGTTCTGAGGTCATCTCAAAGTACTTTAAACCTACCTCTCAGTGTTAAACACAGAAAAGTGATTATGCATACTTCACAACCTGTATAGTAAAGTGGCATTTAAAGTAGACTTCCTAAGATATTCATGAAATAATCAGATGTGACATGATCAGGTTACAAGCATAAATGGCAGTGCTGCTTTGAGACCACTGGACTTTTATTTTGATAGGTTATCGGCATTCTATCTTACACATTTATGAAAGGTTGGGTATGAAGGTGGAGTCAAGTCTTATGAAACAGTCATGAATGGTTTGTGAGCATTTTATGAAAGCTGCTATGAATGTGTTATGTACTCACCCGTCAAATAAAGTGTTACCAAAACTTCTATGCCACAATTCATTTGAACAATGTACTGCAATTAAGGAATTGTGTATAAGCCTGTCATGTGGTGAGATCAAAATAGGCTACCATTTTTAATACTATCACAATGTCTTCTGAAAAGGGCTTTGAAGCAGAGTAGTCAGTATTCCATGATCTTTGATCTTTGATGATACTTTCTATAAAGGCTGGCTTGACACAGGAAGGAATGTAGAATTAATTTAGAATTCTTTTTCAACTTTCTTTCTGCGTGTGGAAAAAAATATTTCATACAGGAGATTAGACACACATGCAAACCACTCCCTTCACAGGGAAGGGGTGGAGCCTTTCTTTTAACAGAAACGGGTTAACAGAACTCAAGTGCATTTAACATTCACACTCTCAGTCCTATAGTTCATGTTGTTGGTGTTCCTAAAATGTTTTTATTTACAGCGGTCTTTGCTGCTGCAATAGGTAAAATACTGTCCCCACTATGACAACTTTCCCATTAATAATCCAAAAGTAATATAACAAAAATGAATTAATTGATATCTGAAAGTATGGTCATGACATAGCATTTGTTACACTTTGTTTTTTTGTTGTTGTTGTTTTTGTTTTTTACAGGTGGCAGTTTTGAGAATCTCATTTCTCCTAACAGCAAGGAAGTGTACTCTGCAGAGGGATCCACAGTTATACTGTCTTGTAACTTCTCCACAACAGTCGCCAATCTACAATGGTATCAACAACATTCTGGATCATTTCCAAAGCATCTTGTGAGTGTATACAGTTCAGACGTAAAATCAGACTCAGATTCTCGGATAACTGGGAAGAAAAAGGACTCTCAAAGCATTTTGGAGATCTCCTCTGTTCAAGTCTCTGACTCTGCACTCTACTTCTGTGCTCTGACGCCCACAGTGACACTAAACTGCAGACTGCCATTCAAAAACCCTCACAGGAAAACTAGTGTTGAGAGAGCGGTAATGCCAGAGAGAACATTCAAATGTCTCTGGGAATGATGAGTGCCAGCATAACTCCAGATCGACACATTCGGATAAACCTGGACAGGGTCACCTGGATAAGGGGATCTGTGGTGTGGTGAGGCTCAAAACACCTAAGGACTCCTGGACTCAGTACTGAGGATGTGTCAAACATGTGCATCACAAGATGTATGAAAAAGTTATTGTCTTTGTTAATCAAGATCTACCACTTTCATATAAATACTGTATCTTAATTTGGTAAAGCTTTAGATTACAGCTCATGAAGGCAGTTGTTAAAAATGTGTTAGTATCAAGGTATAAATTGTAAAGTAGGCTACTTACTGTATAAGTTGGAATAGCCTGACAAAAAATAATATACAAGTAGCCTAGTTTTAGGTCTGTCTGAGCTACTGCTGATGAGATGGGTGAATCAGACATCATGGGGATATCGCACCTGATATTGAATTAAAAGTGCATCATATCTAATGTTACAGCTGTTCATTGAGTCATAAAAAATGCATGACATAAACTTAACCTATAGACAGGGTGTAGAAATAAAATAAGCTATTCTAATTAGTCCAGGGGTCAAACTATTGCCTAGATTGTAGGAAGGCTATTGAACAGATTACAAATAACTTTCATCTAGTTTGTGTTATTCCAGTATACTGTACTTATTATTTATGCAGTGAACATCACTCAGAGTAACACTGATGGAGGGTTATCAACCTGTGTTTCTCAAACTTTTTCAGACCAAGGACCACCAAAAAATATTTTTCAGGGACCACCTACCCTCGCACCCCCTCAACAAGTCGCATGCTGCTACCTCTTACCCTTTGACCAAATTAATAGGCATTTCTGAATTACCATTTATGGGCACTTTGAAATTCAGATAGCTTGAATTTTTAATGTAAATTACAGGCCTGCTTCATAGTATTCATTGAACCACTCCTCTTTGGCTTTAAAGTAATTTTAGTGAGAAACAGACTAAAAAGGCCTAAACATATTTTTTTGAAATCCTCTCGCGGACCACTTGAGCTTGCTCGCGGATCACTAGTGGTCCCCGGACCACACTTTGAGAACCACTGGTTTACATAGATCCCTTTTTGTATCAGAAAGAAAGACCCTTTTGTGCCCTCTTGTGGTAACCTCCAATACAGCACAACTTTACACTATGGGATCTGAGTGGTGGAGTTTGAGAGGACTGTCACACGTCAGTATCATATATGCATGCTGAACCAAGTTGGCAGAGGAGAGGTTACAGCATCAACATGAAAAAATCATCCCTCAATGCTGCCTGTTTATCAGTGGTGGAACCAGATTGCTGTATGCTGAGAGATTTATATTATATGTTGTAGTTACCACAGAAACTATTAAAATATTCAGTGACAAAACAACAACCCAAAGCTTAATGAGTCATTCAAAGAGTTAATTTCTATGAATTTCCTGTTCGAAGGTCATGTGACATATTGTTGTGCTGGTACAGTGTCCCTACACCATGATGACTGACAGAGAAGCACCAGTTGTGATCAAGAACAGCTGTCTCTACTATCTCTAGATTCAACATGGAGAAACCACTGCTGATCATGCTCATCATGACAACAGGTGAGGTCAAGGACTGTTGATAGATCACACAGGGCAATGATAATGGCCCATAATATATGACAACATGCCAATATCTTATGTTACTCAGACTCTTTCAATTCCTCACAGGATTGGCAGCAGATGAACTTACTCCTGCCAGCCTAGACATTGAAGGTCTGGAGGGGAACCAGCAAACTTTGCATTGTACATATACAACAAACGGTCAAACTATTTTGCTTTACTGGTACAGGCAGTATCCAAACAAAGCACCTCAGTATATACTACGCAAAGGGGCTCGATCTTATGCCGGTTCTTATGATAGTATTCCTGACTCTCGGTTTGATTCCAAAGTAGCCAGAACATTCACTGAGCTCCAAATTAAAACTCTGACTCTGGCAGACTCAGCTCTCTACTACTGTGCTCTGCAGGCTAGGGCCCAGTGATACAAACTCACTGAGACGCTGTACAAAAACTTAAACACAAATAATAGTTTTTAAGATCAAACACATCAAAGCAGTCTTCCCACAGGGTCCTGATACCTAACCCACACCCAGAGATGTGGTCACATACACCTGGTGCACACTGCAGCATGGGTGTGCCGAAGAAGTACTGTATATAATATGATCTGTACTGTATATATACTGTATATTATCTGTAAGCGTGTTGCAATATTAAAAAATGATTGTGATGAACAAGTGAATCTAGAGAGGGAACTGATGATTAACTAGTCATGCTGAAGTTGTGCCAATGGGCAGGCATTAAATTTATTATTCAAATGAGATATTCAAATGAAATGAGGAGACGCTGAGTTTTTATTTTGACCCATGAAGAGAGACCAACTACATGTTAGGGTCCACCCAACTTCAACGAAGTTCTGAACCAAATCCTTCCTGAATGGCAAAGTTAATGTCATAAACTTACCTTAATGCTGATAGCTACTCAAAGAGAAGCATCTCAGAAAGAAGAACCTCATCTACCATTCCACATGGAGAGAAATCACTGCTACTGATCCTTATTCTTACAGTTGGGATCTAACAGGTGGATTCCAATTAATAATAATAACATACCAGATGATGTATTTGTACATTATATGCTAGTTCATTAACTCTTGTTTTCTTATTCAAACATAATATAACATAACACACTGCAGCAAACAAAAAAGCTAATTTGCATATTACTCCAGATTAGTCACCTTCCCCCCAGCCCCTCTAGATAGGACTGAACCAATACCTCTCTCACTGTTCTCCACCTTATATAAGAGGACACTTGGCCATCACTGAATTTTGTCACTGAGTCTCTCTTTCATAACTCTTTAAGTGCAAGTGAAACTAGACTGTGAGCTGAGTAAGGCCGAGTAGAGTAGCGCCAAGTTTGTACTTTGTATAACACCATAACGCCATAACACTGCTTGAGTTCAATACTGTGGATTTTGGAGGAGCTTATCAGTCATACTCTGACATTGCCTGTTCACACACTAGAGTAGAGAGAGAGCCTAACAGGGCATTCACACTACATACGTCTATTGACGGATGACGGGGGAGGGGTCCGACGGAGGGGGGAGTCAATTCTCTCTATCCCGATTGGTTTGATGGATCCGTTGCCAGCTAAAAAGTTGAACATTTTTTAACTTTTTGACGGACGCAACGGAGCTGTTTTGACGGACGGACCCACAATGCATTTTGCGAAAGCTCCATTCAAAGTCAATGGGATCCGTCAACGGACGGATGCAGTGTGGATGCCCTGTAAGCCATATCAACTGAACTCTTCTCTGGGTTGTTTCTGTAACATCTCCATGGATCTAACTGTCACAGGTTTTCACAGCCAACATTTCTGTTATTTTTTTGAAATCCTGCCAAATTCCACATGGATTCATATCATTCTTATACTCTTTTAGTCAATGGAACACCATATGATTATAGTGTTTTGTTGAAAAGCAATTACCTTATCAGATTTTAGGGGAGAAAACAAGGATTAGCAGACGTGCCAATTTTGACCAGAAGGGGGCATCATTTACTCAGAATTTTATGAGGTCTCACAAAGTACTCAGCAGTACACACTCCTCCTCAACAGTCTGAGACACACTCAAGCTACTCACAGAGATGGAAAACATATTTCAGGCTCCATGCTGATGCTGCTCCAAGAATAACTTTTCCTGCCTCATCTTCTTCAACATGGCTTACTGGATTAATATCTTCGTCTTTGTGGCTACAACTCTTGGTGGTATGGTATAGTTTATCGTTTAGCCAATCATGTTCTTTTCCTTTGATTCTATTGGGACATAGGCCTGTATGTTCTGCTCTTTGGGGCTTAATGTAACTGTGTTGTGTTTGCAGTTCAAGCCGCAGATGTTGTGAATCAGACTGAGCCCCATATGATAAGTACTGAAGGAGAAACAGTGACTCTCAGCTGTGAATATGAGACATCAAGTACCAATCGTTACCTCTTCTGGTACAAGCAGGAGCTGACTAACACTCCTGAATGTTTACTGGGACGGGGAGCTTATAACACTGGACACAATGGCACTGCCTACAGTGAGAGATTCCATTCCATCTTCTCCTCCAGCTCTGTTCCCTTGACGATCAGGAATCTGCAAGTGTCTGACTCTGCTGTCTACTACTGTGCCCTGCAGCCCACAGTGACAACAGCACCGCTTGCACCCACACAAAAACCCCCTCTGACCCCATTGCAATACAGATGCAGCAGTCAATAATCACTCACTGTAGCACACCTGTTACAACACCATACAGTTTCAGTTCAATATAACATGATACTGTATGATGGTTCAAATGATATTTAATCATAAAATCAAAACATAGTGAGTATTGTTTTACAACAAAAAAACATAAAATAAGTAAGGAGTAATTGTCTGCTGGTCATTATATGAAAATATTTCCTGTGAGGTCAAACTGGAGGCCGACGAATGAACAAAAGAATATTTCAAGTTCAAGTATGTTGCTATTTGTTTATCCGCGGAACACAACGAATTAAATTTAAGATGATTGTGTAAAGATTTCTCTCATTGTTTTGGCAAGTAGCCATATAATAAGCGGGATCTTGTATTGTCTGCCTGTCATTAGGCTTATATGAAAACATTTCCCTTGAGGATGAGAGACAGGTTCGACCTCTCGGGAAATATAATTACCTGCGATCAATACATTATCCCTTAGGCCTACATATCCATCACCAAATGTACACTAGGCCTCTAGGCAATATAGTAAGTGAAGAGCTGACAGCACTGTATGTAGGGAGTTTCATATTAGATGTTGTATTTAAAAAAGGTAACAATGTAATAATAGATACTCAGTGAAAAAACATCTAACGGCTCATCCAATCAGAGTGTGTACATGTGTTTCCTGTTCAAAGGTCATGTGATATATTGTGGTGCTGCTGGTACAGTGTCCCCAGGAGAAGTGACTGACAGAGAAGCACTAGTGATCAAGAGCAGCTGTCTCCGCTATCACTGCAGATTCCACATGGAGAAACCACTGCTACTAATTCTCATACTCATACTAATTCTCACAGGTTTGGCAGCTGATGAACTTACTCCTGTCAACCTAGACATTGAAGGCCTGGAAGGGAACCAGCAAATCTTGGAGTGCACATATACAACAACCAGTGATTATGTTGAGCTTTACTGGTACAGGCAGTACCCAAACAAAGCACCCCAGTATATACTACGCAAAGGAGCACGATCGTGGGCTGGTTCTTATGATGATATTCCTGACCCTCGGTTTGATTCCAAAGTAGCCAGAACAACCACTGAGCTCATCATTAAAAAACTGACTCTGGCAGACTCCGCTCTCTACTACTGTGCTCTGAGGAGCCCAGTGATACAAACTCACTGAGACGCTGTACAAAAACTTAAACACAAATAATATATTTTAAGATCAAACCCATCAAAGCAGTCTTCCCACAGGGGTCTGATATCAAACCCACATCCAGAGATGTGGTCACACCTGGTGCACACTGCAGAATGGGGGGAATATCAAGACTAGCTGAACTGGATAAGTACAAACACACTGAAACTGTACAAAAACCCAAACATAAATGAATTGATTTGAAGGCAGACATATCAAAATAGTTTTCCCACAAATTTTGATATCAAAACAACACAAACTAATTATTATGTCTAATTAACTCAGAGATGTGGTCACATCTGGAGTAGCCAACAATGTAGCATGGGGTGAAGAACAGGACCAGTTGTGACGTGAGATGGAAATGTTTCATTTTGGAATGTTTCAAACATACTGTACTTCGGGAGAACAAAGGAATAAGCAGAGCCATCCACTTTCATTTGTGGAGATCTAACCACACACTCTGGCATTTCAAGGCCTTCCCTCATTCTCCTAATTCCACCATAGCTAGAGCTCATGATTCCAGCAAATATCACTTATAGTGTGGTGGTGAATGCCACTGTTATTAGTTCTATTGGATCAGAACTATTGCAAAGAAAAGTAAAGAAGAAAAATACATGTATGAACTGAAGGATGTAAACTTTTCTCACTAAAACATCTAACGGCTCATCCAATCAGAGAGTTCATAGCCATGTGTTTCCTGTTCAAAGGTCATGTGATATATTGTGGTGATGATACTGTGTCCCCAGGAGAAGCAGTTGACAGAGAAGCACTAGTGATAAAGAGCAGTCTCTGATATCACTGCAGATTCCACATGGAGAAACCACTGCTACTAATTCTCATCATGACCCATCAATTCCTCACAGGTTTGGCAGCTGATGAACTTACTCCTGCCAACCTAGATATTGAAGGTCTGGAGGGGAACCAGCAAACCTTGCAGTGTACATATACAACAGATGATGATTATATTATTCTTTACTGGTACAGGCAGTATCCAAACAAAGCACCTCAGTATATACTACGCAAAGGAGCACGATCGTGGGCTGGTTCTGGTGATAATATTCCTGACCCTCGGTTTGATTCCAAAGTAGCCCGAACAACCACTGACCTCATCATTAAAAAACTGACTCTGGCAGACTCAGCTTCTCTATTACTGTGCTCTGAGGAGCCCAGTGATACAAACTCACTGAGACGCTGTACAAAAACTTAAAATTTTTAAGATCAAAAACATCAAAGCAGTCTTCCCACAGAGTTCTGATATCAAACCCACAGCCAGAGATGTGGTCACACCTGGTAGACACTTTAGCATGCGGTGAATAACAAGACTAGCTGTGCTGGATAAGTAAATGTTGAATATGATGGTGAATGTTCCATCCAATCTAAATTTTAAGTGTGAAGCATTTATATTTTGTTTGAAAATTATACATGAACAAGTGGAAGTTAATCTAGCAATGAGATTATGATTAGTCATTCTAAAGTTGTATCTATAGGCCTGCATTATTTGATTCAACACAGGACAGTGATTAATCTGCAAAGTGAATTTTATCTAGACCCATGCAGAGTGAATAGTTACAGTGCATGTTACCTCTCTTCAACAGTCTTTTGAGTTGCTACCTGCTTAGCAAATTTCTCTTAACCAGAGCTTCCTGGGGGAAAGTCATGTGACTTATTTTAGTACTGATGTAGCAACTCAAAGAGAAGCATCTCAGAAACTCTCAGTAAGAAGAAGTGAAACCTCATCTTCTTCCATACATTACACATGGGGAAATCACTGCAACTGATCCTCGTTCTTACAACAGGTGAATTCAAACAGCTAATAAGCTAAGATATCTAACAATATGCTGCAAGGTTTATTGTACAGTGTTTACAATACAAACATTATTTTTCAACTCTTTAAAGATATTATAGCTGATCAAGTAAGCTGATCAAGTAACCCCTGCTCAAGACATTGTTGAAAGTGTGGTGGGAAATTCTGAAAAGCCAGAGTGTTCATACCAAACAAGTAATAATGATATTATCTAAGGAAACATTGGAGGGACTGTCTTTATGTCTAAATGTTGTGATGTGAGGTCTGTCTTGTTATGTTTCTTTTCTTTTTCTATCTATTTATTCTGTATGTACATTTTAGGAGATATGGACCCTGGTATTGGTGTCTGAAATAAAGAATTGATTGATTGATATTATGCTCTACTGGTACAGGCAGTATATGAAGCAAGTACATGTATACACTATGTAAAGGGGCTCGCTCACACAGTAGTAGTGATACCACTGACTCTCGGTTTGATTCCACAACATCAAGAACATCCACTGAGCTCATCATTCGAGATCTGACAGTGGTAGACTCAGCTCTCTACTATACCCTGAGGGTTCCAGCCCAGTGATTCAAACACACTGAAAAACGGTACAAAAAAACCAAAACACGAATGACTTTTTTGAAGGCAGACACATCAACAGTTTTCCCTCAAAGTTCTGGGGTCCGTTTCCCAACAGCAAAGTTGCTAACTTAGTTGCAACTTAGTTAGTTGGCTATGGGAAGTTGCATTGCAACCAACATAGTTGCAACTATGCTGTTGGGAAACTGACGCCTGATGTCAAAACAACACACACAAATTATTTCTGATTAACTCAGAGATGTGGTCACACCTTGAGTACGGTGCAGAATGAGCTAAAGAACAGGACCAGTTGTGACATTCTGACAGAAATAAGTTTCATTCTGCTGAAATGTTTCAAACATACTGCACTTCAGGAGAACAAAGGAATGAGCAGAGCCATCACTTAACCCACTTTCATTTGTGGAGATCTAACCCACACACTTCAAAGACTTCATTCTCTAATTTCACCATAGCTAGAGCTCATGAACATCACATATCATAGTGTGGTGAATGCCACTGTTATTAGTTCTATTGGATAAGAACTATTGCAGCAAAAAATAGGCTAAACAAGAAAAATAAATATATGAACTGAAGGATGTAAACTTTTCTCAGTCCTGAAATGTCTGGTCTTCGTGGGCTTCTTGCAGTTAGGTGCTCTGAACCCTCAAGGGATCTGAGTCAGGGGCAGAAAAAAGGTGCTGGGGAATTAAATCTTTGATGTCCTGCCATGGCGTCTATAAAAATGCAGGACTCTTTAGTGCCCTCTTGTGGTGAAAGCATAAACTCTGTATATTGTGCTACGCCTGTAGACACTGGGACAGACACTCTTTGACAAGTCTCTTTTCATGCTAAACTTTAGGGACTCTCATAAATGATAACATTTTCGATAACAGAATCCATTTAATGTAACAAAATCAACAGTATTTCGGAACTAAACAGCTGTGAGTCAGTAGTCCTATTGATGGAGTTTACAGTGTAAACTTGAGGAAGTCATCCTACACTGTTATTTGCTCATCAGCAATCAACCAGGATGCTTCTCCCTTATGTTCTTTTTGTATTTCTGATAGGTCAGCAACACTATCCGTATCCTTACACTTGCTTTACTAATATACTGTATCAACTTGATGGTTCATTTTCCAAAACAATCAGCAATGTGGCACCATAGTTCTACATATTTGACGCTTTGACATTTTTTGGATTAACTGTTTGACCTTTCTACTTTTGCAGAGGAGAGTTCTGAACAAAAAATAACAGTGATGGTGACTGAAAATATGATTTTGGAGGGACAAAATGTCAGCCTTGAATGCAAGTATGACCGTAATGTTCAGAATTTGCAGTGGTACCGTCAATACCCTGAATCTGGTCCAGAATATGTACTTTTAGTCTTTGAAGCCACAGGTGATGTTGTCCGTGCAGATCCTCAGAATCTACGGTTCAGTGCCAACATGCACTCAGACAGCAATCGTGTTTCCATGGAGATTTCGTCTGTAAAGATCTCGGACTCTGCTGTTTACTACTGTGCACTGGAGCCCACAGTGACAGGAAACACAATAAACTTGTACAAAAATCTACATCAAATGGCAAATAGCATTTTAATGTATTGTTACTTTGTATTGTTCTATTTCATTAAAGAGCTTAAATAAACAAGATTTTCATTAGGATTTAAGGAATTTACTTTAAAATGTCAGTCAAAGTTGTTCATCTACAGTATATCCTCAAATAAAGCATCTACCCAAACCTCACCAGTTATCAGTTATAGATAGTCAAGTCTGTTTTCTTCTGTATAGTGCATATGTCCTATGACTGAAGTCAGTGTAACATGTGTGTAGTAGTAGTACTAGTAGTAGCAGCTGTAGCAGTGGGAGGAGGGGGAGGAGGAGGAGTGTCCAAGAGGGCTATGTGTACAACTATGTGATGATATTCTCACACAATGGAGAGAAGAGCTTATGAGGGTTGAAAAGGAGGGTGCTAGAAGGCACACAACCTAATTTGTTTAGGAAAGAAGTTCGCTCAGAATATTTAATTCAGAGTTTGGATCAACACACATACACACTCACACACAAAAATGATTCTCCATTTGCAAATCTTCATCATCGTCCTCATGGGTAAGCTATTTGCTCTTATACTTCTCAGACATACAGTATATCTCTCATTGAGTACAAGTGATAAAAAATGTGACATTTAATCGGAAAGAAATGTGTGTCTCCACAGGCATCTATGGGCAGGAGATATCTCCAATCAACACTGAGGTGGCAGTGATAGAGGGATCCACAGCTAAACTATCCTGTCGCTACTCCTCTGCAACAAGTCTCCAGTGGTATCGCCAGTATCCCACATCAGCTCCCCAGTTCCTGCTGCTGGTTTTTAACACTGCTGGAACTAATGACACGTCCAAAACAGACCCCCGAATGTTAGTGAGTGTGAATGAAGGGAAAACTGAAGTCTCTCTGCAGATCTCCTCTGTTCAAGTCTCTGACACTGCACTCTACTACTGTGCTCTGACGCCCACAGTGACACAACCACACAACTCTCACTACAAAAACCTGACTGGATGGAAATGAACTTAACTTGCCATGTCTGTCTGTCTGTGTTGGGTAAGGTTACCACAGTACCCTCATCTCTCAGTTTAAATGTTTCTTATCATGTGTATCAGGAAGGGAGATTGTATACAATTTACAGTTACAGCATATTTGGACCAATTATGAATATTTACAATAGATTTGAAAAAACAAAGAGATCTTTGTTATGTAGTTCTACATTATAACATTCTCAAGATAATTCCTAACATTCAACTGCACTGGTTCAGGCAGTATGGAGGCAAGGGGCCTCAGTATAAAGGTGCAAGTTCAGATCTCTGATCCATAGAAAGGTGCAAATCAGCTCTCTGATCCATATTTTTCCTCATCTGCAAGGGACTCACTCATCAACACATCAAATGAGCTTATTATTAAAAATCTGACTGTTTCTTTTGTATTATAGGCCTATATTGCTCTGAACTGCTGTTATAGGTTACAGTGTGTATTTGAGACACAAATTTAAAAGCTATTCTAAATAACCCAAACACAATGGGTTTCTATGAATAGGTGCAAAACTCATCCTTTGTTTTTTAGTGAACATTATCTATAATATATTTTCATTGCAGAATGCAAAATCACCCTGCGTCTTGGTGCGATGTCAAGCTCTGCCACAAGGGGGCACAGTTTACATTGCAAACCTTGCACTGGGCTGAAACTTGTTGAGAATCCTCTCAAGCATTAGTCTTTCTGTCAGTTCATCTTCCCTCTGAGTGAGTGCACAACTCAAAGAATCACAATGATGATCTGGTTGGATACTATAATGATTTTGATTATTTATTGCATGGGTAAGGTTACTGCATAATATTTTCCATTATTTACATGCGATTATTTTGTCTAAAATCTAAAATCTCTAAAATCTTTTTTTTTTTTTACAGCCAGTGGGGCTTCAGATTCTGTGAAACAACCTCCGACTACGACAGCCTCACAAGGAGACATGGCTCTACTCAGTTGTGACTATGTCACCTCAGATCCATCTCCATATCTCTTCTGGTACATTCAAAGAGCAGGCAAAGGCCCTGAGTTCATGCTTTTGAAACAGAAGTTTGCATTTGTAGAGAATAGCACTGAGATCTGCAGGCAGATTTCATGCGACACTCTCAAAAGATGCAGTTCCCCTGACCATCCGCAATGTGCAGGTGTCTGACTCCGCTGTGTACTACTGTGCTCTGAGGCCCACAGTAACAGGAACACATGGCAGCCTCATACAAAAACTCAAGCATCCCATGGCAACCACATGCAAGGCTCATATATCAACAGTGGAACTCAATCATCACTGCAAAACATAGCAACACGACTATCCTAAGTATGCATGGATGTACTGTATTCATTTGTTTATATTACTGCCTGTGAAGTACAGTACTGGGTAAATTGTGGGTGAGAGAGGCGTAGCAAAAAGTGTTAAGCGATTAATTGTAGATTTCTTGTTTCTGATGCACCAGTCTCATAATGCTTGTGTTGTTCCTGCATATACTTTCGTACTACATACAGTAATTGATCCCTAGATACTTTTTTTAATAACTGAACCCTTGATACGCCATTCTTACTCCTTAAGCAGTACTTCATGGGCTGTAATGTAAAGTGTTATCTTCTATTAGTCGTAACCCATATTTGCTTGCATTTCAGGTCTCTGCAGCCATTTCAGAATAGCAGTTAGACAAACGGCAACAAATCACTGAGTCTTTTTGCAATGCTCTCGAATTCCTGGTGTTTTCAAAAGGAGACGGTAGCCTACTGTACAGTTTGTCTAAAACTATGGGTGACAGTCAGTGATGAAGAGACTGCAGACCCTTTGACCATCAGTGTCAAATGATGTCCAGTGAATCTGTCACATGTTTGCATTGAACACTGAATGTCTGTCTATAACTTGCACATCATTATACAAAACAACAACAATGATGATGATCTGTAATTATCATTATAATATTTTAATAGATCCAGATCATCAGATTAATGCATAAGTGGACTGTGGGACCCAAAAAAACATAAATGAGCCTTAGGTCAGTTAAGTTGGAGAATAAATATAAAAGAGAACATCACGGTCCATTAAATAAAAAAAAAAACGTGCATCCCGCAAACCATTGCATATTTGTAGCAAGCATAACAACAATGCTGAACATCTATTATGAAATTAATCCATTAAGAAATCCACAGCACCCATTTCATGTCAACTTGAATATGAAAATAATTATTGAATATAATTTACAGTGTATATCATCAATTTATTATATAAACAGACGTCATTAGGAACCAGTATCTTAACAGATGCCATTTTGTGCAAAGCAAGGGGGTGGCCTCTATGCAGTGACAGCCTCTTGAAGAGAAACTCCCTCTGTGGTCTCCAGATGAACATTTCAGAGGACATTGAGCAACACATACTATTAAATCGGCCATCTCATACGTCACATGGAAAAGGCACTTTTGCTCGTTTTCATTATGACAGCAGGTACTGCACAACATATGCAAACAAAATTTATTAATATTTCTGACAATAGCTGAAGTAGTATCTATTCACCTCTTCCAGATATTGCTGCTGGTAATAGCATTGGACCTCCGCCAGATGAAACATCCATCACCAAAAGAGAGGAGGACACAGCCACCCTGAGATGCTCCTATGACAGCAGTAGCAGCTACATTCAACTGCACTGGTTCAGGCAGTATGGAGACCAGGGGCCTGAGTACTTACTGTCTAAAGGTGCAAGATCGGAGAGGAAACAGCACTCTAGCGATCCACGTTATTCCTCCACCACAAGCGACTCGTCCACGGAGCTCGTCATTAAAGATCTGACTTTGGCAGACACAGCCCAGTACTACTGTGCACTAAGGGCTACCCAGTGATACAAAGACTCTGAGAAGCTGTACAAAAACTGCAGTAGAGAAAGAAAGATAAAAGGGGCCCCTTCTTAACCACAATTTATCAGCTAAAGAACAGCACAGGTCTGTCTGAGCCTATGTTGAGCACGCACCTGTCATACTATTACTGTATATGAGCATGCACTTGCCATGCTATGTATGGTGCAGCCAGGAAGATATAGACTCTGTTTTTGTGTGTGTGTGTGTATTTTTAACCGCAATCATGCTAAATGGGCTTAATCTGTCCCATTTCATCCACAAAACAAATTTCCATTTTGAAATGTACCATGAAAAATACTACCAAATATACATAATATACAGTTAGGGGGGGAGGGGCTAGAAAAAAAGCTAGAAAAAAGCTGGCCGGTCAAGTTTTGACCCATCTGCATTTTCCATTAGAGTTTCACATACTGTAACTCAACAGTAAACAACTCCATCAACATGACACTGCAAAGACTTGCTCTGAAGTCTGCCTTATTTACACACCACCACTGTCCAACAAGTGTATTCCTTTTCTTTCCTTATTAAATTCCTTCTCCAAAATTTTCTGCTGAGCCTATTATGGCTCTTGTTTAATTAAAAGGCACGAGTAACGTCATGAAGGGGATTCCACATCAAAAAAGCAAAATTCATAAAGAAATATTTATTAAAGAAGATACAGTACAAATTCTCAGTAGAGTGAAATAAAGTGTAATATAAATGTGGAGAACAATAGCAAAACACAGACAGACAGACAGAGAAGAGAACCCTGTACAGCCTGGCCTTGTTATGGTCATAGCCAGCTGACCTTTTAAACACCTGTAAAAGCTCTGTGTATTAACCGTTATCAAAGAACTGTATTGAATGATTGCCATGGGAAGGCAGTAAATGTCTCCTGAAATACCCCATTTGAGCCCTGTGTCAGACCTGCTGGTGAGTGAGTGTAGGCTAAAAGAGTATCTTTTCTATTATGCCTGTCAAAGTTAACACGTTATTCATTGTTTGACAGCCATAATACATATATTTCACTAAAATCTTTCTGTAAGCGAGCATAGAATTATTTGAGTATAGACCCGTTTTTGTAGATGCAATTTTGTTTTGTTTACAGAAATGGCCTGTGTTGTAGGATATTCTCCACAAGGTGGCAGTGTAAATATTTCCTGGCTGCTGGAACTACAGCATGGCAGTAAGAATGAGAACATTTTGTAGGCCATAAGCCATAATCACAAACAAAATACGTTCAGATCAGACACACAGTGGAAGGATATCACTATAGCTCCTTTAGCATGAAACTGTGGGCTAGGCTGTTGGCATTTCTGGCTGCAAATGCTGCAGGTATCAAGATATGTTTATTTTTCTTCACTGATCAATATTTTCAATATTATTGTTGCAGTAACAACTTGTTACTTGTATAAACCACAGTGCCTTTTGCTTTGTTTAACCATGTGGATAAAAAATATTCAACATTATTTTCTCTCTCCAGTGGTTATTGGAGAGGAATCTGTCAAGCAAACCGATGGAGATTTGACAGCATTAGAGGGAGATGGGGTGACCGTCAGGTGCCATTACAAGACTTCTTCTACAGCTCCATCCTTTCCTTGGTACAAACAACAGGCAAATGACTTCCCTGAGCTTATCCTAATAGCTTTTACACATAGTGAAGAACACGTAGAATAAAAGTTCAAGGATAATTTCCATTCCAAAGCAAATTCAACGTCAGTTCCTCTGGTCATCCAGAATGTGCAAGTGTCTGACTCTGCTGTGTACTACTGCGCTCTGAAGCCCACAATGACAGCTGCATAGAGAGCTCTCAAGCAAAAACTACAGGAAAACTCTAGTTAATTTGTCTGCAACTTTAATACACATATTCTTTTTTATCTTTTTTCAAGATATTTTTGGGCTTTTTATTAGATAGGACAGTATAGAGATGACAGGAAACAAGTGGGAGAGAGAGAGACGGGGTGGGATCGGGAAATGACCCCAGATCGGAACCGATCTGATTTATTCAGTAGTAGCTCTCAGATTACTGTATAGCCAAATATTCATGAATATACACCACAGGGGGGCAGCATAGACATCGTTTTCACTTATATATTAGCCTACTAAGGAAGAGAACGTGAACTCAGACAGCAGACTACATGGCAGGGGAAGACAGGGCTATTTAACAGTGATTTGTTGCATCTGGCCATGATGGACTGGATTAGGCTGCTACACTTTCTGGCTGCTATTCTGGGTGAGTTTATTTTTTTACTCCACACAAATCCTATAGCACATCAAATGAAAATGTGTATTATTTTCTTAATCCCACTGTTGTTTTCTGCAGTTTGTGAGGGAGAAGATACTGTAGACCAGCCACATGCATATTTAACTGCCTTAGAAGGAGATGATGTAACCATTGCGTGCCACTACCAGAGCACCAACCCATTCCCTTCTCTTTTCTGGTACCGACAACAAACACATGGTTTCCCTGAATACATGCCCATTGCTTATGTTTACAATGAGAACCGCAGAGATAAAAAGTCCAAACAGAGATTTCATTCCAAAGTGAACTCAACATTGAAATCAGTTCCACTGAACATTCATCGGCTACAGTCTTCTGACTCTGCTGTTTACTACTGTGCAATGGCAGACAGATACACACCCACAGTGCGAACAGTGCAAATATGCCTAGTACAAAAACAATGGGCAGACAGAAATCTATCAACAAAACATTATTTGATACCTTTATCATTACCTGAACTAACCACAATGTTTTTTGGGAATTAATAATGAGGGAGAGATAGAGAGAGAGAGAGAGAGAGAGAGAGAGAGAGAGAGAGAGAGGTGGTGGTGGTGGTGGTGGGGGGGGGGGTGTTCTCAGTGGGGGGAGCTAAACACATGGGAAATGTATCCTACAACACGCCAGTCACATTTACAGTTGAACATTTGAATTGGAAAATGGCATTTCTATACACCATCATAATACTCTTTGGGTATTTCGGTAAGCGCCAGAAAAGCTCATATTTTTAAGATTTCATTTAATAACATACACATACAATATTGTGTTCAGGCATAATTTATCCTATGAGTATCTGTTAATAATATACTGTATGTGCTTGCATTCTTTCTGAAGGAAAAGTGCTCTCAGGTCCTCCCATTTCTCCACACAAAACACAAGTTCATTTGACAGAAGGCAGTGATACTATACTCTCCTGCACATATGAAGGCTCTCCATACAGTTTCCTTTGGTATCGACAACAGCCAGGAGCCGGATTGGAATTCCTAAAACTCATAGTGGAGTCAACAGGTTATGTACAAGAAGCAGAGCAGCCGTATCAACATATGACTATAAAGTTTGATGGAAAAGCCAAACAGCTGGACCTGAACATCTCCTCTGCCCAAGTCTCAGACTCTGCCCTCTACTACTGTGCCCTGCAGCCCACAGTGAATGAGGCTCCCTTTGCCCTGTACAAAAACTATAAGGAGTCACAAACTCACCAGCCCCCTTCTCTGTCTTGATAGCCTACTGTGAACATTAATGCACTCACAACAGAATAAACCCTTTAAGTCTATTAACACTCAAAATCAATATTAATATATACATACATATATATTTTATTAATACCATATTACTTATTTCTTGGAGTATTTGGTGTAGACTACAAAGTTAATCTGATCTATGATATCGTTAATGATATAGTCACAAATATTGTATACAATCCAATGGATAAAGAGACAGTTGGCAAAGCCATTAATAAATTAGTGAATTAGTCAATGAAATGCACTATTGTCTGATACAGATCCCCGTGGGGATGGGGTGGAGTCAACAAGATGCATGTTGAGGAAGGTGTCTAGAGGTTTGCTCGCCATTGTCAACACAAATCAGTCATGGAACTCAGGTTATTACTAGTCTTGTATCTACTCATAGGTAAGTTCTTATTTTTTTAATCTACTATCATATAGCTTGAAATCAGGTAGCCTATGCAACAATGCTGACAATTTATAATATACATAATGATCATTTTAATAAGATAAAAATATAGGCATATAATCAATAGATTATCTGAAACTTCTTATTGAATTAATAACATTCACTTCCATTTCAAAATATTGACGTAATGCCCCATTTATGTCCTTGTTTCCCAAAGAGGAATCTGTTGGGAAGATCAGCCCTTCTCGTACTTCGGTGATCATCAGTGAGGGGGAGAATGTCACTTTATCCTGTACCTACGATGGGAATGTCAATAGCCTGCAGTGGTATCGGCAGCATCCCAACTCTATCCCAGAGTTCCTGTACTACATCTTTGAGTCTGGTGCTAAATCAGAAAAAGTTGCCCGTCTGACTCCCTCTGTAAACACAGAGGTGAAGGAGGCAAAGCGAGTGTCTCTGGAGCTCTCCTCTGCTGAGGTGTCTGACTCTGCTGTGTACTACTGCGCCCTGAGGCCCACAGTGACAGAGACTCCAGCTCTGCTGTGCAAAAACCTCTGGGGAGATTCAAAGTCACTGACTCCCTTTATACACAGTGTTAATTTAGCCTATTCAATGTTTTATGGGTTTCTTTTTCATGTACTGTAATGAATGTGTGTGTGTGTGTGTGTGTGTGTGTGTGTGTGTGTGTGTGTGTGTGTGTGTGTGTGTGTGTGTGTGTGTGTGTGTGTGTGTGTGTGTCAAAAATCCAGGGCCAGGACAATAAAGGAGTGAGCATGCTAATTAGGTTCTGTCCATCCACCAATAAACTTCTGTCTTTTCTGAGTGAGGATCATGTGACTTATTTTCATGCTGATGCACTAACCAAATGTAAGAAGCACGATAGTTATAATCACAGAACTCAGAGTCCACTGACATCTTTGACATTCACAGTATTATTTTGTGACATGGAGAAACAACTACTTCTGATTATCATTATGGCAACAGGTAAATTCTGATGTAAAGCACTATTTGATACTATACCGTGTACATATGAATAGTTAATTTTCCATAAGGGACACCAGCATCCTGTCTTGCTTAACCTTCTCTTGAATTCTTTACAGATATTTTGGCTGATCAAATCAGCCCTGTTCAACTCAACTTTAACAGTCAGGAGGGGAACCCTGAAAAGATCCAGTGTTCATATGTAACAAGTAGTGACAGGGTTTTGCTTTATTGGTACAGGCAGTATCCCAATGAAGCACCCCAGTTTATACTATATAAAGGAGCCAAATCTTATGCTGGTAGTGATGATATTCCTGACTCTCATTTTGATTCCACAACAACACAAGCATCTACTGAGCTCATCATCAAAACTCTGACTCTGGCAGACTCAGCTCTCTACTACTGTGCTCTGAAAGTTGATGCCCAGTGATACAAACTCACTGAATAGCTGTACATAAACCTGTATAAAAAGACTTCAAAGTGATCTTCCCACAGGGTACTGATATCAAACCCACAGAAGGTTCCTGGTAACCCAGAGACGTGGTCACACCTGGCATACAGTGAAGATGAGTTCATAACAGGCCCAGCTGTGGCAGTCTAATACAGCCCAACATTAAGTGATCTATACCTTTCATCATTCAATGCCTTCTGAGGTACAGAATGACAACAAGCCCCACCTGTATGTGAACCCCAAAGCAATCTCATGTGGAGACTAAAGAGGGAGGTCTGTGCTAATGGATTTGAAACACAAACTTCTATCACGTCAGAGTTCTGACTCAGACACGTCAGATTAACGCAAACTCTGATATCAGGCATTGCATTCAGTCTGGTTAATCCTACTGTCGTGATCTTAATAAGAAACTGCACTGCCTTTATTAACCTGACTAGACAATGAACATGGCCTTGCTACGTGTCTATACATTAATGTACCTGCTTATGGGTACGTTTTGCATATTTTAGTTATTTATATAAATTTTGAGCGATGAAGATTCAACTAAATGTGCAGACACAAAAATCATTAGGGCGTATTGTCAGCCAGTGTATGGACTTGTGAAATGTAGTAAATATGATTCTGTTTCTTTGTCTTATAGGAGGAGTATTGACCTGTGGTGTTGATGAGTTTCGATGCAAAAATGGGAAGTGTACATCCAAAAGGAATGTTTGTGATCGTGACGATGACTGTGGGGACAAAAGTGATGAGGAAAACTGTTTCTGTAGGTATAAACATTTGCTAAAGCTCTGTTATAAAGCAATTATTTTTCAATTAATTAGCAGACATCAGTCTGATATCTTTAAGAAATCATTTGGATACAACTTTTGACTCTTTATCTGCAATTTTACATTATATAGCTGCACTACAGATTGTCTAATTGTATAAAATACTCATAAATTAGATACTGATTACTGACTATCCAGTATGTTTCATACAGATGTTATCAATCCAGTGGAACAACAGATCCTCACTGACGAAGAGAAAACAATTACACTGAGATGTTCCTATGACACAAATGCTACAAGAGTGCGTCTTTACTGGTACAGGCAGTATCCCAATGAGGCACCTCAGTATATACTATATAAAGGAGCTCGATATTGGTCCAGTGATAAAGATATTCCTGACTCACGATTTGATTCCACAACAACAGAAGCATCTACTGAGCTCATCATTAAAACTCTGACTCTGGCAGACTCAGCTCTCTACTACTGTGCTCTGAGAGTAGACGCCCAGTAATACAAACTCACTGAATAGCTGTACAAAAACCTGTATAAAAACACATCAAAGTGATCTTCCCACAGGGTACTGATATCAAACCCACAGAAAGTTCCAAATAACCCAGAGACGTGGTCACACCTGGCATACAGTGAAGCATGACTTCAATAACAGGCCCAGCTGTGGCAGTCTAATACAGCCCAACATTAAGTGATGTATAACTTTCATCATTCAACTTTGCTTCTATCTCTTACACTACCTCATCTCCTTTTCTAAAACTGATAGTTCTGGTCCTCAATTGTGATTGGTTGAAAACGCGTTCGATGCCATTGTAAATTTGGCATTTAGCACAGCTCCAACCGCATTTCGTTCTAAACTGCTGCGCCATAAGAAAGTGAATGGAGAAGCGCATATGCGGCTGCGCCTCGTGCCTAACAACACCCGTGCTAAAACCAGCATTTACACCGGCCTCTCGGGATTTATTGCTTACATTGAGTTATGCCACATTATCCAACACATGTTTCTACTCCTGGGTCCCGAGGGAGGAGCTGTTGTGCTGTAGACCATCGACCATAAAGCCCAAAAGCAGGTCTCAAATCTTATTCTCAGTCTCAACTGTGATGTTAAAGGGTCAGAGAGACTATTAGACAATGGCTTTGCTTTGTGTTTCAATAATTTTCCTTTGGTTTATAGGTAAGAAAGATACTTAGTATGTGTAATTTAACTTCACACAAAATGTAAATTTTAGTCTAATATTTGTGGCATTTGTCTCTGTGTATGTTTGTTCTGTAGTTACAGTCCATGATAAAAAAAAAGTTCTGCTCTTTGGTCTTGCAGATGAATCCCAAGAGAATGCAATCACATCTCATGAATCATCCAAATCTGTTCTGGAGGGGGCCGGTGTCAAACTCTCCTGCAACTACAGTGGCTCTATAAACTCTGTGCACTGGTATCTTCAGGATCCCAGATCTGAGCCTCACTTCATCTACATAACAGAATAGAACAACACTGGAGAGGCTCTCTCACGCAGGTCTTCTTACACCATCAAGGACACTAAACATGTGTATCTGGAGCTCTCCTCTGCTGAAGTCTCAGATGCTGCTGTCTACCACTGTGCCCTGCAGCCCACAGTCACAGGAAAGATACAGACACTCTACAAAAACATCATCTGTAAGCTATGTGGTAGTGAAGAAGAAAAGATTTTTATTCATTCTGTTTAGTTTTTAAGTAATAGCAAGGTAATAATAGCTCATTATCATATATTTCAACAACTATTCCATTTGTAAATACTGTATACCAGAAAAATATGGCCATTTATTTAAACATTGATGAATTAAATGTGCAGCTTTGTACTTCTCCAATGAATACAACAAGAAAAAAGAGTGATTAGCCCCATATGCTGGGTAGCGGGAGTGGCAGGAACACTTTTCAGTCCTTGAGATCAAAATTAAAGACAGACGGTGTCTAAAGCAGCATTCTATACATTCCAGCCTACAGTAAAGATAACCTTTCAGATGTTTGTGAATTAATGTGCAGGTAAATTGTAATTCTAGAGGAGCTGAGCTCAAGAGGAAACACGCCTTTTGAGGTACAGAATGACAAGCCCAAAGCAATCTCATGTGTAGACTAAAGAGGGAGCTCTGTGCTATTGGATTTGAAACAACCTTCTATCATGTTAGACTTCTGACTCAGACACGTCAAAATAACACAAACTCTGACTAGACTAGACATTGAACATGGCCTTGCTAAGTGTCTATACATTAATGTACATGTTTATGGGTACGCTGTTCTTACTTTAGTTATTATGCTATATATTTTAAGCCATGAAGAGCCAACTATATGTGCAGACATAAAAATCATTAGGGTGTATTATCAGCCAGTGTATGGACTTATGAAATGTGGTAAATATGATTCTGTTTGTTTGTCCTATAGGAGGAATATTGACCTGTAGACTTGGTCGGTTTCAATGCAAGAATGGGAGCTGTACATCCAAAAATGATGTTTGTGATCATGACAATGACTGCAGGGACAACAGTGATGAGGAGAACTGTTTCTGTAAGTATAAACATGAATTACCAAAGCTCAGTCATAAGCTGTTATTTGACATGTCATTAGCAGACTCATCTCATCAGTGTGATATCTTTAAGAAATACAGTAGCTGCACTACAGATAGATGCTGATTACTGACCTTTACCAACTATGTTTCAGATGTTATCAGTCCAGTGGAACAACAGATCCTCACTGACGAAGAGAAAACAGTTACACTGAGATGTTCCTATGACACAAATGCTACAAGAGTGTTTCTTTACTGGTACAGGCAGTATCCTGATCAAGTATCTCAGTATTTGCTGCTTAAAGGAGCAAGATACTACGCTTATGGTGAATCTTCCAGTCCCCAATTTAGTTCCACTACATCACAAACATCCACTGAACTCCACATTAATAATCCAACCCTAGCAGATGCATCTCTCTACTACTGTGCTCTGATAGCTGTAAAGGCCCAGTCACAGTGATGCAAACTCATTGAGGGACCTGACAGAAACTCAAACTGACACAACTTACTTTGAAACTAGAGAGATCAAAACCATTTATTTACCACAGTTAAGTCTGCCAACTTGGTGGATCGCAATCTTTAATTAAACGGAAATTGTTTGTGGTGAACAGAAAACATTGCCAGCCTGTCAACAGTCAGATGGAAGGCATCACTGAACTAACATTTCAGTTCAACACACAAGCCAAGCCACAAACTAAATCCTACAATGTTGAGACACTCCAAGGAAATATTGAGATCCCACTTTTTAAGGGATCAGACTTGTCTTATTTGCATCCACTGCCACAGAAATCATTGTAACATAGCAGGCATATTGCTATAATGTAATTAAGTCATTCAATAATACAATAAATTCAGTAATTCAGTAATTAATACCTTCGAATCTTACCTCTGAAAAACACTGCTGTAATGAAAAACTCACCAGCCCACCTCTCTGTGTTAATAGCCTACTGAACATTAATACACTAAAAACACTACAATGAATCTCTCTTCACACTCAAAATCAATATTATTTTATTATTATTATTATTATTAATAATAATAATAATAATAATAGTAATAATATTAATAATAATAATAATAACATATTACTTATTTCTTATAGTATTTGGTGTAGGCTACAAAGTTAACCTGATGGCTGATACACAGTAGTTGATGATATTGTCACAAATACTGTATGCCAAAGCCATTAATAAATTAGTGAATTAGTCAATGAAATGCACTATTGTCTGATACAGATCCCCGTGGGGATGGGGTGGAGTCAACAAGATGTATGTTGAGGAAGGTGTCTAGAGGTTTGCTCTCCTCTGTCAACACAAATCAGTCATGGCACTCAGGCTATTTCTAGTCTTGTCTCTACTCATAGGTAAGTTCTTATTTTTTAAATCTACTATCATATAGCTTGTAATTAGGTAGCCTATGCAACAATGCTGACAATTTATAATATACATAATGATCATTTTAATAAGATGAAAATATAGGCATATAACCAATAGATTATCTGAAACTTCTTATTGAATTAATAGCATTCACTTCCATTTCAAAACATTGAGGTAATGCCCCATTTATGTCCTTGTTTCCCAAAGAGGAATCTGTTGGGAAGATCAGCCCTTCTCGTACTTCAGTGATCATCAGTGAGGGGGAGAGTGTCACATTGTCTTGTACCTATGATGGGAATGTCAATAGCCTGCAGTGGTATCGGCAGCGTCCCAACTCTATCCCAGAGTTCCTGTACTACATCTATGAGTCTGGTTCTAAATCAGACACAGTTGCCCGTCTGACTCCCTCTGTAAACACAGAGGTGAAGGAGGCAAAGCGAGTGTCTCTGGAGCTCTCCTCTGCTGAGGTGTCTGACTCTGCTGTGTACTACTGCGCCCTGAGGCCCACAGTGACAGAGACTCCCACTCTGCTGTGCAAAAACCTCTGGGGGGATTCACAGCCACTGACTCCCTTTATACACAGTGTCTATTTAGCCTATCCAGTGTTTTATGTGTTTCTTTTCATGTACTGTAATGAGTGTGTGTGTGTGTGTGTGTGTGTGTGTGAGTGGTTGTCAAAAAGCCAGGGCCAGGACAATAAATAAAGGAGTGAGTATGCTAATTAGGTTCTGTGCATCCACCAATAAACATCTGGCTTTCCTGAGTGAGGATCATGTGACTTATTATGACCGCCGCTGCGTAGCAAGCGTAGCGGTCATATAATGATTGTCAAAGTTTTTTTTTTTTTTCTTTTTTTTCTCCCGTCATCTACTTCCTGAATTTTTGGTCAACGATTCCCGGGACACCGTAACACCGGGCACATGAAACTTGGTGGGCATGTAGCCCCTGTAGACTTTTACGGAGTCGTTTTCGTTTGGTCCCCGGGGGCCACTCCATCTTTGCGTGGCCCCCCCGTGAAACCCCAAAAATGCAGTTTTTCCTAAAAAAACTACCTGACCCGTGACATTGAGGATGATGAAATTTTTATGGAATGTTGGTCTCAAGAGCCCACATCAACTTAGCTTATAACCAGTCATTTGTGATTTGCACCCCCATGGTAAAACATTAAAATGCAATATTATACTGCTTTAATTGCCCCTATCTTTTTTGTGGAATTTCATCCATGGGGGGCTATAAAATAAATGAATTTATATGTACATTTAATGACAGTACAACTATTGACCTCTAGATGGTGCTATATTTTTTTTTTTTTCTCCCGTCATCTACTTCCTGAATTTTTGGTCAATGATTCCCGGGACACCGTAACACCGGGGCACATAAAACTTGGTGGGCATGTAGCCCCTGTAGACTTTTACGGAAAAATTTCGTTTGGTTCCCGGGGGCCACTCCACCTGTAGATGGTGCTATTAAGTGAATGGTTACTGGGTTACAAAATTCAAATGATCATTTAGCCTACATCATATGTGCTCTATGGCAAGCCGTTCAGGAAAAAAACCTTGAATGAAATGAACCCTGAATGAAACTCCGAATATATTGAATGAAAGAAAACCTTGAATATATTGAATGAAGTCCCGAATATATTGAATGAAACTCCGAATATATTGAATGAAGTCCTGAATATATTGAATGAAACTCCAAATATATTGAATGAAAGAAAACCTTGAATATATTGAATGAAACCCCGAATATATTAAATGAAGTCCCGAATATATTGAATGAAACTCCGAATATATTGAATGAAACTTGCCTCATCTGAGGTCAGTGCCGGCGGCCATCTTATGTGTGTCACCAGTATGGAAATGCCCATGACCAGGCAGTAGGCCTACCGCTTGGGTGGAGTGAATGAGTAAATGAGGCAAAAATATTAAATAAATTATAGTTTTATTAATAATTTCATTGATTGCAGCTACAAGGTAAAACAGTTTAGTTAAGTCACAGTCAGTTATTTTGGCCGAGAAGTAATCCAGCTGCGTTACCACCTGTACAGCACAGGAAGCGGCAACGATCCCACTGAAGGTTGGCGCAGCAGCTAGCTAGCGGCGACGATCCCACTGAAGCAGCAACGATCCCACTGAAGGTTAGCGTAGCAGCTAGCTAGCGGCAACGATCCCACTGAAGCAGCTAGAATAGACAGGTCATCTGGTGGAAAAATTAGGCCTAGTTTCCTGTCAAAGTTTTCTCTGTGGATTCCTGATCAGAAGGCCTATTAAAAGAGATTAAGACTTGGGGCCACCTCAAATTTTGCCCAAAATCCAATATGGCCGACATTTTCCAAAATGGCGTATTTTCATACAGTTTCGGCCATTCTAGAAGGCCATAATCATGAAATATGATCACTTTTCCACAAAATACAGTCATATTCCTTCAAAAACATGTTTTCAAAGGTTGACTAAACAAAAAAATGTATAAATAAAAATGACCCCCTTAAAATATATCAAGAAATTTGGTCAAAATTGGTAGAATTTTGCATTTTGGCATAATTCAAAATTATAAGGACTACTTTTTCACAGAACACTTGTTTTATTCCACCAAATATGTATCTGCTGATCAGAAGGCTTATTAAAATAGATTAAGACTAGGGGCCACCTCAAATTTTGCCCAAAATCCAATATGGCCGACATTTTCCAAAATGGCATATTTTCATACAGTTTCAGCCATTCTGGAAGGCCATAATCATTAAAGATGATGACTTTTCCACAAAATATTGTAATATTCCTTCAAAGACATGTTTACAAAGGTTAACTAAACAAAAGTATCTAAATAAAAATGACCCCCTTAAAATAATAGCAAGAAAATTGGTCAAAATTGGTAGAATTTCGCATTTTGGCATAATTTAACATTATAATAATTCCTTTTACAAAGAACACCTGTTTTATTCCACTGAATATGTATCTGCAAAGGTTAACTAAACCAGGAAAATTGAAAATAAAAATGATCACCTTAAAACTAATTAGGAAAATTGCTCCAAAATTAGTTGAATTTCAAATTTTAACATCATTAGAGGGTATAATGAGCTCTCTTCCACAAACACATGTCCTATTCTGCCAAATATATGTTTACAAAGGATGAGTAAGCAAGAAAAAAACATCTTATAGGGCAATGTCTTAAGAAAACAAAAAAGGATGCTACATATTTCCATGGCAATAACAGTTTTCAGCCTACAGCACACTTATTATATAGAGACCCCTAAAGCCAAAGTGAAATAATGATGTGGCAGGCTAGCCAATTTTGCCCAAATTTAATTTCTGCAACTCAAGATGCCTTTCAGAATCTTGTGTGGCTTCTTGGGGCCACATCAAATTTTGCCCAAAAGACAATATGGCCAACATTTTCTGAGATGGTGGATTTTCATATAGTTTCTAGCCATACTTATAGCCATTCTGGAAGGTCATAATAATTGAAGATTGAAAACAAAAAAATGGTCATATTCCTTCAAAGACATTGAAGGAAACACATCTTTTAGTCCGTGAGCCAGAGGGGTCGGCCGTTACCGAAAAAGTGGCAAAGGTTACCATACCTTTTCTGAAAGCTTGGAATCTCAGCTTTCCAATGATCCATGATGGCCATCTGAGAAACGTAGCTGTTTCGAGTTATCGCATATAATGTAAGCTAAAGTAGAGGAAAATTATGCGAATGACTCAAGCAGAAGACTGAATTAGCTGAAAATCTAAAAATGGTATAAGAACAAATGAGACATGGATTCCTATGTTTAAGGGTGTGGTAAACTCAATTATGACATTTCCATTACTGTAAAAGGTCAAGGTCATGACCTTTTGGCAAGGTCAATGTCATTTTTTGCCATTTTCGCAGATTGCTTAATTTATTTTCTCCATTCTCCCCACCCATAGTTTTGTGGCAAAGGCCATCATACCTTTTCTGAAAGCCTAGAATCTCAGCTTTCCAATGAGGTATGATGGCCATCTGAAAGAGTAGCTTTTTCGAGTTATCGCACATAATGTAAACTAAGGTCCAGAAAATGATGCTTATAAATCAAGCAGAACACTGAGAAAGCTGAAGATCTAAAAATGGTATAACAATCAATGAGACATGGTTTCCTATGTTTTAGGGTGTGACAAACCCAATTATGACATTGCTGTTACTGTAAAAGGTCAACGTCATGACCTTTTGGCAAGGTCAAAGTCATTTTTTGCCATTTTCGCACAGAATACCTATTTTATTTTCTCTATTTTCCCCATCCATAGTTTTGGTGGCAAAGGCCATCATACATTTTCTTAAAGCCTGGAATCGTAGCTTTCCAATGATGTATGATGCCCATCTGAGAAGAGTAGCTATTTTGAATTATCACACATAATGTAAACTGAGGTCGAGAAAATTATGCTAATAAATAAGCAGTTCACTGAGAAAGCTGAAGAGGTAAAAATGGTATAACAGTAAATGAGACATGGATTCCTATGTTTTAGGGGGTGGCAAAACCAATTATGACACTGCCATTACTGTAAAAGGTCAAGGTCATGACCTTTTGGCAAGGTCAATGTCATTTTTTCACATTTTTGCACAGATTGCTTAATTTATTTTCTCAATTTTCCCCATAATATTTTTGGCAAAGGCTACTATACCTTTTCTGAAAGCCTGGAATCTCAGTTTTTTTTCAATGTATGATGTATGATTGCCATCTGAGAAGAGTTGCTGCTTCATGTTATCACAAACTAAAGTTGAGAAAATTATGTGTAGCTCACTGCCCAGCACTGTGGAGCTTGATTTGCATTTGCCAGAGAACATCTAGATAAAAGCCATTATGTATTGGGGTAGAAATCCTTGTATCCATTGTCAGACCCTAATGCATGACAATTCCCCATTGCACTGACCTATGCCATGAAAGAAGTATGATTTTGCTGATGAGGAACAATCCTATTCCTCTGATGAGGATTACGATGAGGAGTTTGAATTGTGATTTGGACATGAATGAAGACTACTTAAACATTTGTCAAACATATACATACTATTTATCATGCACAGTGAGCTGTGAATACTGAATGAAGCATATTCCATATCTGAATCATAAGTGCACTGCTGAATCTCTGCAATATGTAAAAAGCCAGAGTCTGACTATTACACAAGTGCTATATACCATTTGAAAGAGCATTTTGTTGGGATTTTAAAGAATATACACATCTTTCTTCCCAAAAATATGGACGGGGAAAATAGAGAAAATGAATAATGCAATCTGTGTCTATGTCAACAAATGTCATTGACCATGCCAAAAAGGCCATTGCCTTGACCTTTTACAGTACTGGCAACTGTAATAGCAATAGTAATGGCATTTCACACTCTTAAACATAGTAATCCATGTCTCACACCATCAGCTATCTCAGTGCTCTGCTTGATTATGCTTAATTGTCTCAACAGTAGTTTACATTGTGTGCAATAACTCAAAACAGCTACTCCTCTCAGATGGCATTGAAATATCATTGAAAACCTGAGATTCCAGGCTTTCTGAAAATGTATGATTGCCTTTGCCACAAAGCAATGAATGGGTAAAATAGAGAAAATAAATTATGAAAACAAATTATGCGAAAATGGCAAAAAATGACATTGACCTTGCCAAAGGGTCATGACCTTGACCTTTTACAGTAATGGCAATGTCATAATTGGGTTTGCCACACCCTAAAACATAGGAAACCATGTCTCATTGATTGTTATACCATTTTTAGATCTTCAGCTTTCTCAGTGTTCTGCTTGATTTATAAGCATCATTTTCTGGACCTTAGTTTACATTATGTGCGATAACTCGAAAAAGCTACTCTTCTCAGATGGCCATCATACCTCATTGGAAAGCTGAGATTCCAGGCTTTCAGAAAAGGTATGATGGCCTTTGCCACAAAACTATGGGTGGGGAGAATGGAGAAAATAAATTAAGCAATCTGTGCGAAAATGGCAAAAAATGACATTGACCTTGCCAAAAGGTCATGACCTTGACCTTTTACAGTAACGGCAATGTCATAATTGGGTTTGCCACACCCTAAAACATAGGAATTCATGTCTCATTTATTGTTATACCATTTTTAGACCTTCAGATTTCTCAGTGTTCTGCTGGATTTATAAGCATCATTTTCTGGACCTTAGTTTACATTATGTGCGATAACTCGAAAAAGCTACTCTTCTCAGATGGCCATCATACCTCATTGGAAAGCTGAGATTCTAGGCTTTCAGAAAAGGTATGATGGCCTTTGCCACAAAACTATGGGTGGGGAAAATGGAGAAAATAAATTAAGCAATCTGTGCGAAAATGGCAAAAAATGACATTGACCTTGCCAAAAGGTCATGACCTTGACCTTTTAGAGTAATGGAAGTGTCATAATTGAGTTTACCACACCCTTAAACATAGGAATCCATGTCTCATTTGTTCTTATACCATTTTTAGATTTTCAGCTATATCAGTGTTCTGCTTGATTCATTCGCATAATTTTCCTCTACCTTAGTTTACATTATGTGCGATAACTCGAAACAGCTACGTTTCTCAGATGGCCATCATACCTCATTGGAAAGCTGAGATTCCAAGCTTTCAGAAAAGGTATGGTAACCTTTGCCACTTTTTCGGTAACGGTTTTCATATTTTGGGGCCCTGGCTCACGGACTATTTGCCTGTTCATTCAAGTTCCAAGGTTTTATATTTTAGAACACAAGCTGTTGGCTTGAGTTGTTTATCATTTTTATGGATAAAGGAAACTTTACTTTTGCCCATTATATCTCCCCTTTAGTAATACCAATCGAGTGTTTTATATCATTTTCATTGTTGATTTGTCACAGCAACACAGCCAAACAGCAGTGCCATAAAAAATGTGTCAAAATGGCCAGGAATAGTTTTCTGCTGTCAATCATCGCGGTTTGAGCTTCAAATGCTGCCAGGTGAATGCAACTGAGGTTCCTAAATTATTATCTGAGTATGTGTTCTGAAACTTGTTGGGGTTGTGGTTTCTCCAAGCAGCAGCACTGGTGGAAAGATGCCAGTTTGATAGGGCCCCACACAGTAGGGAAACCCAGCATATAGAGTGGCAGCATCATTTCCAAACTTAGAACCAAGTTCCATGAGACTGCGGATTGTTTTCCCCTTTATGTTAAGGGACAATATAATGTAGGCTATTTAGTCATACTCTGATCCTTTTCTAAAATGTTTGCAGCAAGAAATTATCAATAAATCAGACCTAAAGCTTGATCTCTTCATGGGTACCTCTATCGGCAATAATTCCAGCCATATACTTAGACTGCGTTGTGGTTACTGTAATATACTTGTCAAATGATGAAAAGGCACATCAAAAAGCCAAATTCTGCTAGTAACATAGTTGTAAATAAATTCTATATTCTACTTATAAGTGCTATTTTATGACCATTTTTGACAGTACAGTCTTAGATGATTTAGCCAGACAAAAAAGTCCTGTGTTACCTGTGTAAGCATGTCTTTGGAGGGTAATGACCTTTTTGTCATCAATCTTCAATTATTATGACCATCCAGAGTGGCTGAAACTATATGAAAATCCACCATCTCAGAAAATGGTGGCCATATTGTCTTTTGGGCAAAATTTGATGAGCCACACAAGATTTTGAAAAGCATTTTGAGTTGCAGAAATTACATTTGGGCAGAATGGGTTAGCCTGCTAACCTGGGAGTTCCCATGCTCCTTTGCGAGCTTACATTTCACTCTGTAAAGTAGCATGGTGACCATGGCCGATTTTCTTGCCTGCTTCCTATCACAAAACAAAAAGGGATTTGTACGGCCCTCGATTGCATTTTACGTCACGAGCTGGCTCTGGGATTGGTTCCGAGGTATGTGACGGTATGATAGACATTCGTAGCGCCCAATAAACGGCTCTAGACAATCGTAAACGATGCTTCCGCTACGTGAAATGCAATAGGTAGGTCTCCAGTCTAAATATCACTTGTGATTTTTAGTTTGGCAGGCTAATCATCATTTCACTTTGGTTTTAGGGGTCTCATATAATAAGTGCGCTGTAGGCAGAAATATGGAAATATCTTTTTTTTTCTTAAGACATTGCCTTATAAGATGCTTTTTTGCTGTTGCTTACTCATCCTTTGTAAACATATATTTGGTAGAATATGACATGTCTGTGAAAAAGAGGTCATTATACCCTCTATTGATGTGAAAATGTGAAATTCAACCAATTTTGGAGCAATTTTCCTAATTAGCTTTAAGTTGATCATTGTTATTTTCAATTTTCCTGGTTTAGTTAACCTTTGCAGATACATATTCGGCAGAATAAAACAGCGTTCTGTGAAAAAGGAATCACTATAATGTTAAATGATGCCAAAATGCGAAATTCTACCAATTTTGACCAATTTTCTTCATATATTTTAAGGGGGACATTTTTATTTATATGTTTTTTTGTGTTGTCACAGTCAACCTTTGTAAATATGTCTTTGAAGGGATATTACAGTGGTTGGTGGAAAAGTCATCATCTTTAATGATTATGGCCTTCCAGAATGGCTGAAACTGTATGAAAATATGACATTTTGGAAAATGTCGGCCATATTGGATTTTGGGCAAAATCTGAGGTGGCCCCTAGTCTTAATCTATTTTAATAAGCCTTCTGATCAGCAGATACATATTTGGTGGAATAAAACAAGTGTTCTGTGAAAAAGTAGTCCTTATAATTTTGAATTATGCCAAAATGCAAAATTCTACCAATTTTGACCAAATTTCTTAATATATTTTAAGGGGGTCATTTTTATTTATACATTTTTTTGTTTAGTCAACCTTTGAAAACATGTTTTTGAAGGAATATGACGGTATTTTGTGGAAAAGTGATCATATTTCATGATTATGGCCTTCCAGAATGGCCGAAACTGTATGAAAATACGCCATTTTGGAAAATGTCGGCCATATTGGATTTTGGGCAAAATTTGAGGTGGCCCCAAGTCTTAATCTCTTTTAATAGGCCTTCTGATCAGGAATCCACAGAGAAAACTTTGACAGGAAACTAGGCCTAATTTTTCCACCAGATGACCTGTCTAGAAGTGGCGACGCTCCCACTGAAGGTTGGCGTAGCAGCTAGCTTCAGTGGGATCGTCGCCGCTTCCTGTGCTGTTCACTGGTGGTGGTAACGCGGCTGGATTAATTACTACTCGGCCAAAATAACTGACTGACTTAACTAAACTATTTTACCTTGCAGCTGCAATCAATGAAATTATTAATAAAACTGTAATTTATTTAATATTTTTGCTTCATTTACTCATTCATTGCCAACCACTCCACCCAAGCGGTACTGACTGGTCACAGGCATTTCCATACTTGTGACACACATAAGATGGCCACCGGCACTGGCCTCGGATGAGGCAAGTTTCATTCAATAATTCGGGACTTCATTCAATATATTCGGGACTACATTCAATATATTCAGGGTTTCATTCAATATATTCAGAGTTTCATTCAATATATTCGGGACTTCATTCAATATATTCAAGGTTTTCTTTCATTTAATATATTCAGAGTTTCATTCAATATATTCAGGACTTCATTCAATATATTCAAGGTTTTTTTCCTGAATGGCTTGCCATAGTGCTCATATATAACTACATACACACAAGCACACATGCGCACGGGTACACACACACACACACACACACACACACACACTACATACTGTACACACAAGCACACATGCGCACGGGTACACACACACACACACACACACACACACACACACACACACTCTTATACTTGTACAAAAGCAAACTCACTCATGCAGACACACATTTATAACATGAGAGAGATACAAACAAGTTGACAAGCATCATATATATGCGAGAATGTGCAGAACTGAGCGGCGGTCATATTTTGTGCCGCCATGCGGTACATCTAGTTTTAATGCTGATGCACTAACCCAATGTACATGTAAGAAGCACAACACCAGCAGTTATAATCACAGAACTTAGAGTCCACTGGCATCTTTGACATTCACAGTATTATTCTGTGACATGGAGAAACAACTACTTCTGATTATCATTATGGCAACAGGTACATTCTGATGTAAAGCACTATTTGATACTATACCGTGTATGAATGGTTAATTTTCCATAAGGGACATCAGCATCATGGCTTGCTTAACCTTCTCTTGAATTCTTTACAGATATTTCGGCTGATCAAATCAACCCTGTTCAACTCAACTTTAGCAGTCAGGAAGGGAACCCTGAAAAGATCCAGTGTTCATATGTAACAAGTAGTGACAGGGTTTTTCTTTATTGGTACAAGCAGTATCCCAATGAAGCACCCCAGTTTATACTATATAAAGGAGCTAAATCTTTTGCTGGTAGTGATTATATTCCTGACTCTCGGTTTGGATCCACAACAACAGAAGCATCTACTGAGCTCATCATTAAAACTCTGACAGTGGCAGACTCAGCTCACTACTACTATGCTCTGAGAGTAGTCGCCCAGTGATACAAACTCACTGAATAGCTGTACAAAAACCTGTATAAAAACTCTTCAAAGTGATCTTCCCACAGGGTACTGATATCAAACCCACAGAAGGTTCCTGTAACCCGGAGACGTCACACCTGGCATACAGTGACGATGTGTTCAATAACAGGCCCAGCTGTGACAGTCTAATACAGCCCAACATTAAGTGATGTATAACTTTCATCATTCACCTTTGCTTCTAACTCTTACGCTACCTCATCTCCTTATTGAGTTGTGCCTCATTATCCAACACATGTTTATACTCCCGGGTCCTGTGGGAGGAGCTGTTGTGCTGTAGACCATAGACCATAAACCCCAAAAGCAGGTACTGCATGTCTTATTCGGGTGCTTTCACACCAACAGCATTTGGTGCGCACCAAACTGTCCATTCGTACCAAAAGTCCTTAGTTCGGTTCGTTTTCGTTGGTGTGAAAGCGTCAATCGCACTCGGGTGCGCACTAAATCAAGTGAACCGAGACCTCCAAAAAGAGGTGGTCTCGGTTCGCTTGAATCCGTACCAAATACCAAATTCTGGTGCCTTCATTTCCTCCAGGAGAAAATGCCGCTACGTCACTCGGACCAAGTTTGGTTCGTTTGCCGGTGTGAAAACAGACCACACTGCTGTCTGTATGCTACATTGTAACAATTTCACTGCTTGGTCCGGACCAAATAACCGAACTAGCTGTGTGAAAACGCCCTCAGTCTCAACTGTGATGTTAAAGGCTCAGAGAGACTACTAGACAATGGCTTTGCTTTGTGTTTCAATCATTTTCCTTTTGTTTATAGGTAAGAAAGATACTTACAATGTGTAATTTAACTTTACACAAAATGAAAATTTTAGTGTAATTGGGGCATTTATCTCTCTGTGTGTGTTTGTTCTGTAGGTAGGCCTACTGAACATGATAAAAAGTTATGCTCTTTGGTCTTGCAGATGAAACCCAAGAGAATGCAATCACATCTCATGAATTATCCAAATCGGTCGTGGAGGGGGACAGTGTCAAACTCTCCTGCAACTACAGTGGCTCTATAAACTCTGTGCACTGGTATCTTCAGTATCCCAGATCTGAGCCTCACTTCATCTACATAACAGAATAGAACAACACTGGAGAGGCTCTCTCACGCAGGTCTTCTTACACCATCAAGGACACTAAACATGTGTATCTGGAGCTCTCCTCTGCTGAAGTCTCAGATGCTGCTGTCTACCACTGTGCCCTGCAGCCCACAGTCACAGGAAAGATACAGACACTCTACAAAAACATCATCTGTAAGCTATGTGGTAGTGAAGAAGAAAAGATTTTTATTCATTCTGTTTAGTTTTTAAGTAATAGCAAGGTAATAATAGCTCATTATCCATTATCATATATTTCAACAACTATTCCATTTGTAAATACTGTATACCAGAAAAATATGGCCATTTATTTAAACATTGATGAATTAAATGTGCAGCTTTGTACTTCTCCAATGAATACAACAAGAAAAAAGAGTGATTAGCCCCATATGCTGGGTAGCGGGAGTGGCAGGAACACTTTTCAGTCCTTGAGATCAAAATTAAAGACAGACGGTGTCTAAAGCAGCATTCTATACATTCCAGCCTACAGTAAAGATAACCTTTCAGATGTTTGTGAATTAATGTGCAGGTAAATTGTAATTCTAGAGGAGCTGAGCTCAAGAGGAAACATGCCTTTTGAGGTACAGAATGACAAGCCCAAAGCAATCTCATGTGTAGACTAAAGAGGGAGCTCTGTGCTATTGGATTTGAAACAACCTTCTATCATGTTAGACTTCTGACTCAGACACGTCAAAATAACACAAACTCTGACTAGACTAGACATTGAACATGGCCTTGCTAAGTGTCTATACATTAATGTACATGTTTATGGGTACGCTGTTCTTACTTTAGTTATTATGCTATATATTTTAAGCCATGAAGAGCCAACTATATGTGCAGACATAAAAATCATTAGGGTGTATTATCAGCCAGTGTATGGACTTATGAAATGTGGTAAATATGATTCTGTTTGTTTGTCCTATAGGAGGAATATTGACCTGTAGACTTGGTCGGTTTCAATGCAAGAATGGGAGCTGTACATCCAAAAATGATGTTTGTGATCATGACAATGACTGCAGGGACAACAGTGATGAGGAGAACTGTTTCTGTAAGTATAAACATGAATTACCAAAGCTCAGTCATAAGCTGTTATTTGACATGTCATTAGCAGACTCATCTCATCAGTGTGATATCTTTAAGAAATACAGTAGCTGCACTACAGATAGATGCTGATTACTGACCTTTACCAACTATGTTTCAGATGTTATCAGTCCAGTGGAACAACAGATCCTCACTGACGAAGAGAAAACAGTTACACTGAGATGTTCCTATGACACAAATGCTACAAGAGTGTATCTTTACTGGTACAGGCAATACCCTGATCAAGCACCTCAGTATTTGCTGCTTAAAGGAGCAAGATACTACGCTTATGGTGAATCTTCCAGTCCCCAATTTAGTTCCACTACAGCACAAACATCCACTGAACTCCACATTAATAATCCAACCCTAGCAGATGCAGCTCTCTACTACTGTGCTCTGATAGCTGTAAAGGCCCAGTCACAGTGATGCAAACTCATTGAGGGACCTGACAGAAACTCAAACTGACACAACTTACTTTGAAACTAGAGAGATCAAAACCATTTATTTACCACAGTTAAGTCTGCCAACTTGGTGGATCGCAATCTTTAATTAAACGGAAATTGTTTGTGGTGAACAGAAAACATTGCCAGCCTGCCAGCAGTCAGATGGAAGGCATCACTGAACTAACATTTCAGTTCAACACACAAGCCAAGCCACAAACTAAATCCTACAATGTTGAGACACTCCAAGGAAATATTGAGATCCCACTTTTTAAGGGATCAGACTTGTCTTATTTGCATCCACTGCCACAGAAATCATTGTAACATGGCAGGCATATTGCTATAATGTAATTAAGTCATTCAATAATACAATAAATTCAGTAATTCAGTAATTAATACCTTCGAATCTTACCTCTGAAAAACACTGCTGTAATAAAAAACTCACCAGCCCACCTCTCTGTGTTAATAGCCTACTGAACATTAATACACTAAAAACACTACAATGAATCTCTCTTCACACTCAAAATCAATATTCTTTTTTTATTATTATTATTATTATTATTATTAATAATAATAATAATAATAATAACATATTACTTATTTCTTATAGTATTTGGTGTAGGCTACAAAGTTAACCTGATGGCTGATACACAGTAGTTGATGATATTGTCACAAATACTGTATGCCAAAGCCATTAATAAATTAGTGAATTAGTCAATGAAATGCACTATTGTCTGATACAGATCCCCGTGGGGATGGGGTGGAGTCAACAAGATGTATGTTGAGGAAGGTGTCTAGAGGTTTGCTCTCCTCTGTCAACACAAATCAGTCATGGCACTCAGGCTATTTCTAGTCTTGTCTCTACTCATAGGTAAGTTCTTATTTTTAAATCTACTATCATATAGCTTGTAATTAGGTAGCCTATGCAACAATGCTGACAATTTATAATATACATAATGATCATTTTAATAAGATGAAAATATAGGCATATAACCAATAGATTATCTGAAACTTCTTATTGAATTAATAGCATTCACTTCCATTTCAAAACATTGAGGTAATGCCCCATTTATGTCCTTGTTTCCCAAAGAGGAATCTGTTGGGAAGACCAGCCCTTCTCGTACTTCAGTGATCATCAGTGAGGGGGAGAGTGTCACATTATCTTGTACCTACGATGGGAATGTCAATAGCCTGCAGTGGTATCGGCAGCATCCCAACTCTATCCCAGAGTTCCTGTACTACATCCTTGAGTCTGGTTCTAAATCAGACCCAGTTGCCCGTCTGACTCCCTCTGTAAACACAGAGGTGAAGGAGGCAAAGCGAGTGTCTCTGGAGCTCTCCTCTGCTGAGGTGTCTGACTCTGCTGTGTACTACTGCGCCCTGAGGCCCACAGTGACAGAGACTCCAGCTCTGCTGTGCAAAAACCTCTGGGGAGATTCATAGCCACTGACTCCCTTTATACACAGTGTCTATTTAGCCTATTCAGTGTTTTATGTGTTTCTTTTTCATGTACTGTAAGTGTGTGTGTGTGTGTGTGTGTGTGTGTGTGTGTGTGTGTGTGTGTGTGTGTGTGTGTGTGTGTGTGTGTGTGTGTGTGTGTGTGTGTGTCAAAAAGCCAGGGCCAGGACAATAAAAGAGTGAGTATGCTAATTAGGTTCGGTCCATCCACCAATAAACATCTGTCTTTCCTGAGTGAGGATCATGTGACTTATTGTCATGCTGATGGACTAACCCAATGTAAGAAGCATGACACCAGTAGTTATAATCACAACACTCAGAGTCCACTGACATCTTTGACACTCACAGTATTATTTTGTGACATGGAGAAACAACTACTTCTGATTATCATTATGGCAACAGGTAAATTCTGATGTAAAGCACTATTTGATACTATACCGTGTACATATGAATGGTTAATTTTCCATAAGGGAAATCAGCATCCTGTCTTACTTAATCTTCTTTTGAATTCTTTACAGATATTTTTGCTGATCAAATCAGCCCTGTTCAACTCAACTTTAACAGCCAGGACGGGAACCTTGAAAAGATGCAGTGTTCATATGTAACAAGTAGTGACAGGGTTTTGCTTTATTGGTACAGGCAGTATCCCAATGAAGCACCCCAGTTTATACTATATAAAGGAGCTCAATCTTATGCTGGTCGTGGTTCTACTCCTGACTCTCGGTTTGATTCCACAACAACAGAAGCAACCACTGACCTCATTATTAAAACTCTGACTCTGGCAGACTCCGCTCTCTACTACTGTGCTCTGAGAGTAGGCACCCAGTACTACAAACTCACTAAATAGCTGTACAAAAACCTGTATAAAAACACATCAAAGTGATCTTCCAACAGGCATCTTCAACTGCTGATATCAAACCCACAGAAAGTTCCAAATAACCCAGAGACGTGGTCACACCTGGCATACAGTGACGATGAGTTCAATAACAGGCCCAGCTGTGACAGTCTAATACAGCCCAACATTAAGTGATGTATAACTTTCATCATTCACCTTTGCTTCTAACTCTTACGCTACCTCATCTCCTTATTGAGTTGTGCCTCATTATCCAACACATGTTTATACTCCCGGGTCCTGTGGGAGGAGCTGTTGTGCTGTAGACCATAGACCATAAACCCCAAAAGCAGGTACTGCATGTCTTATTCTCAGTCTCAACTGTGATGTTAAAGGGTCAGAGAGACTACTAGACAATGGCTTTGCTTTGTGTTTCAATCATTTTCCTTTTGTTTATAGGTAAGATATTTACTATGTGTAATTAACTTTACACTACACAAAATGTAAATTTTAGTCTAATATTTGTGGCATTTGTCTCTGTCTATGTTTGCTCTGTAGTTACAGTCCATGATAAAAAGCTCTGCTCTATGGTCTTGCAGATGAAACCCAAGAGAATGTTATCACATCTCATGAATCATCCAAATCTGTTCTGGAGGGGGCCGGTGTCAAACCCTCCTGCAACTACAGTGGTTCTGTAAACTCTGTGCACTGGTATCTTCAGTATCCCAGATCTGAGCACAAGAAGAAACAAAGAATGACTTCTGAGGTACAGAATGACAACAAGCCCCACCTGTATGTGAACCCCAAAGCAATCTCATGTGGAGACTAAAGAGGGAGCACTGTGCTAATGGATTTGAAACACAACCTTCTATCACGTCAGATTTCTGACTCAGACACGTCAGAATAACACAAAGTCTGATGTCAGCCATTCAGTCTGGTTAATCCTACTGTCGTGATCTTGATGAGAAACTGCACTACTTATTAACCTGACTAGACATTGAACATGGCCTTGCTACGTGTCTATACATTAATGTACCTGCTTATGGGTACGTTTTGCATATTTTAGTTATTTATATAAATTTTGTGTGACGAAGAGCCAGCTACATGTGCACACATACAAATCATTAGAGCGTATTGTCAGCCAGTGTATGGACTTGTGAAATGTGATAAATATGGTTCTGTTTGTTTGTTTTACAGGAGGAGTATTGACCTGTGGTGTTGATGAGTTTCAATGCAGAAATGGGAGGTGTAAATCCAAAAATGATGTTTGTGATCGTTTCAATGATTGTGTGGACAAAAGTGATGAGGAAAACTGTTTCTGTAGGTATAAACATTTGCTAAAGCTCTGTTATAAAGCAATTATTTTTCAATTAATTAGCAGACATCAGTCTGATATCTTTAAGAAATCATTTGGATACAACTTTTGACTCTTTATCTGCAATTTTACATTATATAGCTTAGATACACTACAAATTGTCTAATTGTATAAATACTAAATAAATAAATGAATGAATAAATAAATAATAAATTAGATACTGATTACTGACTATCAAGTATGTTTCATACAGATGTTATCAATCCAATGGAACAACAGATCATCACCAATGAAGAGAAAGTTACACTGAGATGTTCCTATGACACAAATGCTACAAGAGTACGTCTTTACTGGTACAGGCAGTATCCCAATGAGGCACCTCAGTATATACTATATAAAGGAGCACGATCCTATTCTAGGCATAAAGATATTCCTGACTCACGATTTGATTCCACAACAACAGAAGCATCTACTGAGCTCATCATTAAAACTCTGACTCTGGCAGACTCAGCTCTCTACTACTGTGCTCTGAGAGTAGTCGCCCAGTAATACAAACTCACTGAATAGCTGTACAAAAACCTGTATAAAAACACTTCAAAGTGATCTTCTCACAGGGTACTGATATCAAACCCACAGAAGGTTCCTGGTAATCCAGAGACGTGGTCACACCTGGCATACAGTGAAGCATGAGTTCAATAACAGGCCCAGCTGTGACAGTCTAATACAGCCCTTTCATCATTCCTTTGCTTAAACTCTTACGTTACCTCATCTCCCTGTTGAGTTGTGGCACATTGTCCAACACATTTACTCCCGGGTCCTGAGGGAGGAGCTATTGTGCTGTAGACCATAAACCCCAAAAGCAGGTCCTGCATGTCTTATTTTCAGTCTCAACTGTGATGTAAAAGGCTCAGAGAGACTACTAGACAATGGCTTTGCTTTGTGTTTCAATCATTTTCCTTTGGTTTATAGGTAAGAAAGATATTTACTAAGTATCATTTAACTTTACACAAAATGTAAATTTTAGTGTAATATTTGTGGCATTTGTCTCTGTGTGTGTTTGTTCTGTAGTTACAGTCCATGATAAAAAGTTATGCTCAATGGTCTTGCAGATGAATCCCAAGAGAATGCAATCACATCTCATGAATTATCCAAATCGGTTGTGGAGGGAGCCGGTGTCAAACTCTCCTGCAACTACAGTGGCTCTATAAACTCTGTGCACTGGTATCTTCAGTATCCCAGATCTGAGCCTCACTTCATCCTCTACATAACAGAATATAACAACACTGGAGAGGCTCTCTCACGCATGTCTTCTTACACCATCAAGGACACTAAGCATGTGTTTCTGGAGCTCTCCTCTGCCGAAGTCTCAGATGCTGCTGTCTACTACTGTGCCATGCAGCCCACAGTCACAGGAATGATAGACACTGTACAAAAACATCATCTGTATGTGGTGGTGATCAAGGAAGGCATTCATTCTCATTAGTTTTAAAGTAATAGCAAGATAATAATATCACATTATCATATATTTCAACAACTAAATTTGTGTACAAGACAAATATGTGGCCATTTATATACTACACACTTTTCAGTCCATGAGATCAAAATGAAAGACAGAGCCAGTTTCTAAAGCAACATTCCTTACATTCCAGCCTACAATAAAGGTGAACTTTCAGATAAATGTGAGCGAATTAATGTGCAGGTAAATTGTACCTCTCCAAAGAGCACAAGAAGAAACAAAGAACCCCTTCTGAAGTAAGCCTACAGAATGACAAGCGCAACCTACTATAGCCTATATGAACCCCAAAGCAATCTCATGTGTAGACTAGTGAGGGAGGTCTAATGGATTTGAAACACAATCTCTCTAGCATGTCAGAAGAAGAAAGCAAACTCTGATGTCAGCCATTACATTCAGTCTGACCCTACTGCCGTGATCTTGATGAGAAACTGCACTACTTACCTGACTAGACATTGAACATGGCCTTCCTACGTGTCTATACACTTATGTACCTGTTTATGGGTAGGCTGTGCTCAGGGCCGGTTCTAGCCTTTTTGGTGCCCTAGGCGAGATTTGAGTTTTGCCCCCTCTTTTCTAAAAATATAAGAGAAAAACTGAAGAAAAAAGGTAAGAAATGTATTGTGATGCCCCCCTGATATTTGGTGCCCTAGGCAACCGCCTCATTTGTCTATGCCTAGAACCGGCCCTGGCTGTGCTTATTTTAGCTATTTGTTTAAATTTTGAGCCATGAAGAGCCAATTACATGTGCAGACATTAAAATCATTAGGGTTTATTGTCAGCCAGTGTATTGACCTGTGAAATGTACAATGGTCATTGTCATATGTCATATGGTAAATATGATTCTGTTTGTTTGTGTTATAGGAGGAGTATTGACCTGTGGTGTTGATGAGTTTCAATGCAAGAATGGGAGCTGTACATCCAAAAATGATGTTTGTGATCATGACAATGACTGTGAGGACAAAAGTGATGAGGAGAACTGTGTCTGTAAGTATAAACATGAATTACTAAAGCTCTGTCATAAAGCACTTTTTTCATGTCATTAGCGGAGTCATCTCATCAGTCTGATAACTTTTAGAAATAATTTGGATACAGCTTTTGCCTTTAACTGCATTTTACATCATACAGTAGCTGCACTAGATTGTAGATGCTGATTAATGACCTTTACCAATGTTATCAATCCAGTGGAACAACAGATCCTCATTGACGAAGAGAAAACAATTACACTGAGATGTTCCTATGACACAAATGCTACAAGAGTGCTTCTTTACTGGTACAGGCAGTATCCTGATCAAGCACCTCAATATTTGCTGCGTGAAGGAGCACGATATCACTCTCGTAATAGTGAATCCTCCTGTCCCCAGTTTAGTTCCACTACATTACAAACATCCATTAAACTCCACATTTATAATCCAACCCTAGCAGACACAGCTCTCTACTACTGTGCTCTGACAGCTAGATATAGCCCAGTGATACAAACACATTGAGAAGTTTGACAAAAACACAAACTGATGCAACTTACTTTGAAACTATAGAGATCAAAACCATTTATTTACCACAGTTAAGTCTGCCAACTTGGCGGTTGGCAATCTCTAATCAAAGGTAAATTGTTGGGAGAACAGAAATAAGTATCTCTTAGCACCTGTGGATTCAAATATAGCCTAATAACAATGCCTGTATGCAAGCATTTAGATACAAGACAACACTGAACTACACATATGTATTTTTTACATTTTATTTCACACACATCACAGATCACACACAAAATATATTGACACTCCCCATAATGAATGAATTTCATGTAAACAAGCACCCAAGTGTTTACTAGTCTGAGAAGCTGATTTATCTTCCAGGAAAGCTAATCATTAAGTCGTCTGACTACTTTTTTCTTTCTTGCTCTGGTATATCCATTTGTCAACAGCCCTAAGTTATAGGCTGACTAGCAGACAGAGCCCATAGAATAGCTGTACAAAAACCTTTATAATCTTTCCACAGTGTTCTGATATCAAACCCTGAAGGTTCTAGGTAACCCAGAGACAAACCCACAGAGTTCAATAACAGGCCCGGCTGTGACAGTCTAATACAGCCCAACATTAAGTGATGTATAACTTTCATCTCATCCCCTTATGTTGAGGTGTGCCGCATTATGTTTCTACTCCCGGGTCCTGTGGGAGGAGCTGTTGTGCTGTAGACCATAGACCATCAACCCCAAAAGCAGGTACTGCATGTCTTATTCTCAGTCTCAACTGTGATGTTAAAGGGTCAGAGAGACTACTAGACAATGGCTTTGCTTTGTGTTTCAATCATTTTCCTTTTGTTTGTAGGTAAGAAAGATACTTACAATGTGTAGGCTAATTTAACTTTACACAAAATGTAAATTTTAGTCTAATATTTGTGGCATTTGTCTCTGTGTGTTTGTTCTGTGTATATTACAGTCCATGATAAAAAGTTATGGTCTTGCAGATGAAACCCAAGAGAATGCTATCACATATCATGAATTATACAAATCGGTGATCTTGATGAGACACTGCACTAGTTATTAACCTCACTAGACATTGAGCATGGCCTTGCTACGTGTCTATACATTCATGTACCTGTTAATGGGTACGTTGTGCTTATTTTAGTTATTTGGCTACTATACATTTTTGGCCATGAAGAGCCAACTACATGTGCAGACATAAAAATCATTGTCGTATTGGCAGCCAGTGTATGGACTTGTGAAATGTGGTAAATATGATTCTGTTTGTTTGTCTTATAGGAGGAGTATTGACCTGTGGTGTTGATCAGTTTCAGTGCAAGAATGGGGTGTGTACATCCAAAGAAAATGTCTGTGATAGTTACAATGACTGCGAGGACAAAAGCGATGAAGAGAACTGTGTCTGTAGGTATAAATAAACATGAATTACTAAAGGTCTGTCAGAGCAGTTATTTGACATGTCATTAGCAGATTCATCTCATCAGTCTGATATCTTTAATAAATAATTTGGATACAGCTTTTGAATTTAATTGCATTTTTACACAGTTGCTGCGCTACAGACTGTCTAATTGTATAAAATACTGACCACTACCAACTCTGTGTCATACAGATGTTATCAATCCAGTGGAACAACAGATCCTCACTGACGAAGAGAAAACAATAACACTGAGATGTTCCTATGACACAAATGCTACAACCGCGCGTCTTTACTGGTACAGGCAGCATCCTGATCAAGAACCTCAGTATTTGCTGCGTAAAGGAGGACGATATTACACTTCAAGTGATTCTTCCAGTCGCCGATTTACTTCCACTACATCACAAACATCCACTGAACTCCACATTAACAATCCAACCCTAGCAGACGCAGCTCTCTACTACTGTGCTCTGAGAGTGGATAGCCCAGTGATGCAAACTCATTGAGAGGCTTGACAAAAACCCAAAATGACGCAACTTACTTTGAAACTAGAGAGATCAAAACCATTTATTTACCACAGTTAAGTCTGCCAACTTCGTGGATACAGCAATCTTTAATCAAAAGGAAATTGCTAGTGGTGAACAGAAATATCTAGCACCTGTGGATTCAAATAAACATTGCCTGCCTGCCACACTGTAAAAAAGAATTTACTTAAAAAAGTGTGCAAACTCATTGCCTCAAACATATATAAACTTTACATCTAAAAAGAAAAGTCGTATTTACTTAACTCATTTGAGGCAACCAGTTTCCACACATTTTTCAAGTAACCATTACAAATTCTTTTTTTTTACAGTGCAGCTGTCAGATAAGGCATCACTGAAGGAACATTTCAGTTCAACACACATAGCACAAAGTAAGTGCCATACAATGAGACCCTCCATAAGGAAATACTGAGATCCTAGTGTTTAAGGGATCAGAGTTGTCTTATTTGCAGGCAGTGCCACAAAAATCGTTGTAACCTGGCAGGCATATTGCTATAGCCTACTGTAATTAAATAATTCCGTAATACAGTAATTCAGTTATTAATACCTTCAAATATTTAGCTTAGAAAGGTTCCCTCTTGTAATGTTTTTTGCTCAAGTTTTATAGCCTTTATTGAACTTATTCCTGCATTTTGGAGGCATGTTAGCATGACATTCAAAAGAAAATATATCCCCCTAACCAACATCACAAAAACCGTTTTAACAAATGATATACTATCCCTGCACCTCTCAATCATATTGTGACTTTCCTGTTTCGGAAATAATTGCATTTTGTTTTCATTGTATTTTATAAAATCTCTCAACATTCTTTAATTGGGTTTGTGTTAGTAAAATGTCATTACACAGTAATTTAACTAAGCCACCTTTTCCATTTAAGTTCTAAATATGTGTATATTGAAATCGCATTGTAGATGCTGGGTTGGTTGCAATTTTAACATGTGAAAACTGATAATATTTTTTTTTTACCAGTGGGTGGAGCTAAAGAGTCTTCAGGAACAGGGTTTCACTTGAGTAGAAAATTACCTTCAGTGACAGCCCTAACAGTGGCAGACCTCAGAAATGCTGTTTTTCTCTACAGTCATCCTTTTATCTCTTTATTTAGGTACAAATGCTTGTTTTGTTTGTTTATTATTTTACATGTATGTTTGCTAGATAACATCATTTATGAATAACTACTCCCTCACAAAATACCAAAAAGTGTTCCTCTTCCCTCGTGGTCCTATAGGTGAAACCCTGGAGGACAGCATCAAGTCCCTGGACACTGAGAAACATGTTGCACAGGGAAGCAGTGCTGTTCTCTCCTGCAGCTACAGTGGATCTGTCAGGACATTGCAGTGGTATCGCCAGTATGGCCACTCTGAGCCACAGTTCCTCCAGTACATCACCACATCAGGGTCCAAACATCCTGAACATGTGGAAAACCTGTCTCTGAGGGTTTTGACTGATATCACTCGTCTGGAAATGGAGATCCCCACTGCTGAAGTCTCAGACTCTGCTGTCTACTACTGCGCTCTGCAGCCCACAGTGACAGGAAAACACACTACCCAGAACAAAATCCTGATTGGTGTCCCAGGCAGATGAGAATTGCAGTGTATTGAAATGTAGATAATCAAATCAAATAATTTTCTGCAAATTTTTAAGTGTTTTTTTTTTTATGAATGTACATTAAAATGTGTACACACTATCCCCAGTCATTGATAACGATATAGACTAACTAGCCGTATCACAGGCATCACAAGTACAGTAAGTCATACTGTAAGTTACGGTAATATAAAACTTATTAATAAATCTGATAAATTTACAGTTCATTCATATTGTTTGACATTCATATAAAAAGTGAGACGGTTGCCTCTCAACACTACATTATCACAAACGTGTTTTTCTACTGTTACCTCAGACAACAAACTACAGTAATTCAAACTTGTACTGAAAACACACGAAACTATCGGCTTGACCAAGAGCGAGCAGGGCTGCATCTCTCAAACATTATCTCTGAACAGGTCTACCCACAATTCTGACACTGATTATTCCTCTTCACATATCTTAGACATGGGTGAGAGGAGTGGCCAGGTTCAAATGAAGTCAGCCTCTTGCTGAGAGCAAGTGCACCCCATACACTGTATGCTTCCATACAGACACCAGTGCCATCATGCTCCTGCTCTCTCTGCTCATTTGCACCATTCTAATAGGTAAGTCAATGTGAGTCGCCATCAGTGTCTCAGATATCAGACCAAATGTTCAATGTGGAATGCTTTCTGTGTTGAATGCCTATGTTATAAAATTATGTGGTTGAGGAGAGGCGTTACAATATAAAAACTTGTAATACTTATATATCAGGTTGTTGTTACTGCAATGAAACAATAAACCCCTTGAAGTCTGAAGAGTATGTGACTGAGGGAGAAAACGCCACAATTGGCTGCAAATATAATGGATATGTCAGCAACCTACAATGGTATCGCCAATACCCTGGATCCAAACCAGAGTTCCTGCTTCTAATCCTTGAAAGTGCTGGTACAATACAGCATGCGGAACCAAAAAAAGATCGCCTTCACACCACACTGACCAAAGAGAAGAAGGAGGTTTTTCTGGAGATCTCCACTACTGAGCTCTCAGACTCTGCAATCTACTACTGCGCTCTGCAGCCCACAGTGACAGGAAAGCTACAGACACTGTACAAAAACATCATCTGTATGTGGTGGTGAACAAGAAAGGATTGTAGCCCATGGCCTGGGTGGCTAGGGGTAGGGTTAGGTTAGTCGAGAGACAGCAGTAGCCTACTAGTGCTTTTCGGACTTTGACATGGCTATGATGATCAAACTGAATATGAAGATATATACCAAAGTCAGTTTTCTAAGTACGTACATTATATACTGTATATATAATATGTGGCCGTTTATATAAATGTTGGTGCATTAAATGTGCAGGTTTGTACTTCTCCAATGAGCACAACAAGAAACAAAGAGCCCCTTTAATACTGGGTGGCTTAGGGGAGTGGCAGGCAGCCTACACTTTTCATTCCTTGACATGGCTATGTTGATCAAAATTAATGTGAAGAAGACTAACAAAGCCAATTTTTAAAGCAATGTTCCATATTCTTTGTAGCCTACAAAGATGACCGTTCAGATAAAGGTTGAATAACTTATGTGTAGTCAAATTGTAGGCTACTTCTCCAAAAGAGCACAAGAAGAAACAAAGGATGCCCTCTGAAGTACAGAACAACAAGCCCCACCTGTATGTGAACCCCAAAGCAATCTCATGTGGAGGCTAAAGAGGGAGCTCTGTGCTAATGGATTTGAAACACAACCTATCACGTCAGAAGAGTAACGCAAACTCTTGATGTCAGCCATTGCATTCAGTCTGGTCAACCCTACTGCCTTGATCTTGATGAGAAACTGTGCTGCTTATTAACCTGAGCGAGTAGACACTGAACATGGCCTTCCTTCGTCTGTATACACTTATGTACCTATTTATGGGTAAAGTGTGCTTACTTTAGTTATTTACAGTACTGTATGTTCATTTTGAGCCAAACTACATTTGCAGACATAAAATATAAAGTCATGTCAGCCAGTGTGTATGGGTTTGTAAAATATGGTAAATATGATTCTCTTTGTTTGTTTTATAGGAGGAGTATTGACCTGTGGTGTTGATGAGTTTCGATGCAAGAATGGGAGGTGTGAATCCAAAAACAATGTTTGTGATCATGAAAATGACTGCAGGGACAAAAGTGATGAGGAGAACTGTGTCTGTAAGTAAACATGAATTACTAAAGCTCTGTCATATCATAAGCACTTATTTCACATGTCATTAGCAGACTAATCTCATCAGTCTGATATCTTTAAGAAATCACTTGGATACAGCTTTTGCCTTTAACTGAATTTTACATTATACAGCTGGACTAGATTTGTAGATGCTGATTACTGACCTTTACCAACTATGTTTCATACAGATGTTATCAATCCAGTGGAACAACAGATCCTCACTGATGAAGAGAAAACAATTACACTGAGATGTTCCTATGACACAAATGCTACAAGAGTGTTTCTTTACTGGTACAGGCAATACCCTGATCAAGCACCTCAGTATTTGCTACGTAAAGGAGCACGATATTACACTAGTCAAAGAGATTCTCCCAGTCCTCAATTTAGTTCCACTACATCACAAACATCCACTGAGCTCCACATAAATAATCCAACCCTAGCCGATGCAGCTCTCTATTACTGTGCTCTGATAGCTGTATATGGCCCAGTGATGCAAACTCATTGAGAGGCTTGACAAAAACCCAAAATGACGCAACTTACTTTGAAACTAGAGAGATCAAAACCATTTATTTACCACATAAGTCTGCCAACTTCGTGGATACAGCAATCTTTAATCAAAAGGAAATTGCTAGTGGTGAACAGAAATATCTAACACCTGTGGATTCAAATAAACATGCTTGCCAGCAGTCAGATAGAGGGCATCACTAACATAAGTTCAACACACATGGCACAAATGTTGAGACACTCCATAAGGAAATATCGAGATCCCAGTGTTTATGGTTGTTGGAGTTGTTTTTTTTGCATCCACTGCCACAAAAATATTTGGCAGGCATATTGTTATAATGTAGTTAAGTAATTCAATAATACAGTGAATACAGTAATTCAGTAATTAATACCTTCAAATTTTACCTCTGAAAAACACAGCTGTAATAGTCTTTATGAATGTAATCATGTTGTCGGTTAATAACTAGCTTAGAAAGGTTCTCTTGTGATGTTTTTTGCTCAACTTTTATAGCCTTTATTGAACTTAAAACAACATCACAAAAACTGTTTCAACAATTTATATGATCCCTGCACCTCTCAATCATATATGACTTTCCTGTTTCGGAAATAATAGCATTTTGTTTTCATTCTATTTTATAAAATCTCTCAACATTAATTGGGTTTGTTTTTAGTAAAATGTCGTTACACAGTAATTTAACTAAGCCACCTTTTCCATTTCAGTTTTAAATATGTGTATATTGAAATTGCATTGTAGATGTTGGGTTGGTTGCAATTTTAACATGTGAAAACTGATCATATTTTTTTACCAGTGGGTGGAGCTAAAGAGTCTTCAGGGTTTCAGTTGAGTAGAAAATTACCTTCAGTGACAGCCCTAACAGTGACAGACCTTGGAGATCAGAAATGCTGTCTTTCTCTACATTCATCCTTTTATCTCTTTATTTAGGTACGAATGCTTGTTTTGTTTGTCTATTATTTTAATGTTTGCTAGATAACAACATTTACAGTATGCATAACTACTCCCTCACAAAATACTGAAAAGTGTTCCTCTTCCCTCGTGGTCCTATAGGTGAAACCCTGGAGGACAGCATCAAGTCCCTGGACACAGAGAAACATGTTGCACAGGGAAGCAGTGCTGTTCTCTCCTGCAGCTACAGTGGATCTGTACATCTGGACATTGCAGTGGTATCGCCAGTATGGCCACTCTGAGCCACAGTTCCTCCAGTACATCACCACCAGTGTTGGGGAGTAACGAGTTACATGTAACGAAATTACATAATTTAATTACAAAATAAAAGTAACAATAATCTGTTACAGTTACTTTGAAAAAATGTGTAATTGAATTACAGTTACTTCAAGAAATATTCAGAATTACAATTTCAGTTACATGATCCCAATATCATCTGCAGAAACATTGGCTATGTCAGTACATGCCAGTACTACAGCTAAAAGACACTATTCTAATATAATCATTTCTACAGTACCATCATGTTGGCAACACCACTCACTTGTTACAGGATCTACAGCGGTCTAAGTTGCAGTAGCAAGGAGGCCTGACTGTCAGAACATAGGCCTGTAGGCCATTGCTGGATATAAAAATGAGCTCTATTGATCAGGTGCACACATACTGCATGAGCAATCTCAGACAAACAAACGCCTGCTTATTCAGTGATGTTCACCAAGTATTTTAACTATTTACTCGGAGTGAACTCTGACACTGATGTGGGAGTTAAAAAGGATTTTGGCATTGTCAGTGTTGAATAATAGGCCTATGTGACAGTTAACATTGCCAGGATTCAAAAACTCAAAATTGCTTGACAATTGAAAAAAAGAAAAGTTAAAAAATGTAGAAATGTAATCAAAAAGTAATCAAATGTAATAAGTTACATTACTTTATTAAAGTAATCAAAATAGTTACACTACAATTACGTTTTCGAAGGGGTAACTTGTAACTGTAACTTGTAACTATTACATTTCTAAAGTAACTTACCCAACACTGATCACCACATCAGGGTCCAAACATCCTGAACGTGTGGAAAACCTGTCAGTGAGGGTTCTGACTAATATCACTCGTCTGGAAATGGAGATCCCCACTGCTGAAGTCTCAGACTCTGCTCTCTACTACTGCGCTCTGGAACCCACAGTGACAGGAAAACACACAACCCAGAACAAAATCCTGATTGGTGCCCCAGTCAGATGAGAACTGCAGTGTACTGAAATGTAGATAATCAAATAAAATAATTTTCTGCTAATTTTTAAGTTTTTTTTGTTTGTTTGTTTATTATTGTACATTAAAATGTGAACTCACTACCCACAGTCATTGATAACAATATAGACTGGCATCACAAGTAAGTCATACTGTAAGTTATAGTTGGCTAATAAAACTGATTAAAACTGATACATTTACAGTAAATTCATTCATATTGTTCGACATTCATTTTAAAAGTGAGACGGTTGCTTTTCAACACTGCTGTATACATCATCATATCTGTACATTATCACAAATTTGTGGTTTTCTACAGTTATAGTACCTCAGACAACAATCTAATCTAATTCAAACTTGCACCAAAAACACACAAAACCATCAGCTTGACCTATAGCGAGCAGGGCTGCATCTATGTCAAACATTGTCTCTCAACAGGTCTACCCACAATTCTGACACTGCTTATTCCTCTTCACATATCCTTAGACAGAATCATGGGTGGAGGAGTGGCCAGGCTCAAAAGAAGTCAGCCTCTTGCTAAGAGCAAGCGCACCCCATACACTGTATGCTTCCATACAGACACCAGTGCCATCATGCTCCTGCTCTCTCTGCTCATTTGCACCATTCTAATAGGTAAGTCAATGTGAGTCGCCATCAGTGTCTCAGATATCAGACCAAATGTTCAATGTGGAATGCTTGCTCAGTCTCTAATGTAAAATGTAAAATATAAAATGTATACGTGGTTGAGGAAAAGTATGACAATATATGAGAACTTAAAATGAATATCTACAGGTCGTTGTTGCTGCAATGAATCAATAAACCCCTTGAAGTCTGAAGAGTATGTGACTGTGGGAGAAAACGCCACAATTGGCTGCAAATATAATGGATATGCCAACAACCTACAATGGTATCGCCAATACCCTGGATCCAAACCAGAGTTCCTGCTTCTAATCCTTGAAAGTGCTGGTACAATACAGCATGCGGTACCAAAAAAAGATCGCCTTCACACCACACTGTCCAAAGAGAAGAAGGAGGTTTTTCTGGAGATCTCAAATACTGAGCACTCAGACTCTGCTGTCTACTACTGCGCCCTGAAGCCCACAGTGAGGGGAAGCACAGAGACGCACTACAAAAACCAGGGAACCTTTTCCTCTGCAAGCAAGCAAGCAAGCAACATGCTGATTGCAGCAGTAAATGCAGTAAATACAACACTGAAAGTGAATATAAATAAACAAAACACTGTGTTTGTCTAATTGTAAAGTGTTTATTATTAAATTAATTGTTTGAGTTAATTTAACATTTACTTGAAAGAATCATGTCACTTTAATACCATTATGTTATGAGGTTAAGGAATGGACACTCACCACAACTTGTTATAATGACACTTTACCAATGGCTTTATAATGCCGTGGTTTCATGGGATTTGTCAACCCTGAAAATAAAATGCTCTATATGAACAATCCTTTCAGTGGCATTGATTCTAATTTTCCAAGCTGTAATATGTAATCTTTTTCTGTGAACAGAGTTAGTCTAATGAGAACAAAGTTTTATATTTCTTTCTGATCCCCCACTGAAGAAAAATGATGGGAAATAAAAGGTGAATCCAATGGTCCATAGCATGAATGCAGTACATAAGCACCGCCACAAGATGGCCCCATACACTAACTTCACTACACTGAGCATTTCAAAGAATTCACACACTACAATCATGCAGTATGTTATGTGTATATAAAGTTCCATAAAAGTAATTCAATGAAGCTTAGCAATTGTTATATTTTTAATGACACCATGAGAGACAAGTAAATACTTTTGTTTTGAAAACTAATTTCTGGACACATCTATTTACAAAGAATGCTGTATCCTTTGTTTTTTCATAGTTTTGTAGACCTGGGGCATGCTGAACCATTAGATATTCGCATATGATTTTCATGTATCAATTGATAGCATTATTTGGACATGTTTAAGCTTTTCCAGCAATCCTTGCAGTAGCAGGTTATCACAATGGAGAAATATACACAGAAGTTGTTTTTATAAAGTGACTATGCACTAATAGCCATGTCAACCAAATAGAATCTGAAATAATCTTGTAACCTCTAATGGAAATCTTGATCTGTCTGTATTGTATGAATAAATGTATTTCTCATACCTGCAGCCAGCAGTCGTCTTAAAGCCAAACTCTGATGTCACCTCATCACAGACTTCAGTGGGGAGGGATATCTGACAAAGGGCTTTGCACTAAGCCTCATACCTCACTAGGTTCTGCAAGAGGTTCTGCAGCTTTAATCGAGAGTCACACACCAAATGCCAATATGATGCTGTTCTGTATTATTTGGCATTTTGTCTCTTTAGCAGGTGAGAAAATATTTAATGTTGTCTCTGTATCTACAGTACTTCTCTAACCATAATACTTTGGAAATCTGTAAGAATAGATGTTGCTACAATATGTCCTTTAAAGTGACATAATTAATTTGAAAAAAAAAAGTCTGTGTTCATATTGCAGGGCAGACGGCTGGTCAGCATATAACATCCACCTCGTCTAAAGAGACTCTTAAAGAAGGAGACCCCATCAAACTCACATGTAATTACAGTGGCACGTACAGTTCAGACTCACTGCTGTGGTATCGCCAATATCCCAAATCAAGTCTGGAGTTTTTGTTCCTTCTGACAGAAGGGAATGACTCACAGAAAGCGAATCCACCAGTCCAAGGCTTGTCTGTTACATTGAAAGATAAGAAGCAAGTGTTTCTGCATCTCTCTTCTGCCGAGCCCTCAGACTCTGCTGTCTACTACTGCGCTCTGCAGCCCACAGTGACAAGAAAAGCAGAGAAGCCTTACAAATACTCCACACACCAATACAATACTTCATCTTTTAAAGTCTTGCCTCTTGTAGTCTATTTTTGCTATACTGATATGCTAAAACATTTCACAGAGAAGTTATACATTCAGTTTGTAAGCTAACTTAAAATAAGTTCAACTTTTAACTTTTTCTAGTATTTTAAACGATTTCTCCTCTTCTTTGTATTGGTTTTCTTGATCCTATGGCAACAAAGCTTCATAAAAAATAAAAATAAAAAAACAAAGTCCATGTGAGATAAACTTATCAATTCCCATAATTTTGATCAACTTTTATCATATGTCTGATAAAAGAATACTTGGAAACTGTTATAAAAACAACTTAATTTTCAAATATTTTTGTTTATTAGATTGTTGCATCCCAATTGTTCTGAAATTATATACTGTATACTGTAGGAACGGAATGGATGGATGGAAGGGACCATAATTTCTTTAAAAATTCTTTAAAAAAGTCTAGGAGTCAAAGCTTTCTACCCAGTGATCAGAATGAGAAGCTGTACAAAAACTCATCCATGGTGTTGTGTCAGTAAGGAAGCTGTCAAAGGGGCCTCTTCACCACAGGTTGTTATCAGCTGAACAGAGTAAGGGGCCCACATCTCCCTAAACACGCACCTGCCTGAGTTATTGAGATTCTCCCTTACAGAAAAAAACATACTGATTTCTGACTTGCTGGTAGGGTGGCTAGTAACCCCTTGGGAACATATTAAATGGATCTGATAAAAAAAAAGAATCATTATTCCATGTCAGTGTCCATAACTTTAACAACCAAACAAGCAAAAGCAATGAAATCCTATGTGTTTTGCCTCATCCATTTAAAGGAGAGTACTGGAGTGAATTCAAGCATAGCCCAGTTGAAAGAGCTTGCTAAATGTGCTAGTTAGCGAGTAGAACAAAATAATTTGGTACAGCACAGACCGAAGGCGAACGCAGAAGCGAACAGGCACTTTACACTGAATCAATGGGACCTGACTGTTGGAAACCGAAAGTAAGAAAGTAAGAAAGTAAGTGTTTCGCGTTCGCGTTAGGTCTGTGCTGTTCAAAAATCTTTCATTTCATGTGAAATATGGTCAAACCTCTCATTCTAATTCTCTTTCTGTTTCCGCTGCTCCCTCTTGTCTCCCATTGGCTACAAACCAGTAGGTGGAGTTCACTGCTGTTAAACATCTTCCCCTGTGACTCATTGCTGCTGCTGCTGCTGTATCTAAAGGCCTACCTTTTCTCAGCCCTTCACTTTGGATGCAATGTTCATTTCCTCATTCTGTGGCTCCAGCTCATAATCCTTAAAGATAAAGGTCAATCAGTCTGTGGTCTATGGTCCTTATGCTGTGTGTGTGTGTGTGTGTGTGTGTGTGTGTGTGTGTGTGCGTGTGTGCGTGTGTGTGAGTGTGTGTGTGTGTGAGAGAGAGAGAGAAGAGAGAAGGGCAACACACTGTTTTCCATTCAGTGTTCAATATTGATTTCCTCACAGGTTTCAATGCCGAAGACAATGAAGGCAATAAATTCTCAGACAAGCTGATAAGACATGAAACATGGACACAAGCTCCATTCATCTATCCAGCAATTACACT